>JAKOGI010001077.1:20000-215000 GCA_029747015.1 Carnegiea gigantea
AGTCAATCTGGGTCTTGCAAGAGCTGCTCTTGAAGGTCACTAGGTGATCCTCCTTCTTCTTGAAAAAGGAGTTGGCCATCAACAAATCAAAGGCCACCGCAAAGTCCAACACAGAGACCCCTCCCGCGTTTCTCTCTCCGAAACCTAAATCCCTGTGGACCCCATCATAACCCGCTGCCTCCGCGCCGATATGGCCGTTAAAGTCTCCTCCTATGAACAGTTTCTCGCTCCGAGGGACCTCTTGGGTGACATCATCTAGATATATATATATATATATATATATATATATATATATATATATATATATATATGTGTGTGTGTGTGTGTGTGTGTGTGGTGTGTGTGTGTGTGTGTGTGTGTGTGTACATATGTATGTATATATACATATGTATGTATATATATACATATATATATATATACACGTGTGTGTGTGTGTGTGTGTGTGTGTATATATATATATATATATACACAAATACATATATACACACACACACACACACACACACACACACACAGATAGATATATTATATATATATATATATATATATATATATATATATATACACACACACATACATACATACATACACAATAATGCTACCATCAGAGCATGGTAGACAGTAAATAGCAATGCCACCTTTGTTGCAGATCAGATATAGATTGCATATATTTTCATCTATCCTTTCCATAACTTTTTGACAGGGAAGGATGGGTAAACAGCAAGGCCTCTGAGTGAAAGTGATCCAATAAGAAAAATGTCCCAATGAGCTCCACACCCAAAATACTATGAAACCATTCTGAAATGAAGAAATAAAGAGTACCATGTTCTCCATTGCCAATGAAAAATGTCCAGGCGGAGCACAATCCCAGAAGATGTTTGCAAAGCTTACTAAATACAGGTAAACTTCTAAAACAATTTATTGAATCTATTCGTGCTCCGGTTCTTAAAATGAAAAATCCAACGAAGCCCAGTGAACTAAGACCAACTGCATGCAGTAACTGTAATTTCCAATTGCTATAGAAAGCCAACATGTGAGACACTAAACCCAGTATTGCGCACCACATGGATGCTGCTCAGTGTGCTCCAGAGAAGGCAAACCTATTTTGTACAACATTATCACAAATGAAGATCTCGTGAGCTGGAATCTCACGGGGATACATAATGAACATAGATTTCAAAAGCCTTATGATAATGTGTGATTGAACTTCATGGAGAGTCTCATGACAGCTTTTGGTTTTCCCTTGGTTTTCAAGCAAGCAACGATAACTTGCACTATAACAGCTCACTTCTCAATCGTCTTGTACAAGAATATGATGGGTTATGTTGATAGCGACATAAGATTGAGATAGGGAGAGACAATTTCTCCATTAATTTACTGTTCATATCAACTCACTTGGCAAGAGCAAAGAAACTGCTCCCAAGGGTCAAGGTTTCCGCTTTTCCCCAAGGCGCAAGGAACTACGTCTCTGTGATCAAGTTTTGAACAAGACTATTATTATTCTGCAAAGCTGATGGAATGAGTATTAATCGTTCCAGCATTTCCTGAGTTTTCCAGCTTGGAAGCAAAGAATGATAAATCCAAGTTATTGTGCTGGTACCAAATAAATTGAGCAATGACTCATACCAATAACTGCCTTTTACAGAGTTTGTTACTTATCAAGCATTAGGGAGTTCCACTTAAGCATACCAGTTCAATATCAGGTATATATTGAAAGGCTTACATCAAAATCACCAGAGAACAAACTCGTGAAGAACCTGACATGTGATGGTATAGTGCACCTAATAAGTTCGATAATCATGGGAATTTTTGTAACTGGCAGCAAATTTTAATTTTACTGCGGTCGTAGTTAATACAATAGACCATATTTCGGGGACACTTCTTGCGAAGTTCAGATGCAGGAACTAGAAGAATTCCTCCAATTGCATGGACACATTTTGTTTACCAAAACAGGAACGGGAATGAGGATCAGAGATTGCCAAATGTGGAATAAGGCAGCTTTGACAAAGCATATACGGGACATTGCTTGTAAAGAGAGTCGTTGGGTGAGTGAATCCACCATTACTATCTCCAGAGGAGAACCCTACGGGAATACATTGCTAACACCACAAAGAAAATTGATCAAAATAAAGAGCGGAGTGAGAAATGGTGATCAGAATAACAAAAAAGGGAGAGGTGATGCAACTGGGATGTAAACTGAAGTGACCATAGCCAATGGCAATGAATGGGATCAGGGACGAGAAAGCAGTTGCTCATGGGGGTAACTGGCTAAGCTAATCTGGTACATGAAAAGAATCCCCAAACGTTCTTCTATATCATGGATTATGATGCACCAGAAGTACGCACTAGAGACAGACTGAGCGGACTGAGAATTGAGGTTGACATGCTCTGGTTTATGTCCAAACTGGCAATGTTGATGGATCAAATGAATCACATGTTCTCCAAAATGTGTTCTTTGCATGATCTGTGTGCAACAGGAATCTTCTTTTGACCCAAGAGTTTTCTTGAGTCTTGACACATTTTTCTTCCCCCCCCCCAGCATCCAGGAGTTGTTTTAGGAGAGAAATTGAAACTTGAATCAGGAGTTTGGAAGAACACATTGTTCACAGAAAAACAAAGTGTTGCTCAGAGACAAAAACTCTGGTCCTCTTACAGGGCCTATATACCAAATATGGAGGGAGAGAGTTAGAATGCTCCAAAAATAAGAAGCTAATAAACACAATTCTGTAGAAAATTATTCGAATAGTTTCGAGCAGCTTGAGGGATATAGGTAAGTTAGGGCAACTTTGAAATGGAAGCCCCTCAGCGTATGCTCCTAGTAGTAATGCACAGAAATTATTCAGTTGCTAACCAAATCGCTCGCCATTTACATTTATTTAGAGGAGGAAAAAAGAAGACGACGACGACGACGACAAAGACATATCATGCCACTTCAGTTGGAAAAAAAGCTAGCAGCAGGACTTTTGGAAAAGAAAAGAATTGTGGAACTAGTGACACAAGTTTTACCGTCTATAGTTACTGGACATTTTACGAATATCCCATAATTTGATAGTCTGATCTTTGCCATTCGATATGAAGTAACGTCCATCTCCACGACTGTCAATAAAAGTAATGCCTTCTAGATGACCAACCAAAGTTCCAGCGGGCCGACCCCTTGGATTGAGGCAACGCCTGTCCCAAACCTGGAAAAGACACACCATAGGGTAAGTCCAGACATAATCAAGCAACGTAAAATAGAACAAACTAACTGTTGTTCCATGCAAGCTAATTGCTAATCCACTTTCTTGACACCAACTCATCATACTTCCCAAAAAGACATGAAAATGATAATCATTTTAGAGAAGATGATCATGTCATCTTCATCCATAACCACATGCAACAAGCATTCAGTACAAGATCCAACAGTTGATATGCTCAAAAAAGAAGCACAGGCATAGAATGCATACTTTGTTTGGAAATACAAGAATTTTTCACAATTTGGCTTGGTGATGACCTTCCTAAATAGCTCACCATGCCATGGATACTGTTGCCAAAGTTCAAGAACTCATCCATCCATGCCTCATAATTTTAACATTCACCAATGACGTGTTAAGAATGAGGAAGTTTAAAGTAAGCTATGGAGAGAATAATCTTCGGTCTGATATTTTTATTGGATTCATTTGGCTATCAAAATTTTATGCAAAATGAAGTTATTGCAGCAGTTGTGTGATCAAAATTTAGGGCTCTGATATCAAGCTGAATTGAAAACACTAAATGAGAAAAAATCTCATGCCAGACTGCGGTAGACAACAAGGGAGGAGAGTAACCAAACCAAAAGCGAAAGAAGAGGATTCAAGAGAACAATCAAGAGAGACACCAAGAAAGAGGGGAGAAATCAATGAAGAAAAACATAATCTCATAATAGACAATGGTTTTCTTAATCAAGCAATCATGATATGCCATACTAATAACCTAGAACAAACCATCTGTTATAATACCTTAGAAACTCTTAGGACTACTTCCTTCTTCATCTTCATCAGCACAATTGAGATCGTTATTTCCCTCAGATTGATTACTCTCCTACTGTCCCTCCATCTCTTGCTTCTAGTATTCTCTAGTCCTTCTTGTCTCTTACTCTCTTCCTTCCTCTCTCTTAACTATTCTTCCCATCGTGTCCGTCATCAGTTCGCTTTAACAGTCGTACATTAATGTGGGTACAATGATTCTTACTGTGCAAAATGTACCAGGCAAAGCACCAGGGTTCAAATAAGCAACATGGGAGCAAGATGATACACATCCTGCTAACATCTGCAACTCTAAATCCACATATTATAGAGTTCATTCACCCAGTCCTACACACAGAACACCTTGGTGCTTAAATGTGACACCAAAAAGCTCTCAGGTTACTAGGATATACTACAGCATAGGGTGTGAAAAAGCCTTCTGCATCCCTTGTCAAACGGAAGAATATGGTGCAATTGCAAACCACGAATATTAATGCAGTCCCAAAAAATGCTCTTAATTAACCATAGATCATCTGCAATTATTGAATTTCGAAATCAAAATTCATTTGACAAAACCTAAGTAGAAGCACTGATGCTAGATATGAACAAAACACAACAACAGGACACTTATTCACGAATTTTGGTTAAAAAATTTAAAAAGGATGCAATGTGTTTAGTAGACGCTTACTGATAAAACGGCAATTATTCAGTTTTTGTACTTCTATCTATTTTACATTATTAGTCATAGATACAGTTATATTTGGCACAAAATTTTGAGTTTCGTGTCAGCAAATATATGAGGTCTCAAAGCATGGTGACTTTTGACAAGGATACATTAAGCTGAGGAGGGTGTATGTGGGGATACATTAAGCCGAGGAGAGAGTATGTACTCCTACATTAAACCAAGGAGAGTCCATCTGTCTATGTACTTCTATGTCCAAAAAAACTATTGCTGGCATGCCAGATTATAATTCAAAGAGAAGCAAGTTCCAATTCACCATCAATCACTGTTAGGACCGGTCATTCTCCATCCGAAGGTAACAATTTACCCTCCACAATATCTGTTAGACAAATAGGTAACTATTTCTAAGTTTAAACGAAGACATAATCTCAATTCTTGTCCATTTAATTAGGATTTTATTCTTTTTAATATTATAACTACTGTTCGTGATTGTAATGCATAGTAGTCATTCATTTTTGAACTTTTCAACTTCACCCTGTTGCAGCTGTGGTTAAATAGGCAACTGAATTTACAAGCATATAGAACCATAAACCAACAAACTCAATTTAGTAAGTTCTTTCATTCATATGCACAGATGCAAAGCTCTATATGATTGTGAACCAAAAGACCACCTCTATTAATGATCTGGGGAGGAATCTTACTTTGCAGAAGCTATCATCACTTCCAGAGTACATCAAATTACTAGATTCATCCGCAAAGCACACTGTATTGACATCATCCTGGAACAGGAAAGGCACAACATTCATATTGGTCAAAAAGCCTATAAGGAAAGATCTACAAATGTCATCTTTCTGAACAAGAGAAGTACCCTAGCAAGAATTCGCATTATACGGCCTTAAATAATATCCTTATATCGGAAAAGCGAATCAGCTTTATCACTATTCAAATGAGCAGCAACGGTAACAGATGAAAATGTGTTTTTTGAGACTTTTCACTATCTAAAAGCAAATATGCTCAATTACTGTTCAAGTGACAATGTACTTGTTGAAATTTTTTGCTAGCTATTTGGGAAATTTGTGTTTCTTGTGCATCCGAGCGCGTTTATTTGTTTGTTTTTGTCCATTCACTTCCTTTTCTTCATGGGGATTTCCCAAATTCTTTTACAATGTTTTTAATCATACTAAAAGTATAGTATTTTATTTATGTACTTGAGCAAGTCATATTTTTACGATTATTTTTTTAAAACTATCTTTTCTTATTTTTATTTTTTGTTTTTGGTAATCAAGATCAAGTTATGTATTAAAAATGCACCAAGAGGACCTTACCCATGTCCAAAGGAACAAACACAAAAAGATTATGCCTCAAGAATCATCCATAATACAATCTACAAACCCCAAAAAGTTCAAATTTTTGTCACCATAAGCCCAAAACTCCAACTACACAACATTCTCTAAAAGAGCCTATAACTCTTGAAAGGACATAGCTTTGTCCTCCAAAATACGTCGATTTCTTTCCTTCCAAGTAGCCCACCAAATAGCCAAATAACCATATTCCCAACTCCAAGAACCCAACTCTTCTTCATCCTTCTCCTCCAGCCCACCACAACATCTTTCACATTATACAGCCGAACCCAACGGGCCCCCATCAAAGAGACAGATAAATCCCAAAGCGAAGAACCCTGCTGACAATGCACAAAGAGATGATCCACATATTTTTCCTCCTCCAAACGAATAGAGGACCTACTTGGACCGTTAAACCTACTTTTAAGCATGTCCGCAATAGTAAACCTTTTGTGGCCACAGAAGCAAAGAAATAAGCTTTTATGGGAACTTTAAATTTCTAAATGGATTTGGCAGCAAAATAAGCCATGCAATTCTTCAAACTGAGTAGAACAAAAACTTCTGACAGTAAAAGACCCCTTGGAGCCAAGCAGCCACACAATCTCATCATCATTGTGGAGCAAAACCTCCTCAACAGCAAGGTCAACAAACTGCATAAATTATCCTCTTCCCTGTCATTAAGGTTCCTTACAAAAGTCGAATTCCAACGGCTAATGTCACCATTCCATAAAACCACTTCTTGCACCGTGGCATAATTTAAACGAGTCATCCTAAAAAGATATGGAAATTGAGTCTTTAAAGGTCGATCCCCACATCAAACATCATGGCAAAACAACACCCTTAAGCCAGCCTTCACCTCAAAATGCACTAACGATTTAAAGTGATCTAGACTTGCTAAAATATATTTCCAACAGCCAACCACATAAGAGTATGAACTCTTCTTACTCCACCAACCCAAATCCTCGATCCCATATTTTTCCTTTATCACAGTTTCCGACTTAGCATCATCCTCCTTTGCAAATCTCTGGAGCCGCCTGGGCTTCAAAGCTTCATTCATCCCACGAAGAGGTCTTAAGCCAAGCCTTCCCTCTTGTTTAGGACGACAAGACTTCATCCTAATTGACCCAATGGAGACCACTAACATTATCAGTGCTATTTCAAAGAAGGTCTCTCACGATTTTCTCTAAACGACTAGCAATGCTAGCTGGAACTGTGAACAAAGACATGAAATAGATATGCAGACTCCACAAAGTGCTTTTTAAAAGGGTTCATCGACCCCTCTAAACATAAGTTTAGATTTCTGTCCTGCCATTCTCTCATGGAACCTTTCAATAACTAGGTCCCAAACCACTGTGCTCTTATAAGAAGCGCCCAGAGGAAGACCAAGGTAAGAAAAATGTAGATAATCAACTCCACAACCAAAGAAACGGGCCCAGACATGAATATAAGGCACCTCACCAATGGTAATAAGTGCACATTTAGACAAATTCACCCTTAGTCCAAACATAGCTTGAAAAAGTTGCATCTCAAATAGCCCAACAACTTCCATCTGACTCACAAAAAATAATGGTATCACGGCAAAGAACAAATGGGATGTCAACAAACCTATAGAGCCGAAGTTACTAATATGAAAGCCATCTAGGAAACCCTCCCAACTGCTTTATTCACCAATTTGCTAAGAGTTTCCATAACCAAAATGAGGAATAAAGACTTACCTTGCCTCAGACCTATTGAACTTGATAAAAAACTAGGGGCTTTAACATTATCAAGGTAGAGACGCACATAGTGGCAATAAAAAGATATCCAATTCCTCCACATGCTACTAAAGCCCATCTTTTCGAGAGTAGCCAAGATGAAACTCTAAAAGACATGATTATAAGCCTTCTCAATATCCAGCTTACAAAGATTACATGGTTGCCTGGATTTGACAAAAAATCAATATAGTCATTAGCAATCCAAGCAGCATCCCAAATTTGAAACCCAAGAATGAAGGATGGTTTGGACCCACAACTTTCCTCAATCTTGAATCAAGGATTTTGGCAAGAATTTTACACACGCTCCCATCAAGCTAATGGGCCTAAAATTCTTAACGTCATATGAATCAGTTGGGAATCAAGCTAATAAAAGTAACATTCAAACTTTTCTCAAAAATGCCTTTCTCATGAAAATCGCCCCCCCAAAAAAAAAATCCCATAATCTCTCCCTTAACAATACTGCAACAATGCTGGAAAAGGGTTGTATTGAAAACATATGGCATCTTTCTCTCTGCCTAAATCATTGAAGGCATTCCAAACTTAATCCTCCGAAATCTTTTTCGAGTTCCCTCGCATTGTCAAGACTAATAGAGGCAGAAGAAATAATGTCAAGAAAAACCTAGATGGTTGATCTTCATGATAGAGATTTTTATAGAAGTGAACAATTGCACTTTTGCGTCTTTACCACAGAAGCATTAACATCACCATCTGCTAATTTTTTGAAAGGCATGGAACTTCCTTCTCCTCTTTGCCACCCGGTGGAAGAATTTCGTGTTGTGATCAACATCCTCAATCTAGTGTTGCTTTGTTCTTTGTCACTAGTAAATATCAATGGAGCTACGCACTAAAGAGAGTTCATTCTTAACTTCCAATCTTTCAACTCTACCCACCCATGGGAGGGACTATTGTTGCTGCTCTTCATCCAAAGACTTCATCTTATCCACCTAATTTGCCATCTTAAACTCTATATGGCCAAAAACATCCAGTTGCACTTTAAGCTTGGTCTTCAAAAAATTCAAAACTATCCTTTCTTAGATCAAAAAGCAATGCGGTGGTTTTAAACAAAAAGTCACGATACTCAAATTTTTCACACCATTGTATTCAATTGTCATCAATACTTATACAATTTTTTTTAGGGTATGGGTAAGCTTTACACAAACACACACACAACCCAGGGAGATTCGAACCTTCGTCTCTCTTGTGGAAACCAAGCAGCCTACTGCAACGGTATTCCCCCAAGGGGGCAAAATACTTATACAATCATACTTAACCATATGCATCGCGAAAGTATTTCTCCCAATAATAGAGAAAAAGCAACTAAACAAGAAATCTTAATTAAAAAAGGGTAACAATTAGAAAATAAGTAGCACACATAGAAAACAAGATTCCATAAGCTTAGATAGTATTTGCAGCAGCAACACGTGGATAACTTTAAACCCTGTGGATAACTGTAAACCTTGCGCTACATAACCACAAAAAGTAATCTACAATGAAGAAACTACATCTATTCACCAAATGGCTTCGAAAGAAATCCCTTAGGCAATATGGTCTGTTGGGTCTCCATACCAGTACTTGCACCAAATTCTCCCTAATTCCAAACTTGAGGCAGAACGATGAGTTGCAGCAACATAGATCTTTAATTCTTTAGCACAAACTCTGGCACATGCCTTGACATGGGATAGGATGGTTTTCTCGGCATTCTTTCATGCTTGCTCAGCAAATTACGGGATGTGCGTCAGATTCACAAAGGCATTGAAGGCTCTCTTATTCTTTGCTTGTGAGAGCCAAGAAGACAGGTGTCTTCTCTCTTCTGAATTAACGTCCTGTTTATTACAATGTTTTTTTAATCTAAAAGAAAGGCTACTTGACTAAATAAAGTTCTGTCCCTTCCTGGTGTTTACTTCAATGCATTCTCCAAAAATCCATCTCAAATTAACAAAGGACAAAACATATTGCTCCTCATTGCAAATGCAGAATGTTGAATGGGATGCACATGGGGAATCTAATCCTTATTCACAAACATGCCATTGCCATCCCTACTGCCATTACCACCTGCTCATTTTACATAGAACCACAGCAGCAACATAGAGCAACAATCATTGAAAATTGAAGGGGTCATTCAACCACTCAATCAATATGCCAACAGAACGACCTTCCTTTTCCCTGCACCCGTAAGTTTTTCAGTCTCAACTATCTTTACATCTCTCATTGTCAAGTTGTCAAATTGATGACCAATGCAAGCCACCAATTGAAATTCACACCAAGGTGTCTATCGACCGCTAGGTGCTGAGTTTAAAAAATCGCAAAACAGATTGCAAATCCCAGCTTTCCTGATCCAGAGGATACCGGCATAGACACTGCTATGCCAAATGTACTTGAAAATTTACGGAGTTATGACATTCTCATTAGACTCCCTCCACCAATTTCCCTCTAGAATTGATCTTCAACTTTCCTTTGGGGGGGGTTCGTCAGACAGACAAATGGCTGGGGAGACATGGCAGGAATAAGGATTCTACTTCTATCTCACTTTCCATTTCAGACCCATTAATCTCAACTTAGATAGGTGGCTAATTAAATACAAGCTTTTTATCAAAAGAATTGACCAACTGTTAATTATACTCTGAACTTAAGAGCATAGTCCGGTAAACTTATGGATTTCAGGTAAAACACCATGCTGCCTTCATCAGTTTTTACCCTATTACTCCAGTAGTACTCAACTTGTTTCAAGGTGTACTATTGTAGCTTCCTGTATTAGCATCTTACACACTCTTCTATAAGGCTCCAATAACAGCAAACTACTTTCCCGAATCATATTAAACCTGATTCTGCTTAGGAGGATTTCAGTCTGAATTTTTCCCTGTTTATACAAATCTGGTGGTAGTCTCACTTTCGTAGGGTATGGCAGATCTAGATCTAGATAGTCTAACCGATGGAAGCAATTCTGCCCATAAAGAGAACGATTCCAAGAGAGAGAGAGAGAGAGAGCAATTTTTTCCTAGTAAAACCTTTCTTTTGAAGTAATCAAAAAGCATTATTGAAAAGGATACCAAGGGGCTGTAACCCACATAAAAAAGAAGGCAATGATTTCATTATTACATGGGTGACGTCCACTTGGTAACTTTTTGATTACTCATCAAAAACAAAGGCAATCACAAAAAAAGCTTCTTGTGCCCAAGCTCTCCTCCATAATATTATCTACAAAATCCAAAAGAAGTTACATTTCAACCACAATTAAGCACTTCCTCCAACTACAAAAAGTCCCCAAAAACCAGCGCTTGAAATCTCGAAAAGACGTTTCATTGCCCTCAAGAAATTCGTCAAAACCTTTCCATGCAAGCAGTCCACCAAACAGCTTCTGAATCCCCAAAATGCAGTTCTTCGTCCACCTTCTCCTCCAAGCCATGAACGCATCTTTGACCTTTGATGGTTGAACCCAAGTACCCATCTAATGCTTATCAAGGAGAGAACTAAACTTCAAAGCTAAGAGACCCACTGGTAACGAACAATGGTCAACGAATTCTTCCTCCCTTAAGGCACATAGAACACCTGCTTGGTCCATTTTAAGCAAATTGTTCATCGGAGCTCTCCTTTAGTGGCTGCCAAGCAAAAATCAGGCTTCCATAGGAGCTTTAGACTTCCCTAGGGACTTGGCCAAAAAATCATGCAACTCAACCTTATATGAAGAGTATTACATAAACTCTTTACATAAGGCCAAACAATTTAATAATTACCTTGCAACAATGAGGCCTTATAATCCTTTCGGCAAGTAATGCCCCAAGATTGCAAACACTTCCATCTTCACAATCATCAAGGCTTCTGAAGAGATTTAAGTTCCAATGTTCCTGGTCCCTATTTCAAGGCACTGCTTTTGGCATCATTGCCTTTTTCAAACAAGCCATCCTAAAAAGATCAAGAAAGGGAACCTTAAAGAACTATCCACACACCAAACATATGCCAAAACATCCTGGACCCATTCTTCTCTTGAAAACACACTAGGGATTTGAAGAGCCTGAGATAGATTCCTAGCAACCCTTCCTATTAGCAGACGTATACTTCTTGCTCCATCACCCTAGCCATCACCCCTGCCAACCTATATTTAGTGGGTGGCCACATTTACCCAAATAGGACCTCCTCTTTCCAAATGTCAAGAGACATTTGGTCTTAAGAGCATGATGCATCTTCCCAAGAGGTCTTGTGTCAATCCCTCCCTCTTGCTTTGAAAGGGGCACTTCCACCTGGCTAATTCAATGAAGACCATTACTAGTTCCATTTTTAAATAAAAGAAAGGCTCATGAATTTCTCTAACCGACTAGCAATGATGGTTGGAATGGTAACAAAGGCAGGAAATGGATGGGAAAATCCCATAACTTACTTTTCAATGAAGTCAACCTTTTTTTGTTTAATAAGTAATTAATAGTGGTATTTTAAGCCTTTTTATGGACAAGGATACCTATAGAGGTAAGGTTACCTACATATGGATCTCTCTAGGCGCTGCGAAAGTGAGACCCACACTGGGAGGTGGTGGTGTTGTAATTAAGAGTGGTATTGATAAGATGCCAAGTGTCACAGGGTCATTACTCTCTCCCCAAGACCAATCAGATAGGACCATTACTCTCTCCTCAAAAGGCCAATCTGATGGGGTATGTAGCGCCACCGCTTATAAGCTCAGAACCCTTCCATAACTTATCCGATGTGGGATTCTTATCCATGGCATTCTCCCCCACCCAATCATGTGACGCCCTCATCACAGGTGGGGCCCCCTACCTACCCCATTTCATCGAAGCGCTAGGCGAGACATCGGAGTCAAGTTTAGGTTTGGGTTGGCTCTGACATCACTTGTCACGAGGCCATTACTCTCTCCTCAAAAGGCCAGCCTGATGGGGTGTGCAGCGCCATCATTTATAAGCCCATACCCCTCCTATCACTTATCCAATGCGGGATTCCTATCCATCGCATAAGGGGATGTCATTCATGTGCAAAAGGGGTAAATACAAAAATATTAAGTCCACAAGCTCTCATCCATAATAGAATCTGCAAAATCCAAACAGTTAAAATTTCTATCAACATTAAGCACAACACTCCAACTCTCCAAACTGCACTAAATTCTCAAAAGGTCAAGCTTGAGATCTCAAAAGGATATCACTTTGTCCTCAAAAACCCATCAGCTTTTCTACTTCTAACTATCCCACCAAATAGCCAAAGGGACCATCATCTAATCTCTATTAACCCAACTCTTCTTCATCCTTCTCCTCCAAAGCCACCAACCACATCTTTCACAATAGATGATAGGACACAACTGACCCCCATCAAAGATAGAGATAAATGCCAATGCAAAGAAAACCACCTATAATGCACAAGGAGATTATCCGCAGATTCTTCCTCCTCAAGACACAAATTCAATGATGTCAATCTTCTCCCTTTAATAAAAGCTTTGATTTCTACCTAGCCAATCTTTTATGGAACTTCTCCACAATAGGCTCCCAAATTGTTTTTCTCTTATAAGAGGTGCCAAGAGGAAGACAAAGATAATGGAAGACAAACATCATAGGGAAGAAATGTGCAAAGTAAAGATGCTCTGGAACATCACCAATGGAGATGAGGACACTTATAGTTAAATTGACAATAGCGGCTAACATTGCTTCAAATAGGAGAAAGATGCATCTCAAACATGAACCACGTGACAAATGCTAGGATGACATACTGATGTACATGACATGAAAAAACAAGCAGGATACCGAAAAGAAAGTTGCAACAGTTCATCTAAAAGTATTATCAAGATCACAAGTTCAACACGAAAACTATGCTCATAAGGATGTTGAACTTTGAATTTCCTACTAGGTAGACCCGCCAGAAACATTGCTCAGAGTTATATCATTTCTTAAACTATCAGAATATTCAGCGTATGCAGAAACTGAATTACCTCATGTGCAACTATTCTCAGCGTACACTTGTTTGCTACAAGATCGTAGACATATATACAATGATCACTACTTCCAGCTACAAGCTCTCGTCCATCCATTGAAAATTTCACAGAAAATATCCCAAACAGATCTTCTTCATCTTCATCAACCTCGGTCGAGAAGTTCAAGCCTTCATGAATTTCCTGAGAAAGATGCACCTAACTACGTAAATAAATATATATATAAAAATATAAAAATAAGTATACAATTGAAGTCACCATGGTCCTGTTACACATGGTGATGACTTATTCACTATAATATTCTCAACTTAGCACATTTTATACTTTCTTACTAAATCCCAATTTGATAGTATTCATGGACATCTCTTTGGCTTTATCTCATCGAATGCAAAATTAAACCCTTAATTTTTTGAGAATATGCATGAACAAGTGATAATCCACTATCTTGATGATTTTATTGAGTGATCCTTGTACAAGGACACAGCTAAAGTCCTATGATCATCACGATGGTATGGCAAATAGTGGTCATTTGTTGCTCGTAATTTTTGTATTTTTTAGTACTTTTTTGATGTCCAATTTAATATCCATTTATAATGAAACTTTCATAGACATTTCTTTCACTTTATTTGAGAAACTTAAAATTCAAGCCCTCTATTTTTGAGAAAGGATCAATATACATGCACCAAGAAGTGTAAGTGTATGATCTCATATTAGTAAACTGTATAAAACAAGGAGACTTTGACCATATATATTTATAGTTCGATTCATGGATTCTTCTTCCAAATCAGGAGAATGTCATGACCCCTAACTCAAAAAGTATTCGTTGCAAGCATTCATAATACTATCTATGCACCATATATTAAATAAAACTTGTCTTGTTCCATAGCCAGTCCACCAAACAACATAAGAAGGATATTTATAGCTAGAGCAACATGCATGAAATAATCCAGTATCCTAGAATTATTAAAATACCATATTCTTGAACACAAAACAATGCCAGTACTCAACACAAAACCTGCTTACACAAGTCTCTAGAGATCCAAACGTGGGTAGAGGTAGGTAGCCATACCTTCCACTTAGAACGACAGATCCCAAGAAACCCCAAATTTTTCCCCCTAAAGAAAAGTTTTTTCACATAAAAAACATGGGTTTTTGGACACCAAAGTATGTACTTCGAAATATTGGACACCAACAATCCATACTTAAAAAAAAAAAAAAAATAGTACCCAACGCTCTGTACTCTTAGGATATTTATTTTGTATAAAACTGCCACCGAGTCAAACATAATTTGACTTGATGATTTAATGATCTAATAGCTTCTTTATCACCTAGATAGTATATTTTCTTCACTTTCTTCCATATCACCATTCGTATGACATACATATACTATCATGCAATTGCATCCCCAAACTTTAGGGATTTCATTTGTTTTACATGAACAACGAGTTTTAGGTAATTTGACTCATATATTTGATGACATGTTAGCTTCCTTGCTATACATAGATGATATATTTCCTTAACATTTCCTAACATTATCACTCACATGTGATATGCAAACTACAACATCATCAAATAATACTAAGTCAACGTATGTTGGACTCCATCACAACAGCTACAAAATAACTCCCTTCAAAGTACAGAACGTTGGACGTTGTATGGATTATTGGTGTCCAATGCCCCCAAAGTATGAATTATTGGTTTCCAAGAACCTGAAAAACATTTGCAAGAAAAAGGAATATGCGAAGGAAGAACACTTTTTTTGGGTTTGGCAAATCTAAGTTTTATACAAAACTACGAATCGTTCTATACAAGAGAATAAAGATGACAATGACAACAAAAGACCTCTATTACTAGATATAGAGTCTAAAATTTAGTACTGCCAAAACCACTACATGAGGGAAATCCTAAAGCGTCCAAATTCATAGATGTGGTTATGTGCACAAGCGCTTCCCAGCGTAAAGGATGATCACTAAGTTCCTACATGGGAAATGCATCATGAAGTATAAACCTCCCTAAGATCTACAACCCTAATCCTAGATATCCAAATCCTATCCCACGTCATGTCCTCTATTAGTTGCAAACAGGTCAAATCTAGAATCATAACCTCATTCCAATTCTTCTTCGATCTAGGTCTACCTCTGCCTCTCTGAATTGTTAATCCTGTCACATTCCTAAAAGGTATACCCTGCTCTTGATATGCCCAAACCATTTCAATTTAGCCTCCCTCATCTTATCCGCTGCCAGAGAAGCACTCCTCTTCCCTCTTGTCAATTCAGTCCTCATCTAATCCAATCTTGTATGGTCACAAATCCTACAAATCATCCTTATCTTCATCTCTTCTACCAACATCTTTTGAACCTGATTCTTCTTTACTAACAATATCTTGAGCACTTATAATAAGGTCAATCTAACCACCATGCAAATTTATAAAACAACTTTAAATGGGATTTTCTTTATTTTTTATGAGAAATTCAGTGAAAAGAGAAATAAATGTAATCACACAAATCAGCTCCATACAACCACTGTAAAAAGATCACCAAATTCCTATCAAGATGCAAAACGTATAACAATTTGACATTAGTACCCTCACATGCTGGATAATTCCCTAATGCTTGCCTTCATTTATTAGGATTTTCTTATCACGGAGAACTACTACAGCATGCATCCATTTCTGCCTTCCCACACTCACATGCTGGATAACGTCCACATCCACGTTAATATCCCCTCACCTTGCACTATCAAACCCAAGTATCTAAACTTTTAAATCCTTAGTATTGCAACATCATCAACAGTGACTTGACTTCTACATTCGTCAATGCCTCCATCTCATTGAACTTATGGTCTGAAGTACCCCATCTTTTGACTAGCTTAAGCTAAAGCCTCCAGACCCAAACGTATTCCCCCATCTCTCCAACATGTTCTTCACTCACTCTGTAGTATTATCGATCATTTCTATATCATCATTAAATGAAAACCAGAGAACAAAATGAAATGAAAAACACCATGGTATCTCATCTTTGATCTCCCTACTGTTCATCCGTGAGAGTAATAACAAGGAAAGAGCTTAATGCAAATCTTTGGTGATATACTAAATTTACAGGGAAATGGCATCCTCACACGTTTTCACTCAACAAAATTCTAAACAGAATAAAATTTAAACCCTAATATCCACGGCCCTTAAAAATATTGTCAAAAATATAAATAAAAAATTTCGGCAGCAAACAAAGATTACATTAGAATTAAACCTAATACTTTTCTCATTGACAGCATTCCTGTGACTCATTTTTGTTAGCATTCAAATCATTTTTCTTGTACTAGGAAAAATCATTCTTAGGTTATGAAGAAGGGATTAATCAGCTTATGTGTTGCAACTCAACAATTCCCAATGCGGATCCTGCTTGCGAGGGGTTTTGGAAGATCCAACAGTAGGCGGTCTTTCCTATGCGAGCATCACTGCCGCAAAGAGACTAATTCCAAGAGACTCACAAAAAATTTTGGGAAAACATTATAGAGTTGGAAATTTTTTGACACACAAAAGGTATTTAAAAAATACAGACTAAAACCCAGTGACAATATATAAATAATAAACATAAGTGCAGTACATTCAATAACACTAGGTTAGATAATAACAACCTATGCCAAAATCAAAATACTACTTGCATAAGTACTGGAAATGCATGATAAGTAATAGCCAAACCCACACATCAACAACCCTATGCACTTAGGAGCTAAAGGGCAAGTAGCAAGTTATTGAAGATCTACAACATTAATCATGGATTTGTATAGACTCATATCCTAGGTCATGTCCTCCATTAATCCTAAATTATTCAAATCATGTCTTATTACTTTATTTCAGCTCTTCCTAGATCTGCTTGACCTCTTCTACTCTTTGGAAGGTCAATTCTTTCACATTCCTCACTATGCATCTATTCTCCTTCTCCTTATATGACCAAACTACTTAAGTCTATCCTCTCTCATCTCATCCTACATAAGTGCCATAGTATGTGCTGCAAATCATTCCACGCAATTATGGGGCTTGGCCATGTCATAAGGTCTAAACAATGCCTCCCACATACGCTTGAATAGCGAATAAAATGATAACGTAAGTTACTGATAGTATTCAAAACTGCATCCTGAACAATACCCTTTTGTTGAACCTGGGAAACCTATGCAAACTTCATCTATGACTACAAAGTTCATGTTCGCCTTCTGTTCAATATGGGGAACATTACCACTTTCTAAAACTTGCTCCAGTTTGTCTTCCTTAACTACCACATCCATTTTAGTCTTGAACCATACGGAAAACACATGTATCTTTTCAAGTGGAATTGACACAACAACAAATAGACAATCTCAAAAACATGTTCCTCAATCTATCTCATTTTATGTCTCAACATGTTTGACCTGTTGTTGTATTATGCCGGAGCACTTCTAGCTTGGAATCTAACAGCTTATTAATTTCCTACAACAGCCATCAGTACACCTCAGCTCAAGACCCAGATGGTCATCAGCTTGGTTTAATCAATAAGCTTTCATAAAAGCATGAGCAAGAAGTGCATGGAGGCTTCTTCCTACATGTTCTTTTTGTCAAATGGTTGGAAGATAGCAGATTTAATGATAATGGTAGCGAGGATGGGGCACATATTGCACTACGACAAATAAGGTTCTGCAATCATTGATGATAAGGGAACAAAAGAAAAAAGCAGCAAATAATACCCAGCATATAGGAAGATCCAAAATGTAGGCAGCCTTGTCATCCCTAGAAGCAGAGACATGAAAGACCAAAAACAATTTGCAGAAAAATTGTTTTTCTTTTTTTTTTTGGTTCAGAGACCTTTTTCATCCAACCAGCAGGAGGAGGGCGTGGGCTATTATGATGATTAAAAAATCCAGGACTGAACAATTACAGATTATTGCAACACCTCTATCATCATTGATGATGGTGACAACCATCCAAAGGATCACCTTTGATTGTTAGAGAAGGCGCTTTGATAACAAACTGATGGAGAACCACTTCAATCAAACAAGCTTCAGTTTTGTTCCATAACCAATTCTAAAAGAACACCATGAGAGGGGTATCTACAGCCTAAAATAACTTGTAAGGTAAGAGAAAATAATCTAGTGTCTTAATATAATTAACAGGACACATTAGTAAGCGTAATAACGTGAATATCCTAATATCTACTATCAGAAAATAAATGTCTCCTATAACAACAGACGGACTTAAGAAGAGTAACAAAATTACAATTCGAATCTAAAAGTGCTTATCCCATAAGTTAACTTGTCCCCTTCTCTTAAGACCCCTCATTTATTGTTCATCAAAGTTACTTTCACATTTCGGTAATCTGAAATCCAAGGCCAATCAACCAACACAAACTCAATCTAATCACTGCACACACCCCCTTTCAAGACAGTCATCATTCCTAGCTACCATGCCTCAGCCACCATTCTGCTTGTCGATGGCTGACAATACCAGATTCAGCATGAGCACGGAAAAATCAATGGTCTGACGCCCTTCAACAAGGCTATTTCTTCCCCTGTCCCTCCCAGACCATTGTGAGTCCTACACACCCAACCACAGGCCACCAGCAACACCACCAAACCCCCAAAACCCAAAAAAAAAGAAGGCGGCCAAGGAGCTTGCTCACCTACTTTTTTTGACAAGTAATCAAAGAGATATATAAATGAGACACCAAGGGGGTGACACCCATGTACAAAAAGGGGCAAGTACAAAAATCATCATGCCCTCAAGCTCTCATGCATAATTTTATCTACAATTTCTAAGAGAGATACCTTAGAACCACCATCGAGCACTAGGATCCAACTATACAACATTCTCAACAAAAAGAGCTTGAAATCCTAAAGGGAAGAAGCTAAGCCTTCAAAAATCCGTCGGCTGCTCTCTTTCCAAGGAGCTTGCTCACCTACTTAAAACATATGACCACCATTTTGCTTGAAGACTATAGACAACACTGGAAACTCTTGTGAGCTTGAATCTCCAAAACATGCAACAACAGCACCTTAGCAACCAGCCAGCTGACAACATAGAAGGCAACATAGAAGGCCACCATCTGATATGGTTTATATGAGACAAGGAAAAGAGGAGAGCGCACAAAATTCATGGGACCAGAAAATGAGTGGAAAGAAGGAGAGAAAAGGGATTATAAGCTTCATAAATGGGGCTGGAAGGATTTGCCTGGCCACCTTTGGACACACTGTTGATCAAAATCCTTACAACGGCCCAAGGTGGACGGTGGGGTCGGCTGATTGGGGGTGGCCAGTTTGGCAGTGAGGGTGGGGCTCATAGGCTGATTAATCTAAGCCCTTGGATCTTAATGAGATGCCAGGATTTAACATTATCTTCCTCTCTTTTTTTGAGTTAATATTATGATCTGATATAAACACAGGCAGTGGGGTAAAGAGAGATGTGGGGGTAATTCAAAATTTCATTTAAAATAGTTATCACCTTGTTGATATGTCAAACTTGATTGACAAAAGAAGATAACGAATTACAGAACATACTTTGCTGAGGGGTGAAAACAGTAAAGTCACCGGTAACATAAGATATTAATAAAGTATAGGGATATTATTGTAATTTTACATCTGTACAAGTTCTTATAAATATAGAGCTAGGGTCCCAAAGTTCGGTGAGCTATTCATTCACTTATTTCTCACACGGCATCAGAGCGGGTTCACTCCTAAAAACCCTAAGTCTATAGCCCTTTTTTCCCTTTTCTTCCTTCTCAAGTCTTCAATTTTATGAGCAACGGCTAAAGTTTCAAAGTAAAAACCAACCCCAGTTCACCAGGCTCTTGTTAGTACCGTGGGCACTGGTAGTAACAACCAACGGGGCGGTTCCGGGAACCAAAATAACAATAACAATGATCGGGGTAAGAATAATAATGGTGGTCATTGAAACTGGAATAATAAGGGTGGTGGCCGCAACAATAAAGGTGGGAATCGTAATACCAGCAATAACAACTCTCGGCAGAATGATTCTACCTCCAGGAGTATGGCTACTGGTATCGTATCTAGCAATTCAGATGCTTCATCGTTTAATACTTCTTGTGCTTCCGCTTTGGATACTCGCTCCTTTTCAGCATGCACTAGCCAGTCAGAAGGGATATTAGGATCCCACCCCAATACTATTTGCCAAATTTGTCATGCTCCAAGTCATTCCGCTGATGCTTGTCCTAATAGATATCACCCTCGCCAGCAGCCCACGCTCCCTGCTTATGCTACATTCAATTCTGTCAATGCTGGTGAACAACTTTGGTATCCAGACTCTTTGCTACTACCTCCCATATGACTCCTGATAACGGTAAGTTACTTACAAAAACTCCTTACTCGGGATCGAGTCTTGTTAAAGTTGGAAATGGAACCTTATTGCCTATTAACCATGTTGGCCATAGTTTAATCTCAACTCCTGTGAAGCTATTGCACCTTCGTAACATCCTGCATGTTCCCTAATTGTGCCACAACCTTCTTTTTGTTAGGACGCTTTGTGGTGACAACAACTGTAGTGTGGTTTTTGACTCTAATTCTATTCATTTTAAGGACAACACCACGATTGACGTCCTCTTGCAGGTTCCTAGTGTTGGCAATGTCTATCTGGTTTATCTTCCTCCTAAAACCACCTTAGTTCCTGCTAACCTAGCGTTCAGTATTTCAGGAGACCACTAGAGACCACCGGCATCATCGCCTAGGGCATTGCGGCACTCGTATTCTTGCCGCTCTAAAGAAAAATCATTTTTTGAACATTTCTTCTACTTTTCATAATAATTGTACAACTTGTCGCTTAGCCAAGTCCAGTAGACTTCCTTTTAATTTAGTCGCACATTGTCTTGTTTCTCCTCTTGAGTTAATACATTCATATATGTGGCAATCTCCTGTTCTATCTCATCAGGGTTTTAAGTATTATGTTTCGTTCATTGATGATTTTTGGTGTTCCACATGGATTTATCCTATGAAATACAAATCAGAAGTCTACAATATTTCTTGTACTTTCAAAGTTTCAGTTGAAAACCTTTTTAATTGCAAAATAAAAATGTTTCAAAGCGATGGTGGAAAAGAAGTTGATCAAACAAGCATGCACAACTTAGTTCTTAAACACGTCATTTATTTTCGCAAATCATGTCCCGACACACAACAACAAAATGGAGTAGCGGAACGAAAACATCGGCATTTGCTTGAAATGAGTCATCGTTTCTTATTGATGCTTTTCTTCCTGCCTCTTTTTGGTTAGACGTAGTCTATGCTGCTGTCTTCACCATTAATTAGCCTCCCACTATTCTTATTGATAAATCTCCCTATGAGCTTTTATTTGCAAAAGTGCCTGATTATGGTTTCTTAAAACCCTGCAAGTGTGCGTGTTTTCCACACTTGGGCTCCACTTCTACGAATAAATTGTCTCCTAGGTCTGTTCAGTGTGTGTTTTTGGGCTATGCTCCACATTACAAGGGATATCGTTGTTTGGATCCGACCATAAATCGTGTTTACATAAGTCGTCATGTCCGTTTTCATGAAAACATTTTTCCTTTTCCCACCTGTGCTTTGCAAGTACCATCATCTCACAAGGCGCTGCCCTTTGTCCTGCAAGATATATTAAGTCTAACACCCACAAAGATGCTATTGCTTCCCCTGTGCTGCCTCAATATTCTCCCAATTTTCGTGTCATTGAATTTTCATATCATCGAGCCTCCCTCTTCTTCCCCTATCGGCTCACCGGCCCCACAACATCACCAGCCCACTCCAAAATTATCTTCCCACGCTGCCTCCCTGCGCACAGGGCAGCATCTTCTGACCCACCTCGGCCCAATCCGTCCCTGCAGCCTCATTCCGCTTGTCCTAGCGCTGGCCCCCGCCTCACCAACAACACAGCCTATATCCCCACACTTGCCACCTGAGGCCTCTACCACCGAAGCCTATCACCTAAACCCAGCCCAATTCCCTACCCACTCTCCCGTTGCCCCAACCCGCGAACTCAGCTCACTGCAACCAGCCCTACCCGTCAGCGCTAACACGGTCTCTCAACCCCCCCTCTCATGACCCAATACCTCCCTCTAGGCCCATTACCAATACCCACATGATGCAAACTAGATCCAAATCCGATATTTCTAACCCCAAACATTTTCTCTCACTTTACACCACCTTGATTGAGACTGAACCTACGTCCTTCACTCAAGTCTCTAAACTTTTTCATTGAAAACAAGCAATGGCTAAGGAGTATAATGCATTAATAGCCAACAGCACTTGGTACTTGGTTCCCCCTCACCCTTCACAAAATTTGGTTAGAAGTAAATGGTTTTATCGAGTAAAATATCGATCTGAAGGTACTGTGGAAAGACTTAAAACACGTTTGCAACCTAAGGGTTTCATCAGCAGGTCGAGACTATCATGAGACATTCTGCCCTGTTTTTTGTTTTTAAGCCTGCTATGCTGCTACAGTTCACCTCATGCTCTCTTTAGCTGTTTCCTGTCATTGGCCCAATCGACAATTAGATGTCAAAAATGCCTTTTTATATGGGCGTCTCACTGAAAAAGTCTACATGAAACAACCTCAAGGCTTGATTCATACTAATTTTTCTCATTATGTTTGCAAACTTAAGAAGGCTCTTTATGGTCTGAAACAAGCTCCCCAAGCTTGGTTCATCGTTTCAGCAGTTTTCTTCTGTCTCATGGTTTTATATGTCACACTCCTGATCCTTCTACGTTTGTACTTTGTAATGGTTCTCATGTATCGGTCCTACTTCTCTATGTGGACGATATTATTTTGCCAAACAATTCCTCTTCTATCCTTCAAACTTTTATCTCAGTTCTTTCTCAGCATTTTGCCATGAAAGACCTTGGGGAGCTTCATTACTTTCTTGGCATTGAGGTGGTTCGGTCTTCTACTGGTATTTTTCTTTCCCACTAGAAGTATGCAACTGATCTCCTTCATAAATTTCATTTACATACTCTCAAGCCCGTTAGCACCCGTTCTGCTGCTCGAACCACTTTATCCTTCACTGATGGTGAACTGCTTGCTGATCCCACTAAGTGACGAAGTATGGTAGGTGCGTTGTAGTATTTGACAATGATTCGTCCTGATATTACATATGCAGTCCATGTAGTTTCCCAATTTGTGTATGCTACCCATAATACTCAACTGCATGCTGTCAAGCGTATTTTCAGGTATTCGCAGTGTACCAGGATCATGGCTTGTTCCTTCGCCGACCTTGATCCCCTTCCATTGTTGTTGCCTATTCAGATGCTAACTGGCTGGTTGCAAGGACTCCTATTGCTTCACTACTGGCTACGCTGTGTATTTTGGACCCAATCTTATTGCCTAGTGATCCAAAAAGCAACCCACAGTCTCTAAGTCTTCCACGTCTTCCACTGAGGTTGAATATCGCACTCTTGGCTACACTGCTGAAACCATTTGGATTAGGAAGTTGTTGTATGACTTAGGCATTGTTCTTCACAATTCTGTTTGCCTCTATTGTGACAATGTCCGTGCCAGTTATATGTCTACTCATCCAGCTCAGCACGATGGCAGTAAGCACATTGTTGTTAACTACCATTTTGTTCGCGAACGGATTGCTGCGGGTGATCTTATTGTTCGAAATATCCCTACTTCCTTACAGGTTGCCGAAGTATTTACCAATCCAATCTATCCGTGCATCCCCCTTATCAAATTGAGGGGCGTAATAGAGTATAGGGATATTATTGTAATTTTACATCTGTACGAATTAATATGAATATAGTGCCATGCTCCCAAGGTTCGGTGAGCTATTCATTCACTTATTTCTCACAGATATTATAATAATTCAATATTTCAGTCAATGTGACAAACTGGCATCAACAACTTGTTATGCTTCCAAATGAAGCAGATAATCCACTATGTTTTGATGCCTTCGCAGATAACAAATATGAAAATGTGCCAGCAAAGTAACCAAGGTTCCATCTTCTGTAGCCTTCTGCCTGGAAAATGTCCTTCATTATAGGGAAGTGAAATTTACAAAAACTAGAGCCCCGGAAATATACCTCTTCCTCATAAAACATATGATTAAGGACACATCATGACAGAAAATTCTTAAGGATCAAATAAACGAAAGATAGACTTCCATAGAAGAAAAGAATACTGCACTCCAATGACAGAAGAACAAGAAAGAGGGACAAGTTTCTGCAGCCCACCCCTGCAAGTTACTTGGCACATACCGTAACATTTGCAAGTGACTTTGTCACTGGAGATCCCACATTAACAATGTGGACAATAGGAGACATACTCGAATAAACCTGCAATTTTTAATCCATGTCAGATAAACCAAGAACAGAGACAATCATTAGACAAGATGCATTACACGACAGCAATATTCAGTTAAATCATTATGATATATAATGTGGATAAATTGTTTAAAGAATTATGAAAAAAAAAAAAAAAAGATTCTATAAAGGGCATCTTGTCATTTTATGGATCCCTAGTTGCATATTATTTCCTTTAAACCTGATAGAACTGATATGCAGAATTTGATGTCTGGCTAAATGTGGAAGCATCTGAACAAGTCTGGTTAAACCAAGGGCAGAAATTTCAAAAACCCATACCCACGGATGAACGTTCATGTTCCAAGGATGTGGGAATGAACAAGTCTCAGCAAGTTAATCAAGGAAGCCACCAAAGTACCAAGGAAAATTGTTGTCAAGAGACCAGAACTTCAACCATTTTCCTCCCAATTTTCTTTCATTATTTCGTGAGGGTTTGCTTTCACTTTATGATCTATCTTTGTTTTTGAAAAGTGCCATATATATTATGCTAAGGTACCAGCCACATTGGCCAGCACCTCAGCCAAGTCAATACATGGCCAAACCAGTGCCTGCTCTTACACAGGCTTAACATGCCTAGTTTACTAGCCTAGAAAACAAAGAAAGGACTAAAAATGAGAGGGTCAATTATCCATATTGTCTTTACAACAACTCCTCCTCTCATTGCGGGTCTTGGTTTCACAGGGTCTAAAGAGATTTATATGTACGCAACCTTACTCCTACAAGCACTAGAGCAAACAGAGAGGCCAATTTAAAGATACCCACATAAAAAGAAATTTCAAAACCATTTGTTGAGATGAAATCTCTTGAAATACACTTGATCTATATTGTCATTATTTTTATTTTAAAATACATAGAAAATAAAAAATAGTATCCCATATTGTCATTCATTTTTAAGCTGTTCATTTGTGTGTAATGATGGGCAAAACAAATGCTGCAAATGGATAATGAAGTAGGCCACATCACATTACACTCAAACGAGAAGTAAGCAAATAAAAAGTCATATATAGGATCAAGTGACAGAAATTACTCTAAAGAATGTCCAAGGAAAACTAAATATTGCATCACATGCTCACAACATAATGAAAGGTACAAAAACAACAGCTAAGGTAAAAGCTATGGGCCTATTTGAGCCAAGGTGGACCGGAGCTTTGCTAGATTCACCTTAGCTCCTTGAGCATCCAAGCCAAGCTTGGTCAAAGTGAAGGCCAACTAAAGCTCTGATCCAAATGCAACTTAAGTGAGTCAATTCTGAGCCTCCACAGTTTGTGTGTGTTTTTCCCCCATATGATATATTTGGATGTCTATATGACAGCGCTTGAAATTTATTGAGCTCTTTTTTGCTTTAAAACACTAGCTCCCGACTCAAAGCAAGAAGGATAAAATATGTCCTTTGGCATTGAAATATGGCCATCCAACCATCTTATAGTATGTTGCCATAATAAATTGAAAATGGATATTGTTGGGAAATTGAGATCAGGCAAGGAAGTGAAGTCCAAGCATGACTATGGAGCATAGGCTCCTTCCTTCCAAAATATTAAACAAGTTTAAGCAAACTGAGTGAAACAAACTTTTGGTAGGGTCAGGCATGGCTACCAACGAGACGACTCTAGTCTAAGCTGAGGCAAACTCTATTCAAACTGAGCTTGAGCCATGACTGAGTTGAGTTGGAGCTCACTAAGCCAACTCAACTCCTTCACAGCCCTGGTGAGAAACATGGAGCAGCCACGAAAGTAGACCTGAAGCGGTAAGGAGCATTACATGTTGTCTAACATGATGCAAAGGTAAGCAATACATCAATACATCCATCAGCTATAGTTGTCAAAAAAGACTAATTTATTCTTGTCTGATTTTATACAATACCAGGTCAAACAGCTGGTGACAATCAAACTGTTTTTAGCTTATTACAAAGTTCTTAGGACAAAACCTTCAATATTAAACAATCTAATACTCACAAGCATGGATGATTGGTCAACTTGCTGCCATGCCAGCAAAGAATCAAACCATAAGAAGCTGCTTCTGTTTACATCTCACATTGCACAGACATAAGTCTGCAACATTAAAACCTTGCTGATTTATCACATTTCTTAGGTAATTTTAAATTTTTTTTATTAAAAAAAAATAGAGACCAAAACAAGTCCAAGGAATCAAGTGTGCATTCAGTGATGTCTGTACCACATGCCTCTACAGTCGCATGTCCAATTCCAATCCCTCTCACCTGCCTCCCCTGTCCTTTATCCCCCTGCCTCTAAGGACTACTATTAGGGACTGCTAATTAGCCTAATCGTACATTATAACAAACTAAAGCAAAATGTGCCATCAAATTGTTCCAACGTTCCCACTAAATATTTCTCTATGGTGCTCTCTGCAGTTTAAATCTAAGGTCCAACAAAAACGCACACAAAAGGCTGCTGCCTTGTAAACAATCCCCCTACCCTGCCTAGATGAAACTACAGGGATGCAATTGAATTGGGATTGGATTACCACAAATCCAACATAATACTTACAAGATAGCGTTGATCTGGAGAAAGATAAGTATCAGTGATTGTCCAACGTAAGCTCTTTGCCAGTATATCCTTCTGAAGGTTCCATCCATTTTCCGCATTGTAGACCCTTATATTGCTATCCTATTTTAGAAAGTGAGGTACAAGGTTACAACAAAGAGATTAAAGCTCAACTCAAAAGAAGACACGGAGAAAAGCAAACAAAACCAGCACATGATTTGCCTGCCATGGTCTAACAGAGGCATCTAGAGTACCTGAAAACCTGCAACTAACAATGAGCCATCGCCCGAAAATTGAGACACATAAGCTCTGCTTTCCATTCGGTCCACCATAAAAGGTCCATAGCTAGGCAAATATCGACTCAGAAGATGGCAACAATCCGCGGAGGAGAATTTAGACCTTCTAAGATAATTCGCCTCGCGGGCAGCCAACATTTTCACTGGTGAAATCAAATTCTTGCTTTTCCCATTTACCATCTTACTCAAATGCTTACTGGGTCCCGACCTAACCTTTGTGAGATGGGCAATTTCATGATCAAATACTTCGGAGCTGGTACTAGTTTCCACTCCACCTAAAGCATCTCTATCATAATAAAATTTTGAAGGCTCATACATTTTGCAATCAGTCTTGGTGTACCCCACCAACACACATCAAAATTCAGATACAAAACACCACAGTACGGCAAAACTTAATCACCGCGAATATAGCCTGCCAGCTTACTCTATCGAATCGGTTCTGCAAGAATGATTTACAGTAGAATTTCAATTCAAACAAGAAACAAGCTGACTGTTGAATAATTCAACACAGTATTTCATATGGGTCAACACAAAAGTTCAACACCAAAAAAAAAAAAGGAAAATTCACAAGTATGACCAAGTAGTGGAATGATTTAAAAGGATCAAAGAGAGGGAGAGAGTGCGCACAGAACTGGGTTCATTGGACTTTGAAGTTAACTCCTGACTGAAGACAAGACTCTGTGGGAGCACACAGAGTGCGAGAAGGGACGTCGGTAGGTCTGACTGCTGACTATGTGGAGCCAACTCAAACAGCCGAGCTTGCGTTTGTCAACAAAGCTTCCTCACCTTTGTTTTATAGTGGTGATGTGTTCCCGGCAATTGCAGATAAGGGAACGTTGCACGATCAGCGCACCACCACGAAGCAACTGCCTACAGGTGGCTAAAATTTTTTACGTTCAACCCTTTGTGTGTGTGTGTGTGTTTTCTTTTTGTTTTTTGGGCGGGGGGAGGGGGTGTTGTGGGCTTGCGGGTATCTTATTTTGGACAGGATAGGCCAAATTAGGATAGATTTGGTTAGTCTGTAGAGTAACAAGTATAATACCATAATAATTCATCTTACGATATTATATTGATCAATTGGTTAGCTCATAAAGTTTAGCATTATAATAATTCATTTTAAGATACTATATAGTCAACTGATATCATTTGCACTTGAAGTTACACTAATGTCATCAAATGTTGATAATACGAGCTTAACTACTATCAATGTTGGGTTTATCAAGCTAGATGGGTCAGATTATTTTGTTTTTGCATGCGCTTGGGCCTATGATTCGCTAATCATTGTGACGATGTCGCTTATGTCATTATTTAGATTGAACTGGCATTGTACATGATACAGCAACATTACGAACAAGTTAGATACAATCATACAATGCACAATGAAGTTAAACTTACATATGACATTTTCTCTCAAATTAAGCCTCTCACTTGTAGCCCTTTTCCTTCAAATTGTTTAACATTTTCTTTCCCACATGTTCGTTAGGTTGTCACATAATTTCCTTTTTTCTTTTTTCTTTTTTTTTTACTAAAATAAACCATTGATGTTTAATCTTTCTTCCCCTTTACTATGTGTTTTCCATTATTTTTTTCATATTTCACACTATGTGTTTTATTTATTTTTTTCTCTATTTTGTAAATATTTTATATTTTACATATAAAAAGTGTCTCCCTTTTTACAAAATGTCCGATCATGATAAACTGATTGAGTAAGATTTTGGGGCCCCACATATTAAACTGAAGAGCCTTAAAATATGCTGACATTCCTTAACACACGTGTCACATTTAAATATGCCCACAAAAGGCTAATCAAGCTCAAAAAGCCCAAATAACCTAAATTAACAGTGTTTGACGTATAACTAAAATTCATTCCGTATTTCCATCCAGCCTAGGATGCATAAAATTATTAGCTCTAAGCGTTAATGTTATTCATTGATAATCTTTCTAATGACATATTATGCATCAAAATCCAATAAGCAACAGAAAAAGATATAACTCGATCACTAAGAAATGCATCGAAAATGACACCGAACTATTTTGCTTATACATTCTTCCACACTTATCTAAAAATTATAAAATTGGTGTTATTGAAAATAATTCAATAAGCTTTCAAGAAAAAAAAAAATCACTTAAAACAAAGGTTAGATATTATGACAAAACAAGTTTGATTGTCTATAGTCGGCCTAGAGCACGGATGGGTTCCTGCCCAACAAAGACTGACTTGACGCCTTTTTTCTTACCTATCTTCCAGAAACCCTAATTGTTGACTTAACCTGGAGAAAAACACTAGCCTACGCGACACCAGCTCCTGAAAAATTTGAGGAAACCCTCATTTCCTATAGTTATAAATTTAACCTCGCATCTACACGTCAAACGCAACCAGAATCTCAGAAAACCCTAAGAGAATACTAAGAAGTTCAAAGGACAGACTCTTCTCAAAACCCTCTAAGTCACTAGTTTAATGCTTGAGATTCCCGATCTTGGGGTTCCCTAAATTACCCAGGCGGTTAACTTGAGGGTGTCAATCTTTCAAACCTACCTGCATCTTTTCCCTCTTCTTCTTTCTTCTGTTTATCTTCATTTAATCTTAAAGATGTAAGTTTTGGTAATAATTTTGTCCCAGCCCACTGTAAATATTTAAGTTCATCTTTTCCTTTTTTTCTAATGTTTTAGTTTTCTATTATTGAACTTAATATGTTGCATGTCTATTTTCTTTAATATAAGAATTTCATTTTTCGATTTGATTAATAGAGGCCATCAGTATAACGGATGGCAGTAGGGTGCACTTCATGCTGATTCCGTACCTTCGCCCCTGAATTTGGATCTTTTAGTTTATGCCAATGGAGTCAAATGTTCTCCATATCTGGGAGCCCTTTTTGAAAATCTTATTTTGCTAAACTTAAGTCCCTTTTGGTTGTCCCTTTGGTTTAGCGGTCAGTAAAAGAAGTAAAATTATTTTTTATTAGTTTTTTGACAAAAGTGGCTGACAACTCTATTCCTATTAATTTTCTCAAGATTCGAAAAAAAACTATTTTCAATCCAAGGTAGGACAAGGACAAGGACAATTTGCGATCCTAAGGAATCCGTTTGTGTTTTGAGGCCAGAAACTCGTTTGTGTTCATGTGGTGGCTCGATAACCTGTTCTTTTGTCAGTTTTAATCGAAATTAGATTCAAAGCTATACAAAGCACACCTAGCAAGCGAATCTAGCCATTCATGGGGGATCACACCTGAGTCGTGATCTTTACATATATAAGATAAGATCATCTTTAAACTTGTGAAATATGATAAAAATAAATGGTTGCCCTATAAAAGTATAACAAAAAAGATGTATGTATATAAAAATTTACAAAGAGTTATATGGCAATGAGGTCTTAGTCTAACAATTAGTGTGGGCATTGAGTTCAAACACTTGTATAAACTTTTATATTTTATTATCATCATAGCTAATTTGAAGCATAAATTTTAAAAATATGCATGACTGTCTGGTATAAGAAATGGACTCTTTTTTTTCATTTGTCATCTTTCAGTACATTCATATTCATATTATTTTAGATTAATATTTTTTAGTATTTTGTTCAAGTATTTGTTTGGTAGCTTGATAAACGTCTATAGTTGTATGATGAGATAAAAATTTGTTGGTTACTTAACAAGCATTTGTTTAATATGGATATAAGCGTTTATAGTTGCTTTGTAAACATAATGAGCACTTATTCAATGTCTAATAAGCATTTTATTTGATTGCAAACAAGCATTTTCATAAAGTTGTAGATTAGCATTTTTTAGATGTAGATTGAGCATTTACGTCCGTACCTAACATGTCACTTTTATTCCTTCTTTCTCATGCCATTGACACTACTTGTTTGTGAATTCACCATCTTCATTTGTTTCAATATCTCCTCTTGCACGCACCACCTCCTTCATCTTGATGTCTTCCTTCTTGTTATCATTGTATTGTTTTCTCTTTACATAGCTAAACTATGATCAACTTCCCTTCATAACGTAGTAAACTTTTTCATGTCTTTGGGTTCACTAATACTCTATTTTGATACTTGTCAATGTGGATTTTTTCTTAAATTTTATTTGACAAAGTCGAATTAAATTTGCAACTAGGCTGATTTAAAAATGGTTGTATGGCAAGATAAGCATTGTGGGTCTAATGATTAAGATAGGTATTAGGATCAATTCCCCTAACCTTTTGTATTGCATTACTCTTGTGGTTCATTTGAACTATAAAATAAAAATTATATGAGTATGTTATTTTATTCGTCGTCTTTCAATTAATTTACATTTATCTTATTTTAGATGAATATTTTTGGGTATTTAGCTTAACATTTGCTCGGTATTTAGATATGCATCAATAATTGTCTAATAAGAAAAACATTAATTTATTTGGTACTCAAACAAACATGTATTTATTGTCACTATTTTCATACCTTAAAAGGAAATAGGGATTGTTACCAGTCATACTACTATTCATATAAATTGTGGTGGCAATAGTGTAATTTTTTCAAATTTTGTTGACTTTTTAATGTTTTGCATTTTTTTTTTCTTTTTCACTTTTTCTGTTCATTTGAATTTCTTCAATTTCAATTCTTTTAACTTAATACTTTTCACATATCCTTTTTTTATCTTCATTAAAAGTTTTTTTTATTTATGTGCTTTAATAAATCTTACTTGCATGTTTTTTTAGAACTATATTTTTTTAGTTACATAAGTCATAGTCCTATTTTTAAAAATTCAATTTAACGAGTTCTTTTTACATCACCATTATCAACCCCCTAAATGTCTCTTGCGAACTTAGTCTCATACTATTCTTCCTCAATTACTTCTCTCATTTATAATCTTTATTTAGTCTAATACGGTAAAATGAATAAAATTAACATTAAATATCAAACTCTCAAAAATATCAAAACTTTTATAACTAAGAACCTCTCCCATTTTTTAATGAAATTTTACCATAAGTAAGAACTTACTCATTTGCAATCCTTTTGATGTACAATAAGAAAGGAACTCCCTTGTTTTTCATAAATCTATACAATCAAAAGGAAAAGAAAAAAGAGCTTTCAACATTTCACTTTTGTTGGTATGAAAAAATTGCTATCTTGCTAATATGAAAAATGTCAAAATTGTTGTTAAGTTGTTGTAAATTGAATAAATTAATAAACTTATTATGAGTTATGTAAATCTTTTATACATATGGAACTATCAGTAGCATAGTATTGCAATAACTTAAACTTGGGTATAAGTTCCTTTTCAGTATTTTGCGGAGGGGGTAGTTCAATAATATTCATTACATAGGATATATTTTATTCAACAAGAATTATACTTCCATTATTCTTTATCTTTCTTTTTTTTGGGTCATTGTTACCTTTATAAGTGATCATGTGTTACTTTTTTTAAGAGCAGAGTGAGCAAACACGTCATTTAAAGTTTCTATGATAGTTAAATATCTTAAAACATAGTTAGTTTTCAAGTCGTTCAAGCTCTTTATATCAACCCAAGCAAGATTCTATTAGCCAATGTGATTATTGTGAATTCTAGCAACGTACAAGATGAGGCTTTATTACCATGAAATTCACTTATCATTGTAGGACCCTAAGTGCATATATCACGCATCACTCACAACTTCTTTGACAATAAAACAATCTTGATTCTAATTAGCAGTTCATCAACATTCCTCACCAGGTTTTCTACTTGCTTATGAGTCACAACTTGCCTGGGCATAATGCAAACTTATGCCTAGTAAATATAAGCATTTATGATTGCTTTGTAAACATGTTGAGCAACTATTTAATGTGTAATGAGCATTTTGTTTCATCGCAGATAGGCATTTTTAGACACTTAAAGATTAGCATTTTCAGATGCATATTGAGCACTTATACCCACAGCTAATAAATATCACTTTCATTCCTCTTTCATACCTTTGGTAGTACCAAATTTGTTTCTAACCATCGTAATTTATTTCATTTTCTCCATCTGCGCTTCCCGCCTCCTTTATCTACAGGTCTTCACTTCTTATTGGAGTGTACTTTCTCTTTCTTTACATAGCTGAAGTAGAATCAACTTTTCTTCCCAAATTACCAAGCTTTTCTAGGTCTAACTTGATGCTTATCAATGTGGTATTTTTTAAATTTTGTAAAGTTTTAGTAAATTCACTGTTATCTGTTAGAGCTAATATAAATTCTCTACATTATGAGATATGACATTGATGTAAGAATTTATCGTTGTGTTTATAATATCATTTTTATTATTGTAAAGATGCATATTTTTTTATAATTGGTTTGTATATATTGATAAGCAAACTTTTGGTGTATAGATATTAATTTTGGTTGTTTGGAGATTAACATTTTAGGCTGTATTTTATATTTAGTTTAGAAATATTAATGAGCATTTGCTTGGTGTATTGATAAATATTTTCATAGTTCTTTTTGGATCAAAACAATTTGATAGTTTATGCAAAATCATTTTGGTAAATTATATAGAAACTTTGGAGAAAATAAATAGGAAACTTGTTGTATACCCATATAAGTGAAAAAATTTTTAAAAATTTAAAAAACTGGTGTAGCTAAGAAAGCAAATGTATAAAAAAGAGAAAAACCTAAATGTAAAGAGAGAAGCCCCATAAATGTTGTGCATAAAAGTAGCTATATGATGAGCAAATAAAAAAATTAAATAGAAAAAAGATTAACCTAACAAACATTAGTAAAAACATAAACAAGGACTTAGAAGAATTGAACTCAACAACTTTACAAATACCTTAAGCTAGAGCTACTACACTAATCACTAGAGTATTAATTCAACCCACAATAATTTTGATTAGCATTAAAATGCAGTGCAGGTCACGCTTGTGCTTGCAAATATATTCTTTTTCTCTTTTTTAGTTTGAGTTTTCTTTGTGTAGCAAGTTGCATTCCTGCAAATTTATATTGTTGGCAAGCCTGACTTGCTACCTAATTTTTCATATTCATTTTATAGTGGACCTAGATTGTTGTATGGGCTATATTTTTTTAATAAATTTATCATTGGATTTAGTGGCCTTAGGCTGGGTCCTGGGCCTACCTCGCTAAATGGGCTGATATTATCTAAAATGAGTTGTTATGCTCTCTCATTTCTACCGTCATTCAATCTCTCTCCACGACTGTTCCCTGCCACCCCAATTTCTTTTTATTTATTCTTTGATTTTGTTTTCGATCATCTAATTGCTTTTTTTTATATTTTGCACACAATTTCATTGAGAATTCATTACATTCGATTTAAATATGCTTGAATTCAATTTGATTCTTTGTTCCATGAGTGTTGGGAGCTATTATTTCATAATTATTAACTACTCTAAAAATTCACAATCTGATTTGGTCAAGATTTGCCATTTCGTTTTGTCTCATTCAAACTAGGCTAAGAAATTTAGGCCTTAATTTTTGTTTATCTTTTTTAATGTTGTCTTTTTTTTGGCTTCATTCATCTTGGAACTTTAATTTTCTATGTCAATGGAGTTTTATTTGAGTGTTAATAAATGAAGATTGTTAGGGATCAAAAATAAGTCATATGTATGCATATGAACACTCGAGCCATGGACAGTTACTTAGAGCAGTTTCAAGGATCATTAACTGGCCCCATAAATTACTACAAGCCTTTCCAATGTGCTTCGTCCTCATTAACTCACTGCTTGGAAAACTTCCCAGAAGTTCATTCATCCTAAAATTTCTCTATAGCAAGCACGCTTAACTATAGAGTTATTTAGAGTAGGTTCCCCGAAAAGGAATGTACACCTTTGATGGTATAAGTGGTTATTTCAATCTGTTTAAACTATACTCGGGGTATTACAATAACCCTCAATTTCTTCTGTTATGTTGTACTAATGTCTTACATAGGTACGATCAATTGATTTATTAGTATTTCTTAGTTCGTTCTCGGCTGCTTATCCTTAGTTTTTTTTTATAAAATGTTTTCACAAAATCATTTTTTTATAATATATTTTCACTGAATCCTTTTTTGTGGGTCTCTTAAAATCAGCCTCTCTATGGGCATATATACTTGTAGAGGTAGGGTTGTCTACATCTAGATCTCCCCAGATCCCGTGAGAGTGGGACCTATACTGAAAAGTGTTGTTATGTTGTAGTTAATTAAACACAAGGTGGCTTAAGAGTAGAAAGCTGAACTTAAATGTCGAAGAATAAAATGCTGAAAGATATGTTGAGTAGAAATGACTTGAAAATTCGAAAGGAAAGTATCTTTACAATAAAACACGCTGCTTAGGAGTAGAAAGCTGAACTCAAAAGCTAAAGGGTCCTAAAATAGGGACAAAAAACTTCTTAAAACAAACCTACATTCATTTTATTGAGTGCAAGACCATACTAACATAATTTTACATAACTTAAGTTTGCACAAAACATATTTAGAAAAGTTAAGGAAACTTGCATAAATCCTTATATGTTAAGCCAAAAACATGAAAGCATCGCTTGGGAAGACTGATCCAAAGTTTGGTGTTTAGTGCCCTATCCAACTCTAAAATTCCACTAGGCGAAACCAAAAGCCAGGAGAAGTTAGCATTCTGAACCCACATTATATGTTTTTTAAGCTATTCGCAGGCATGATACTGATGCAACTTGCCTTCTCATCCCTAAAAATTTTTATAAAATAGAAGACCAAAGAGAGAAGTGAGCTTTGTCCCCTTATACAGTAAAATCAAATTGAAAGAGTCAGTGAGCACATGCATATATAAAATCAATTTATAAACTATAATTAGTAAGCTGAACTTAGCAATTGATTTAAGCAAGTCACCTTTGTTTTCATCAGCCATGTCTTGGACCTGAGTGTTGTTTCAGTACTAATATCAGTTCATGAGCTTGGAGATTTACACCCGACTCCTAGGTTCTAGTAAACCGCTTGGCAATCGACATTAAGTGGTAATCGATAATCATTAATAGATGATAAGCACTGCTAGCAAACCATGTTCTCTAGGTTTCCCTTGATCAACAAACTTAAGACCATAGCATTGCATGATCTTCACAACATTGGATTGGTCCTTTGTCTGACCAAAACATGATAAAATTATTGGGCATGGTTTGCAAATAAATTAAACTTTTTACTTAATAAAGATACAAGTAATAATGCACCTTTATACTGTTTCCTTCTAAATTTTAACCTTTGTCGCTTCTTGTGGTGAGCTGGTAATTGAGTATCTAGATTTAATGAAATTGTGTGTGTCCTGATCCATTTCTAATAAGACACTTGCCTTACAAGTTTCAACAATACTTTTCAACCCATTCTTTTATTTTTAGCACTTATGGTAATAACTCATATGAATCTTTATTTATTTTGATGTACTTCTTGAATGAAATCCCCTTGTCACACAAATATGTATTTATTTGTAATTTCCACAACCCTTGCCCCCTCAAAGGCATAATCTTTGGCTAACTCAACTTTTAAGCTCCGACCTTTTTAACTACTTAGTTTCATTGAAATGGCCCGGAATATACATATATATATATATATATATATATATATATATATATATGTATGTATGTATGTATATATATGCATACGTATATGTATGTGTGTGTGTGTTTGTATATATATATATATATATATATATAAGTACGCACACACTCTTATAATATCCTAATAGCTTAAAGATGACCCCATTAATTTCCCTATAAATAGTTGCCACACATGTTTATGGCTTTTTAGTGCAAACTTCGCCTTGAATACACCCCTCCCTAATTCATTTGCTTAGGTTAGCCCAAAGTAACTCACTCAACCCATTAACTTCCTCATAAATATCTCTTATGCATGTTTATGCTTTTTCAATGCAAACGTTGCCTTGAATGCACCCCTTCCTAATTCATTTGCTTAGGTTGGCCTGAAGTACATACTCATTCCTTCAGATCATATCTCTCTCTCTGTTTTTTCTTTCTTTCAGAGCTATGCTTATAATCCCATAATTCCAATGGCAATACTTAAGATCATAAATTTTTATTTAACTTCTCTTGTTTTTGCCCTTAGTATATTTAGTTTAGTGGAGCTCCTTGAACCAAATGTAGCCAGTCCACATTGCATTGATAAATCCAATACTTCAACTCATACATCTTGTAATACTTCACATAAATATCTATATTTTCTTGAATATTGACTTCTCTTTATACTTCAGCATACAACTCCACTCACATGCATGATTTCAACTCTAATCTTTCCATATTAAAATTATATTAGCCGATACCAAAGAGATAACTATTAATCATAATAGCAACCAATTAACATCTTCACTTAGCTATAAAAATGACTTGAAATTTTTCATATTAACCCATTAACTTTTTAACAATATAATACTAGTCTCCAATCTAAGTAAGGACATCTTTCATCAATTTGATTTCCCTTAACTAATAATTTGGTTCCTTATTCAAGCATAAGTCAAGGTTGAGACTCTATCTAACAAGATTATCTAATATTCCTCATAATACAACACAAGAAAACAACTATTCCATGTGTTGTCTAATTACTCACTATTTTATAATACTCAAATTAACTCAAACTCGATAATCCATATGATTAGTACATACAAATGATAGCTCCTGCTTAATAATCTAAATTCACACAAGAAATGGTCTATTTTACTCAATTGAGCACAAACTAACGCAACTTCTTTTGATCAATTTAACAAAGCTCATATGCTCATTGAGTCATCCTCTATCCAACCTTCCTTTGAATTCAATTCAACAAGTTCACTTTTGAGTTGTTGCTCTACTAATAGCAGATTTGTATTATACTAAGCCAAAGCCTCCAATTAATCTTGCTTACCACTAATAACTCAAATCCAAATACACGCCAAATCGATTTTACCATGTGTTACACATTTAGCCAACCAATTCACATAGTCAAACTAACATTTAATATGATTGCCCATAAACCTTCATTCAAATATACAAATATGAATCCAGATCCACTTGAGTAGAGGTATAATGCATTACCTTGATGGAAGAGATGGCTAAAATTAGGTGGAGGTAGAAGGTAAGAGGGGTGGCAGTTATTATTGATGTCAGAGATGGGCAGCATCAAGCTGTATTAGTGGCTGAAGAATGCAAAAACCACCTCTGGGTTGCCTAAAGTAGGAGCAATGCCCTATTCTATTTGAGGTTGAGGAGACCAGAAGGAGGCGAGAAAAGGTGGCCAGGGTAGCAATCGGGAGGCATTTGCAATATTCTGGCAGGCAGACAGATGGTGGTTTTATACTGGCTAGGAGGGATGGTGAGGCAGAGTGAGAATAGCGAGGTAGAGAGATGAGCCCCTCCACCTAATTTTTATTTTGTTCCTTAATTGAACATATTAGCAGTCAAATCCACCCTTTTATCCTTTAATTTTATTTTTGTCACAAATTAAATTCATGCTTATCGTTTGAAAGAGTTTTATCACATATTCAATTTGGTAGCCATACATTTGGCTACTTGTTATTTGCTCCCTTTGATTGTATTTATCCGTTTTTGTTACTTAATCACTAAGGCCAGTCGATTATATTTTAAATCAAAAATCTGTTTATTTTGACATGCATGTATATTTGTGTGTAAATGTATAATTATTTGTACTTAGATGTGCTTTATGAATTCGTAATCACAAAATTATATAATTTAAGCATGCATTTTAAATGGCCGAATTTTTGCGCCACTCACTGCTCTATGTAACATTATAACCGTATGATTACGATGAGATTAAAGTAATTAAAATGGTCAAATATGGATTAACCAATGGGGTGTTACAGGCTCTGATACCAACTATAATGCCCAAGCCCTACCTGAGCCATGGACAGTTACCTAGAAAAACTTGAGAGATCATCGATTGGCCTCACAAATTACCACAAGTCTCTTCAGCATGTTTTGTTCTTGCTCACATGTTGTCTAGAAAACTTTCCAATATGTCAGCTATTCTAAGATTTCTAAACTGCATGCGCACTTAACTATGGAGTTATTAAGAGTGGACTTTCTGAAAAGGAAGGTGCCCCTTTGATGCTATAAGTTGTCACTTCAATCCTTTTAAGCTATACTCAGGGTATTATAGCATAACATCCAGGCCTGAATAGCCCTGTATTGATATACAAGTTTTTCTTAATTAATTTGTCTCTTATGCTAATGAACATGTGTTATTTTTCACGAACAAAGGTCATTTGATGTTGAATATGACCTTTCTCTGCTATGAATATTTGTTGATTAACATTTGTTAATGCTTACTGATCTTATCACAAAATGAGAAACCAATAGAAAAGATTAAAATGTTGACAAATATGTGTTATTTTGGTCAATTTAAAGTATGGTAACAAATTTGTGTTTTTTTATAATTACAGACTTGTATCGACAATTTTCAATATTACATGGACGTTATTGAGGCTTCTAACCAATTGTGAAATTGTTAAAAGGAAAAAAAAAAAAAAATTTCAAACATAGATGTCTTGTATTCATCAATTTTTTCTCTTGATGAATTTGAATAATTTTGGTGCTTGGCTTTAGTTATTATGAGAATGATAGCGCAAAAATTCATATTACATTCAAGAATTTCGATTGGATATGGAGTGTTAATTTTTAGTTTTTCATACTTTAGATGTTGAGGCACTACTTGAATATAAAAAATAATAAGTATTTTGTATTTGATTTGCCTCGGCATGGTACTTTTGTCTTTTGTTTTTTCGAATTTCAATTTTATATATCACGAACTAGCAATTTGTTCGATAAAATACGTTTTAAATACAAGTGCTTGCTAATGAATAGCTTATTTTTTGTTTGAATTTTGGACGTATACAACCCAACTTGTATGGATATTAGGTGAAAGTATATCGACCTTTTTCTTAGATGTCAACAAACTTACCTTTTAGGGGTTTATTTTTTAATTATACAAACCACCATTGATTTTCAAACATTTTGACACACTGACAAGCTACCATGTTAGATAATTTAGAATAAGTGATGGTGGTGGCACTAATTAGTCTTATTTGAAGCTAAATTGGGGTTTAAGCGATGATAAATTTGAAGTGAGTTTTGGGTTTAAATTGTGATAATACTTGTTAATTTTTGATTTTTATTTAAAAAAGTTAAAAGGACCAAGTTAGTTCTACCACCCTAAACATATTCTAAGCCACCCGACATGTTGGCTTTGGGAAACCAAAGTGTTATAAATCACTGGCAATTTAAAAGAAGTACGCATAAAAGTTCAACTATTGACATCCAAAAAACAGTCGGCCCATTTTCATGCAGCTTCCCCAAAAGTTTCAATTGTTTACATTCAGTGTTTGAACTCAAAATGTGACATTGCATAACTCATTTCATCTAGGCTTTAGTCTTTAATAATGTTTAATTTAGGATTCTTATTTATGTTTTGTGTTTCTTTTGTGGCAAATAAGCCAAGGCAAGCAATCTTGGAGTTTTTAAGGTTTAATGGATCAAATTGTGCAACAAAAAAGCCTCAAGAGTCAAGCTTAAGAAGGCTAGTGGAAGATAAAAGCTACCGATGCTAACACAACACTAATAGTGCCAGCTTTGGCAGGCTGTCACTAACTACCAGTGTTTGGTTTGGCAAGCCCATGCCAACTGCCAATGGCAGTTTTGGTACGCCCGTGCCACCCTAAATTTTGGCCAGTTTTCTTCTTTCAAAGCGTTGGCACAATATGCCCGTGCCACATGTTACAACAATGCCAAATTCGTAGACTTAGGGCTTATATAAACCCCCTTCTCTCATTTGTGTAATCAAATAGGTTTTCAAATAGGTTTTAGGGTAGATTACTTCTTGTAGACTCTAAATTTAAATTAATTAAAGTTTTAACTGTAGTGGTTCTAATTGCACTCTCTCTACTTGCAAATTTAGGTTTGTTTTCAAGTTTCTCAATCTAATTTCATGAATTTTTTTTGTTGCTTAAATTTATTCTTTAAAGTTCACGTTGGAATTGATCTTATTTTAATATTAGCGTTTTGCTTATTAATGGTGTTTTTCTACATTTCTTTGCTCACCGTCTCTCTTTCTTTTCTCAGGTCTTAAAATTTCAAGTTGTTTCCTTCTCTTCTCAAGCTTGGTTTTAAAATCCATTTTCCAAAGTTGAGTTTTTGGTTTGATATGGTTAAATTAGAATAAACTATACTAGATTAGTGAGAATAAATGAAATTCAAGCCAAAAAGTCCATCCTCTGGCAATAACTTTGGATGCCAACCTCCATAGTTGGATTTTTGAGCTTTTGAGGCACTCCACTTTCTTTCTCTAGCAAATTTAAGATTTTTTTAGTTAATTAGATGCTTTATTAGTTTATTGTTAGTTGGAATCATGTCTTATGTTGATTTTATTAATTATGCTTTGTTTTAGATTAATCATATTAATCGTATTAGTTTAGGATTAGTGCTCAATTAGTGTTAGATTTTCGTTTGTTTTCATGTTTTAGATGTTTTTTTCCTTCCTTAGAATAGTTATGTGCTACGTTAACTAATAAGTAACTTGATCTCAATACCATCCGTAAAAGCGACAAATTTTTCATCCTATTAAGAATACTATCCAACATCCTCCTTTTTATTTTTTTAATGATAACAATGATGATGATGATGATGATGATGTGAATATTAATTCTAATTAAAAAAAACTCACAATAGCGACCCATGCACTCTGAAACATCCACCATTCCACTATGATAGCCACATCCTACAATGCAATAGAAACCCTTGTAACCCCACAACCACCAATCGGTGGTCGATCACCTATAGTTGGGTTCTTATCACTAAATACTCCAGTGTATCCCGTCTTTAACCCCAAAACTACCCCTCCATTTCTCTGCGACCTTGCCAAAACCTTTATCCCTTGAGCCCCCACCTTTCATTGTTTGAAATTCCACGAACAAGTGTATATGACTACCAATTTACCATTGATATTGCTATTGCATCCTTTATCCTTCAGTCGCATAGCTAACCAGTCCTTGTTGCCGCCGACACTGTCGTTTGATTCCGCGATCCCTTTCTCAACTGCAAAACCTATGAATCCCCCGTTGTCAAGCAACACGGGCATCTTTGTCCAACAACATTTGCAATGAAAATATAAGGGATTTGAGGGGTTTTGAAATGGATAAGAAGGAACAGAAAGATAGTGGAGGTAGGAATTGGAGTTGGCAATGGTGGACGATGTGGCGAGGAATAAGGCAAGAGAGAGAAGTTTTGCTAAGGAGGCTGCCATATTGGAGAGTCAATTGGTAGTTGATTAGGATTTGTCGATGGCTGGTTGTTATCCTTCTAATGGCTGCCCTAATATAGCTAGCTTAAGCAGTTGGGCAGGTGATTGGCTCGAGAGGAGACATGGGGATGGTGGGCCGCTTTTTTAGTAGTAGTAAGTAATAATAATAATAATAATAATTTATAAATTTAAAAACTCGCTTTAAGAGGTGTTTAAGTTATTTACAACCAAAAAAATTTCACTGCAGACCACCGAGGTTTAGGTAAATATTTTTCTGAACCGACTATTTTGGATAAATATTTTTAGGTCCATCTAACTTTGTTATGTTCTAGAATCAATTTTACTAGACGTGACCCTTTAAATCACACCAAGGGCCTGTTCTTTTCGTGGGTCAATTGTAATTTACCAACCTCAATCCACTTCAACCTATTTCAATCTACTTCAACCCACTTGAAAAAAAAAATACTAACTTCAACTCACTTCAACCTATCTCAACCTACTTCAACCCACTTCAACCAACTTCAACTCACCCCCTTCATAATTTTAATAATTTGTAAAGTATCATGTGAGATTTAATCATTCTTGCATCAAAAAGTTCATTATACTACTTTTTTGTAAATTATCGTACTTTGGAATTGTTTTATTTTTGTATTTTTCTATCTTTTTAGTTTTTATTTTTAAATTTTTAAATTTTAAATTTTAAATTTTAAATTTTTTGTATTTTATTTTTTAATTTTTTAATTTTTAATTTTTTAATTTTTCAATTTTTATGTTTTATTTTTAATTTTTATTTTTAATTTTTATTTTTTGTATTTAATTTTTATTTTTTAATTTTTAGTTGTTTAATTTTATTTTTATTTTTTGTATTTAAATTTTATTTTTATTTTTTATTTTTTAATTTTAAATTTTTTATTTTTTATTTTTATATTTATTTTTTTATATTTATTTTTTATTTTTGTATTTTTTAACTTTTGTATTTATTTTTTAATTTTTTATCTTTTTAGTTTTATTCAAAACAAAAGCTACAGAAAATTCCAAAAAAATAAAAAATAAAAAAATAAAAAAATAAGAGAATAAAAAATAAAAAATAAAAAATAAAAAAATGAAAAATAAAAATGAAAAATAAAAATAAAAAATAAAAAATAAAAAATAAAAAATAAAAAAATTAGTAAAATAAAAAGCAAAAAAAATAAAAAATTAGAAAAATAAAAAATAAAAAATAAAAAATTAGAAAAAATAAAAATAAAAAAATAAAAAATAAAAAAATAAAAATAAAAAATAAAAAGAATAAACAAAAATTCCACAAAATTTCCATAACTTCATAAATTATCACACATTAATTACATTCTCATTATTTTAACCCACTTCAACCCACCACATAAAAAATATACCAACTTCAACCCACTTCAACCTACATCAACCTATTTTAACGTACTTCAATCTATTTCAACCCGCATCAAAAGAAAATACCAACTTTAACCCACCTCAACCCATCTCAACTTACTTCAACCTAATTCACCCTTTCACGCACCCAATTTACCCATGAAAAGAACAGGCCCTAAGTACCCTACATTTTAAAATTTGCATCTTTTGCCACCATCATTAAAAACTTACTTTTAAAATTTTAATTTTGTGCATGTGATATCCTTCTTATAAGTATTACTCAAAGCCCTCTTAAATCTGGTGTTAGAGTCACACAAGCAAAAAATAACTAAGTTAATTAATAATTATTAAGTTAATTAATTGCATTTAATTCTTGAATCATCATTTACTTATTCTGCTTCTAATTATTCATATATTGTGCATACCCAAGAAGGATCCCCTTAAGTAGTGCCGCAAGTAAATTATATCACTGATGTAGTTTTAGAACTAAAAGCGAAATTAGTAGAAATTAGGACCAAGGTTAAGGCGGCAAAGAAGCAATTGTCTGTAATCCATCTTTCTTTAATCAACAAAGTCAGACATAGGTACTAATTATTCCATTTCAATATAAATATCGTTTCTAAAACCTAAAAGATAAAAAATTAATTTCCATCGCAAGATATACAAACTGAAAAAGAAATTAAAAAAAAAAAGAACTGAAAAATCATTAGAAAAGGAAGAGAAAGAGTAAGAGAAAGATAACAAAATATAAGTAGTACAATCTAGAGGAGTTACAAATATGTTTGACAAAGAACAAAATCTAGAAAAATTAAACAAAATCTTGGATATAATAGTAGACAAACAAGAACTACTTTCTGATGATAAAGACGAGACAAATAATATCTAATTAGAAGAAGAAATATATCAACACATAAATCCAATCAAACTAGAGGATCTAGATGCCATTCCTTTAGAAGAAATTTAAAAAAATGGAAAATTCGTTGGCGAAAGTGAATTTAATGAAATTGGCAAAGAGCTTGATATCGACAAATTTGAATCCAATTCAATTAGCAATGTAATTCTGAAACCTAAAGAGTTTGGTGAATCGTCTAGAAAAAATACCCATTTTATGAAATCTGGATATGTTCCAACAAGATGAACAACTAACTTTTTCTTTGGGTTTATCCCAAAGAAAACCACATTCTTTGAAAAAATTAGTCTTAACCAATTAGTCAAATGGGTTACATCGTAAACATGGATGGAGCTTGTAATGGAGAAGAAATATTTCAGCATTAGAAACAAGATATGAATAGTGTCCTGAATTTAAATACCATGTGAACTACTGAAAATTTTCTAAAATATATTGAACATAGTTTTACTGACACTGTAGCTAATTGGTATGACTCATTAGATGAAGAAGGTAAGAATGTATTAAGAATTATGAAAATACCTATAGCTCTATTCAAAAAATTATGCAAAGAAATTGAAATTCAATTCATAGGAGCTAAACTAGATTACAAAGAAAAAAGCTAGAGAGTAACAAAGAAAGATTAATAACATAGTGTGTTGGGACATAAGATACATTGAAAATTATATTGTTGAACTTAGTTGATATTATTACAAAATTGGGTATAATGAAACCATTCATGGTATGCGTTATGAAAGATTACCTTATCCCATAAATTCCATAACCAATGAAAAATATGTTATACGACTTGAAAAAGCATATTTCATTGATATTCTTGGTACAGGAATCTCAAATTTAAGAAAACGAGTCAATGATCAATGTCCCGACCTCTAAAAATAAAGAAATTCAAGAAATAATTTCTAGCATCTTGGAATGCTCCTCCGCAATGGGGAAATGAACGTGAAAAGAGACCAAAAAAATTTTATAAGAAAAGAAGTTTTAATAAGCAAAGGAGAGAAAGATACAAGAGAAAGTATTATAATAAGTCAAGCTCCAAAACTGAATGTTTTTTAGAGAAGTTATCTATTATCCTACAGGGAAAAATAGTTGTAAGTGTTAGGCATGTAGAGAACTAGCGCATTATGCAAATTAATGCAAGAGTAGGAAAAACATCAAGCTTATTAAACTTTGGGAAGTTTAGATTATTTTGAACTTAGTGAGGAATAAACACTTGACCTTGCCTTAAAAAAACCACAAAATGACTATTAAGGTAGTAATGGAAGACGAATATGAAGAAAATAATTATTAAAAAATCAGTCATATGATAGAAAGTAACTCAATTAGTCTCGACGAACCTCAAGGAGAAAAATTTATAATAGATAATGAGAGTGAAGAGGTTAAAGGAGATTGGATCCTTCACACAAGACATAAAGATATAATCTACAAAAAATCCATCTTTCAATTAAAAAGTAAGTACTGTGAACATGATGTGGAAGAAGTTAATCTTATAAACTGAAAAAAGATCTTTAAACATAACAAGCACTAAAAGTGTAGATATATGCATGTTGGAAGTGTCCAAGAACAAATTACACTATTACAATATTACAACAAAGAAATCGATCTTATACTTTACTCTGTAATATTAGACATACAAAATTTAATAGTCAAATTATCACATGGATTAAGACTAATTTATGTAATGACTCAGTAGGATTCAATTACCAACCTGAATATTATGTGAGCCTGAAAGAAGAATTTGTTAAAAACTTTGTCCCTTAAGATAAAAACAGTTGAGCTGGATATAAAGAGAAGAGGCTACCCACTAGGGATCTTTTGAAAAATAACATACAAATTAGCTAATACCACAGATCCAAAACCTAAGATAACAATGATAAAGATAGAAAAATTTGAAATGCTACGCCAATGCAAAAAAATTCAAAGGATAAAATTCAGTTTGCTAGAGATAAAAATCAATATATCATAAATAACTACCTTTCACAATCCTACAAAAATCAAGAAGAAGAATGTAATAAAAATCGATGAAAATGAAAAAATTACCATCATACCTTAAATATTAAGAAGTATGAATGCAAGATCAGAATAAGGAGAAAGATCTTCAATAACTAAAGAAGAAGTTAATAAATATGATACAATTAGTATCACCAATGAATGGGTAAAATAAGTTTTGAACCTACAAGAAATAGTGTATATCAAAGCATGAGTCTGGATTTAAAAAAAAAATCATTGGATACAAACAAAACTGTTAGTGAACCAATTCACGAGGCTGAATTAGTCAAAAACATAACTATGGAGATATGTTATTAATTCACCAATACTAATCCTAATAGCATATATATATATATATATATATATATATATATATATATATATATATATATATATATATATATATATATATATAGACACACACACACACACACTCTCTCTCTCTCACTCACTCAAAGGGATATAATATATATGAATTGTATGCTTACATTGAGAGTGGTCATTCTATGTGTTTTGAAAAAAAGGTTCTATTTCCACAATTCATGTGAAAAAACGTGAAGAATCCATTACAAGTAAGATTAGATGATAACAGTTTGATGAGTCATAACAAAGTTATAGAAGGGTTATCTATTAAAATAGGGGACTCTAATGTATTATAGCAGTTTTATAGGCTATTGATAAACTCTCTCATGATATGATTATTGAAAATAATTTTCAAAGGCCATATTCTCGATACACATGGATCATAAGCCATATTCACCATAAATGGTCGCTCGGTACCTATTGATGAACTAAATAAAGTATACACTAATCAAAAGATTGAGTTTACACGTAGCCAGTATGATTGAAAGGAAATTCTTGCACAATGTGAAGTAGTAATAACAATCTCACTACTTGATTTATCCATTAAAGAGCATATTGTCAAATAATAAGAACAATTATGGAAAGAACTATACTCTGCTAGTCTAGCTAAACTTTAAGAAACAGATAAAACATTTGCAAAGATTACTTTATTGAATCCTAACACTATTATCCGAGTTAAATAAATGATGTATAGACCGCCACGACATCCAAGTATTTGATAAGCAAATTGAAAAACTTTTGAATAAAGAGTTAATCATGAATAATCAACTACTCAAACTAGTTCTGCATTCATGGGAAGAAATCATGTTGAAGAAAAAAGCAACAAAACTAGAATAGTAATCAATTATAAAAAGTTTAACGAAATATTATCTTTGATGATTATTATATTCTTTTTAATAAAATTTAAAGAGCCTCTTGATTCTCAAAATGGATTGAAAAAATGGATATTGACAGGTAAAAATGGATGAAGAATGAATTACTTTAACCAATTTTAGTGCCTCTCAATGACTTTATGAGTGGATAGTGATGCCATTTGGTCTAAAAAATGCATCTCTAATATTCTAAGGAAGAATGTTTGACATTTTTAAAGATCCCAATCACGGTTTTCTAAGACCAAGAACAGCACAAAGATGACGTTCTAGTCGTTATCCAAGGATGCCTTGATCATAGTATTATCCCGGGTAAGACCAAGTGCATTTATGGTAAACAAAAAATCGAGTTTTTAGGTCTAGAAATAAAAGTTGGATAAATTATTCTACAAAAACATATTTTATAAAAAAATAAAAAATTTTCTTGAGAAGATTGAACATAAGAAGCAATTAGAGGGGTTTCTTGGATATCTCACTTATGATTTGGATTTCATTAAAAATTTTTCTAAATTGAGAAAACTGTTACGACTAAAGCTTAAGAAATAAGTAAGTTGTACATGGACCCCTATTGATTCAAAAATTGCTCAAAACTTCAAAAACATGTGCAAAAATCTTCATGTTCTTAACTTGCCTAATGAAGAAGATGATTTGATTCTTGAGACATATGCCAGTAATGATCACTAGAGTGCAGTACTCAAAATCAAAGAAAAAGAAAAACTCTGTCAATGTTGTAGTGGAAGTTTTAATAAAGAAGAATTCAATTATACTACGATGGAAGAAGAGATCCTAGCAGTTGTAAGAGAAATTGAAAAGTTCTTAATCTTTTTAGCCCAAAACCTTTTCTTATTCAAATTGATTATAAAGGAATACTCATTTTTGTGAAAAATAATCTATCATATGCAAGCGCATGGGGAATTCCTACATTGATAATTATGACTTAACCAATTTTCTTTCTCTAGTTGAATATACACATGAATCAAAGAAATTCTCTAGTAGATAGTTTAACTCATGAGCTTGCTAATAGTGACCATAGAGCAAAACTCCTTCCGGAAAAGAAGAAAATCCAAATGAAATGTCATTACTACTGGAATGGATCTCTCCTTCTAATTGAATCCTTATGGTGATTTCGAAGTTTCATACAAGAAGTAGATCATGTTTTGTTTTATTGTCTTGTGTCTATCTAATAGTATAGAGATTTAACCTTATAGAGTTACAAATGAATTACTTAAGGTGTCTTTATAATATTCAAGCAAAAATAAGTTCATACTTTCAAGAAAATGTTTCAACAGCTAGTATGCAACCTGTATCAACTATTATCATAATTATTCCTATGATAATTGGGAATTACAAAGTACTACGATTTTCTTTCCTAATAGATCTGGAGTTAGTTGTGCTAGATTCTCATCAAATTTAATATCTCTGGATGACCCCATCATGAAAATTTGGGAATATGGAATGATAGCTTACCTCCTAAAAATCGCTGATCAGAACTACCCATCCTTTCAAGTTTAATAAAGTTTCAGAAGTGTATATTTAAAATAATCCACTGGATTTGCACATCTCCTGATAGTCCAATAAAAGCTCTTGAAAATAGAAGTCTAAATATTAAGGTACATGTGCATTGATTGAGTATGAACATAGACAGGCCAAACTAGCTGATTATCTTATTCAATTCATTGATGTAAATGACCTGATGATCAGTGGCACAAATGTTTTACGGAATGATAAGAAATAGTTAGTGATCCTGATTTAGCAAGAGTCATTGATTTTCACAACATTTACCACCAAATGTGGCCATTAATTGAACGAGCTACTGTTAAAGATGTCTTTGATTATCTCTTTGATGTTAGAGTTGAAAAATTCCTATCAGAAAAAGCAAAGAGATATGTACACTATATATTTGAAAAATAGGATTCATAGTATCTTGAACTTTTGATGATTATCTGAATAATGATAGACTTAAAGACATTATTAGAGATAAAGACATGCAAAATCTTAATATGGATGATTAGTCTTGTCAGCATTTAGTGCTCTGCAAAAAGTCATTGCATCATTATAAATTATCTTATCAAATACAGTCTACTATAGCCATGTGAAAGTATCCTGTGTCCACTATAACTATTTGCATATCCTATCTTTTCCATCTCCTCTGCATAATGAGAAATTAAGTATTATGAAGGGACACGATTATTTGAGTATACTTGAGTAAAAGAGAAGTCAGGTTTCTCCATTTCTCTCTAAGAAAGCATTTCTATTGGTTTTAGCTATTTAAGTTCCTCTTCAAACCTTTCTATTGTAATATTTCTAATTTAAGCTTTCAATAAAAGAAGTTGCTCAATAGGGAACAATATTTAATCGAATCTTATGTCTTAGTATTGTGATTTCTTGATTAAAGTTCCACTATCCTTAAAAATGCAAAAATTTGATTAGCACCTACGGTTCGAGATAGGAAACAAAACGGATCTATATTGTACCTAATTTAACAGAGATAGAGTTAAGATTAACAATATCTATAAACTGCAAGTTACAGGAATGTTAAGGTCCAACATCGAGTAAGTTCAGATAATAGTCAAAACTCCCTAATTAAGTTTTACTATTTTGCTAAGTATGGTGGTCCTATAATCGTAAAAAATATGCGAACAATACTCCTACCTCTACGCCAGCATCCCAACTAGCACCATTAAAATTTATTTTAACAAGTCCAGAGGAGGGAGGCTTTTAGGTAGAGTCAGAGAGCAAGTCCCAAGGCATTGACAAATGATCAACCATAGCCTTAAAGTCCTCAACAAAACCAAAAGCCTTTGTAATAGTTCCTGAGGGAGGAAGGAAAGAATTTCTGAAGATGTTTTCATTTTGAGAGTTTTCGCAAGCCCATATTATAGCAGCAAAATCTCGTGCTTTTTAACGGCAAATAACTTTAAATTAATCCACAACATCAGTCACAAAATTAAAATCATTAAAAGGTTAGGTTGGCTAGATTCTCGCAGTTTGCTGACATTCAATAATAGCATGAATATTAGATTCCTGAACATCATTGCAAAACACACCAAGCATTGAGAGTTGGGACATGCTTGGCTAGGTGGTCATATATGAGGGTTCATTGGAGCAAACTTACCAAAGAAACATCCTTATCCTTGTAGGGATAAGAAGGTGGCAAACATCTTTGTAAATGTCTTGATTGATGCTTAAGCTACACATAGGTTCAATTTCCCCTGAACTTGAAGCACACGATGATAGGTTGTACTGGCAGTGAATTCCTCTAAAGAGGAATAATGCTAAATAAGCTTATCCCTTGACCATGAGGTGCAGAGTGGTATGCTTCTAATAATGTTTGCATTAACAAGGAACAAAAATGAGTTAATTATGTCCAGGTTCCATTCACCATTATCCTAGTTTATGAGGTCCTCCGCTCTTAAGAGACAATTTTCAGGTTTCGAGGGGGTAAGAACTCTAAAGAAATGGGATGAGGAAAGCAATTAGAATCCCCGATATTTAAGGATCATCCATCATCCACAAGTCATCTAGAGCCCATATCAACAATCCAACGAGCTGGACAAAAGCCCCTCCAAGTATAACTAAGTTTAACACCTAATCCACATCAAGAAGTCCACTATTTTGAAAATACTTAACTTTAAGTATCTTGTAACCCAATGAATATTTTGGCACAGAGTAATCTCTAAACTTATTTAGCAAGTAAGACTGAGGGAAAAATTTTCAAATTCCTATATCCCAAACCACCATCAAGCTTAGTCCTATAAAGTCTATCTTCAGCAACCTAATGGATTTGACGCTTTTGCTTATCATGAACCCATTAGTTAACTGCAAATGGATGATTGGACATCATTGGTGAAGTATCCTAGGAGTTCAAAGACACTCGTGGTGGAAATAGGGACAGCTTGGCCTACAACCTTTACAATCACCTCCCTACCTGCCCAATAAAGGTTTTTTCTAAACCACCTATTGTCTTCCTGCAAATACGATTTTCAATAGGCATGAATGCTTTCTTCTTAGATTTACCAATTCTTAAAGAAAAGTCCAAGAAATTTACCAAAAGAAAAAATGTCGTAATGTCTAGGGAAAGAAGAATCTTGTCCTTGATATGCTAGGGTATATCTTTATGAAAAGAAATGCTAGAATTGGCAAGATGGACTTGCTGCCCTAAAGTCACCTCACAGGCAGCAAGAACAGACTTCACAATAAGAGCTTCAACATATGTAGCACCAAAGAAAATGATGGAATCAACAGCACATAATAGATGGAAAATAGAAGGAGCATCTTAGGAAATGTGATAACCATGGAGAGCATTAGAAGAGATCGCATCTTGGAGCAAGTAAGAGAGGCCCTCAGCATAGAAAAGGAATAAATAGGGAAAGTTCAATTCCCTTATCTAATCCCTCTACTAGGCTTAATGAAGCCTTTGGGATCTCCATTAACAAGAAAGGAGAATGTACTAGCTTCTACATAACCCACAACAAGATACGCCCATCCTTCCCTAAACCCCAGCTTAAACATGACCGTTCTAAGGAAAGACCACCTAATCCTATGAAAAGATTTAGCCATATCTAACTTCAAGGCCATACCGCCATTAACCTGATCATAAGAATTCATGTCATGGAAGATCTTAAAAGCAACCAGAATGTTATCAGTTATCAGACCCCTTGGAACAAAAGCGCTTTTGTTCTGGGTAACAATAGAAGGCAACCACATCATGCACCTATTAGTAATAATCTTCGTAAGAAGTTCATAAATGACTTTATAAAAGCTAATAAGTCTAAAGTTACATGTCCATAGGCTTTTGCATTTTGGGGATTAAAACCACACAAATGTGAATAAAAAGGGGGCTCCATTGAGAATGTTGACAATCACCCTGAATTTCTGATAGAGATATGGTTCATGCCGTCTGGGCCAAGTGCTTTACCTGAGTGCATTTACTTGAGAGTTTGAAAAAACCCTTCAACTAAGAAGGATTTAAGTTAAATTGTTTGTTTGAATACATGATTTCTTTAACAAACATGCCTTATATGACGGTTCATATGTGTTTTTTAGGTATCTAGGCTATTTGACGTTAAGTCCGTCCTTTTCCTTAACAAATTTATCGTGTATGCTAGTGAATATATGTATATCATTCCAATAAATAAGTGCTCATCATTAATGAGTTTGTGTTATGTGAGATAGATATGTCTCGTATGAAATGAATATGCCTATTTTCCTTTGATTTATGTATGTCACATACTGACAAAATCACTAACATAAAATATTATTCTAATTATTAATTAATATTCTTTCTAGTGAATGTTTATTATTCTAATAAATTAGCTTGATTAAGCTTTCTAAAGAGGAGTAATCAAGCTCATGAATAAGAAGTTTATGAATTATAAGAAAAATGGTTGAATTTAATAACCAAAAAAGTGGCAACAAGTAAGAGAAGATGATAAACATTCTAGCAGATTGCCATATTAACACATCGGGATGAGAGAAACATATATAGAGAGATAATGAGTTATATGATTATCAACAAGTGTAGCTACATTCTCCGAAGGATGAATTTCATTTACTCATGATGAATTCGTGGGAAACATTATGTGTACTTGATTCATTTTTTTGTATACTTTTCGATAAGAAGAATTAGTTAATTTCTTTTCTAGGTTGATGAAATATTGTTTAAATTTTCATACTCATCACGAATTATGTTAAATTTTTCTGTATTTTGAATACGTAATCAATTAATATGTATAGGTCAATAACTAATGACATATGACTTTTTGAGTTAATTAATTTTAAAATTTATTTCAAGTACTTGCTTTTATAAAATAATTATTATGTTATTATTTCAAAGAAAAGTATTCTCCTTAAAAAATATATTGGAATACATGAATTCATCAATATGTTACAAAGTTCATCGAAAAAGCATAAATTCATCACTTAGCTATTAAAGTTTTTGGTTTTGTGACTTGAGTTCTAGTGCTTAGCCTTTTTCCTATGGAATACCAATTGTAGGGTGTATGATATGATTTTCAAAACTCAGATAATGAAAATCTAGAAAAATATATTTGTATTGGAATTTGAAATTCAGTAATGTATTTTGACAATCAATTCTTCTTGAATTAGAAAATATTTCACCAACATTATGAAAGTCACAGCGATTGATCAAATTTATTTATTTTTCCTTTTTGCAAGGGCTATTCAAAACTCTATCCATGCCTAGTGTTATAGGTAAGACGCATTTATAAGTACAAAGAGCTAGAGACCCTTACAAGTCCCGAGGTTCAAACTCCTGGCCTTTCATAAGGTAGGTAAGTGCACCACTCGTACAAAGGCGTTTCGTCCTCTAAGTTTGGTAGGGTTGATGATTTGATATTCTTATAACCCAATCTTAAGATTAGGGTTTAAAATTAGGTATATATTTTTTGACTTGATACTAGGGGAAAGGTTCATAGCATTATGTCTTTTAGGCCGAATAAGATTATTGTTCCTCATTTATTTTAGTTCTATACATTTTATTAAATTTAGAAAACAGTGTGAGCAACAACTAATGAAGTCTATAATTATATTAAAATGAAAGTTAATAAGGACAACTTATGTCACATTTTGATAGTATGTAGCTTCTGTTAATATTCAAAGCTCCTATACCCTTTCAAAGGTGCGATTCACCACCCAAAGCTACTTCTAAACCTATGATGCAAACAACCAATCAAGCTTCCAAGGTCCCTATGTGATAAATATGATATACAAAGGTGTACATGTTTCTTTGGAGAGGGGAACTGTTGGACTTAGGGGCATAATACACCCATAAGGGGTGCAAGCCCAATAGGTCGACGACTTAAGTTACCTATGAAACTATAATGCCTCGATTGTTCTACTAATATAAAAGGAGGGTCAATCTAAGAGGAAAATCATCAGAGAGAAACATAAAAGGTTCTCTAAAGTGAGGTTTCTGCACAAAACTGTAGGCTCTTAGGTTATGGGATTGTGAAGGTTCTTCATATTGTGAGTTCCTTCCACAACCAGTGATTCCAGCCAAGGTCTGATCGTCTTCCGCTGTAGGATTATAGTAAGTTTGTTTATGCTTAATTCTTTATATTAATTCCTTCATTGGTATCAGAGCCATATCGGCTTGTTTTCTGGTTGGAATGTTTATCGTATTGTGTGTTCTAAACATACTAATGGTCGTATGATAATTTTTGTTCTTTTGTGTTGTTGCTTAACAAAACCAGAAATTCATGCCACTATTTCTTGGGCGATTTGTTGATAATTTTTCATAAAAATTTTAGATTCTGATCGATCTTGAAGATAGCTTTAATTTGATATATTATACGCATGATTTGGCTGAGTATTTTGGGAGTAATTTCAAATTGAAATCCTAGGATTCTTCATGCATGAAACCTTAATATCTATTCTTAAATTATTGATTGTGTTCAATTTTCTTGTAAATTGATGCATGGATTGCATTGCCTATTATAGGTCCACTAAAACCCTTCAACCTATTGATCGATTTGTTCGAAAATTCGCCCCAATTTTGCAAAAATGCCGCGAATGGAGAGTAGGGCTTGGTTCGAACATATACAATGTGATTTTGATAAATTTGGCCATTAATTCAATTATTTGATTTGTTACAAATGTTTACAACTTCACTCTGAGCAAAAGCCCTCAAATAATTTGGTAATACCTGTCGGAATTTCGCCAGAAGTGTGCAAAATGTCGCTGGCATCGTTAGGGTTAGGGTTTGTGTGCTTTAATCCAATTATGATAATTTCTTAAGTCATCATTGAATCCAATTGATTTGTGCTACTTTTTTTTTCCATGGTGTTAAGAGCAAAACCACTATAAATTCACCCACCAATATGCTGAAATTTAGCCTGAATTTGGCACTTCTTGGCCGTAAATGTCAAGGGTTAGAGGTCGTGTTTTTAAATCCGACTTTGATCTATTTTTGGTCATTGTTTCTTGCAATTGATTTGTGATTTGTTACCCATGAAGTTTTGATCAAAACCCCTCTAAAACATATCACTAAGTCACCGGAATTAGGCCGGAAAAAGCCAGACACAAGTCACCGCGGTGATTGTTGCAATCGGGCATTTGAACACGATTTTTGGCCCTTTTCACCCAGAATTTTTTGCAATTAATTGTGTAAATCAGTCCTAAATATATGTTTAGGATGAATTTCAATGGGCAATTTGGATCAGTTTGAGCGAAAAATGTGTTTTGTGGGTGTCTGATCAATGCATGGGTTGTGTGACCCATTTCTTGGCTATCCGGGTTGAGGCATTCCTGTTAGGCCTGTTGGTTATGCCCACGTGCAAGGCACGTGACCCAGGGGCTGTGCAAGTGCGGTGTGGTATTTTTTTTAAAAAAACTAATAACTAAATAAAAAGTCAAAAGGGCTTGTGACTAGCTTTGACTATTGACCTGTGGCTGACCACAATGATTGACTAGTTGACCGTGGGGGTTGACTAAGCATAAAATTATTGGGAATGTGGCTTATGAATTTATATAATTTGATTGCAATTTCTTGTGGGATTTCTCAAATATTCTCCTTGTGAATATATATTTATGATACATGTTATCATTGTTTTGAAAATAAAATATTATGTGATTCTTAGAGAATTTTTTATTTGAACATATTTCATTCGATTGAATTTCATGAGAAATAGGAGTACGTTGATTTAATATCATGAGAAAATAAAATATTATGTTACATACTATGAGAATATGTTTCACATGTTGCACATATAAAATTTATATATGTATCATCCCTAAATAGTTAAGTGAGAGGACATTGAAATTTCTCAAAAATATGTTTTTGAGAATTTTGTTTGCAAATTATGCCTAAAATGATTAAATTCATTTTCATATATTCATAAATATATGTTGAACTTTCTTGAAATATTCTTGAGGTTAGCATATCCTCTTTGATTAGAAATTTGCAAATTTCTTTTAGAATATTTCAATATTTAAGTTTTATGGTAACTTGGAATGAAAAGATGAAGTTAATTGCACTAAAACATTCATTCCTACGATGATGATTAGGAACTATATGTGAACTTTTAACTCTATGGTCTATGTTTGTGTATATTAACTTTGTCAGTTATTGCCAAGTTACATGGATAAATGTATGCTAAAATATTAGACATATGTGTGTTTTTGTGCTGATTGTAAACCTTTTTATGTTTTACAAGCATCATGTTAGTTGTTGCAACTGCTAGACTTAGGTCTCTTGTTATAAGGTTTGACAATTATAAGAAGAGCCCATATATCTCTATGAGGGAGCACTGAAGGCACATGTCAAACATGGTTAGTGAATTAGCTGAAATGGGCTATGAATTGGCCAATGAGCAACAAGTCCATGCCGTGATTCGTTCTCTACCTAATGACTGGGGCCATATTAAGATAGTCCCGTCTCAAACTAAATATATCCTTACTTTCAAGGACATTAGGCGATGACGTGAGTTAGAGGGGGACCGGCAAGAGGCCGTTGAAGTGATAGATGCAGAAGTGCACATGTCAACCTCTAATTCAAGAAATGGTTCTAAAAGAAAGGACCAAGGGATCTGGATTGGTAAGGCTCAGTCAAATGGCGAACTTGAGCATGACCAACAAGGCAATGAAGAATGTACAAGGAAGAAGAATTTAATGGAATCTAAGTGCCTCAACTGTGACCAAATGGGTCACCATGCCCGTGATTGCACTGAGCACAAGAAGGTACTTAGCAATATCTCCTAGTGACTTCTGTGTTGCTAGTTTTATTCTTCTTTCTAAAGTTAATCCTATGTGGATTGTAGGTTCAGGAATCCGAACCAAAGAGCTAGGAACCAAGAAGCTTTATTGGGCTTCCAACAGGTTCTTATACGGTTCAATGATGACACATGTGGAGAAAATAATAATGCGGTTGTTGGAGGAATCGGAACATGCAAGTTAGTCCTGCATAACAGCCGATACCCTATCCTATGTGAAAAACCTACTTACGCTTATGATCTATTGGAATAGTGTTGCTATGTTGGTTTCATTTGACTATGTTCGTGGTATTGAAGCCTAGTTAGTTTTATTTTAAGAACACTTTTAGTTTTTGTTCTGCTTTATTAGAAATGGTTTACTTGTAAATTGTAATGGATTGGATATTTGTTCCATTATTTTGAGTATTTGTTTTTCCATATTCATATAATTATGATGATGTGAAATGCTTGTTTTCATGTTAGACTAGACCATAAGGGTCAAATGCATATATATATGCAAAAGCTAGCAAAATAAGACTTGTTAGCAAACATAAGTGGAGTAGCCCACTTGTGAACGTTGTCTAACAGGAAAAACAACAAGAAAACCGTTTAATTTTAGAAAGGTTACTAAGATCCTAATTTCTATTGTAGTTAATTCATTTTAATATTCATGGTCCGATGAATGTGATAATAAGGTGTAGAGCTTCTATGTTTTATCGCATTTTACTTGATTTGTTCTTTTGTTTATTTGAGCTCAGATGAGTCTGAAGCAATAAGTGGCTTTAGAAAACGTGTGAGCTTGGTTGAAAATCAAATATACCCAATAGGTAAAGCCCTCAAAGACCAAATCATTATGAAATATGTGTTGATATTATTTTAGTGAATATTGTGATGAAAAGGGAATAGTTTATTAGGTAACTATCCCGAAGCATCTACGACAAAATGTTGTTGCGGAGAAAGAAAATAGAATGCTCTTTGATATGGTAGGATCAATAATTGCATAAAATGTGTGAATCTCCTATTAAGGAGATCTCTTTTTGTTGCAATTTATGATCTTAACCTTGAACTTGTAAAGTAAGTTGCTACCACTCCATATAAATTATGGATAATAGCCTAATCTGAGAATCTTTGGATCTTACGGCTATACGACCTATGAAACAATCCCTCCTATGAAAATGCCAAAGGGGGAAAGGAAGAGCGTCTTTATAGGATACTCTAACCTCAAAAGTTTTTCATTCATTGGGCTATAAGATAGTGGGAGTGCAACTAAAATTTAACCGATTTATATCACATTCTATAGAATGAATTTCCAAAGAAGGGTGAAATAAGTTAAGACTTATCTTTATTAGTTGTTCAACCAAATCGGATCCTTCATTCGAGTGGGAGGATTTTAATTGATGATGAATAAGTTTATCGTCACGAGTCGCCTCCATCATCTAGAGCGAATGAAAGTGATCCTATTCTGATTCCAAGTGGGAGCAAATTCTATTCTTGTTCCCAGTAGAAGCAAGATAATTAGTTTGGGTTTGAGTGGGAGTAAAACTGATGCCAAAAGGAATAATATGAGATTACATGAATCTCTGCTAAGACATGATTATTAGAAAGTACGCATCAATGCCATTTGGGCAATGAGGTGCATGAAACTTTCATAACATTTCTACAAAATGGAAATGAGCAAAAACGTTCTTTTCGACCCTTCTAAGGAAAAATGGAATAAGATCATGGAAATAAAATAGAGTAAATAAAGGTGAATAGCTAGTTGGCCTTTTAGGACACAAAGTTATTTAAGAACAGAACGGTTCTTAAATGTAAGGCTAATGGCATAGTTGACATTAGGCTCAACTTGTTGCAAAAGGGTACACACAATAGGATATAATTTAACTACAAAGAGTTTTTCCGTCCTATTGTATACACTATCCTAATTTTACCTTTCTCTAGCTATTATCGCTAGTTTGGACCTAAAGTCACATCATATTAGTGTGTAAATACCAATATCAAAGAGGTCTAAGTGAAGTTCCACAGAAAAGGATCACAAACATGAGATTTGTGGACATGTGAGGTCAATTATGACCTTAAAGACTCCTCAATGGATTGGTATACTTGTGGTTATTTCTAGTAGCTGCACTATGATTGACCAAAAGGGTCCATAAACAATTTTGAAGTCAAGTCATTATATGTGGATGACGTACTAATAGCCAAAAATGGTGTAGAGTTACTAAGTAAGGCAAAATGCCTTGTCATCATCTAACTTTGATATGGTTAATATGGGTAAAGCAACGTATGCTCTTGAAATAAAGTTTTTAAGAGAATATTCAAAGAGGTTATTCTTTTTCCTAAAGAGAATGACATTAAAAGATCTTTGAACAATCCAATACGCATAACTATGACCCTGTTAGTACTCACTTTAACAAAGGTGAGGCCTTACTATAAAATGTGTCCACACTCTATAGAACAGGACTAATAAGCAAAACTTACTTTGTTAGGTGCGGTTAGAAGTCTAATGCATGATGTCGTGCACATTAGACGTGATGTCTTTATATAGATATCAACCGGACCTGAGACTATCATAGCAGCAGACAATTAAGTCATAAGGAACCTGAAAGGAATCTCCGATCATGCATTTGTGGCACATAGACAATAACTCGCATCAAAAGGGTGTAACAATCTTGACTGTGTTTGGTTCATATGAGAAATGAACGCCCAAATATGTCTCCCAACTCAGCAACGGTGCTAAAATGGTAAGAAATAGTCATATGTTGCCTTGTCATAGGAGGAGTTTATGGCTCAATCCTTAAAATTGCAGGATTCTATTTGGTTAAAGAGGTACTTGGATTATTTGGTTGATGGACCAAATAGTATTGTCCAGTAATGGTTTATGAGGACAAGTTGTGATTACATGTACTAAGAACCTTAAGTGTTGTTGTAAGACCAAACAGATTGGACATAAGGTTTAATTTTGTAAATGGTATGGTGATACACAAAGACGGTAAACATAAAGTATTTCCATACGAAGGAAATAGTTGTAGAGCCATTAAGCTAGCCTTGGTAAGGGGGTATGCTTGTTAAGCATGTAAAGGCTTAACAATCTTCGTAGATGACAACTAATCCCTGGCATATTGTTCACTAATTGTTTTCCCAACATTTACAAAGTAATTATCTAATATTGTGAAATTTAAATAAGTTGTTTTGCATACACTTATTATTAGAATGCTTGAATATGCATTCTTATTCATGGATGCTTATGTGCGTTTTTGAACGTGAAAAGTATGTCTGGTAGACTTAAGATTATATCACTCACACAGATAACCGCTCCCATTGATTTGAGTATCGATGGGAGATGAGACAAGATTTTAAGTAGAATTATCAGAAGGATAATTGTGAGAACTTATCAAGTTAAAATCATGAATGTCGCCTTGATAATGACAAAAGGTCATTATAACATACGGGTAAAAATGAATTTTACCTAGCCTACCTTAAAGAGGCTAGATGTGAGTACATGTTAATGAGTAAATTTGGAAACTCAGTTTGGACAATATGGTGTCCAAATGTCATATGTACAGCATATTGGTTAAAGAACCAAGAGGCATACTCTTCACAGGAAAGGAGAGAATTCTGTAGCATATGTTTCATACCATGTGTGTAAGAGACGACCAATCGGGTTAATATTAGTTAGATATCTACTTATATTTGTGTGAGACCCCACAAGGTTATGACCTTATATTTATACCCTCAGGACTCCAATCAGTGACTTGAGACTCGATTCAATATTTGTTATCTTAGTGTCTTGCCAAAGGATCATGAGTGATTCGGTCTGACGGGACATATCTTTAAGGGTCTCTTAAGAAGAGGAAGATCATTCACGGAATCTCATTAATTTCTATTCATCGGTGCACCAGTTATGACATATGGTCATAATTGTGAATACAATATATGATGGTTTGATGAGATCAAAATGAGACATCTTAATGAGGTTGAAATGATCTAAGGTACTTGCATACTTTTAACTACCCATGTGTAGTTCTCGATGAGAGGCTATATATTCCTAACAGATGTATAGCACAGATCTCTCACAAGTATACTGGTCGCATGACCTATTTGCCCAGTATGAAGAAGGTACAAAAATAAAAGACAAATAAGTTTTTCTTAAGGTGAAAATAAGCACTCCCTTATGTATGAGTGGGAGATGTTGGAGTCAGGGGCATAATACACTCATAAGGGGTGCAAGCCCAATAGGTCGACGGCTTAAGTCTTTTATGAAATCCTAATGCCTCAACTGTTCTATTTATATAAAAAGAGGGTTAGTCTAAGAGGAAAATCATCAGAGAGAAACATAGAAGGTGTTCTAAAGTGAGATTTCTGCACAAAACCGTAGCCTCTTAGGTTGTGGGATTGGGAAGGTTCTCTGCATTGTGAGTTCCTTCCACGACCAGTGATTTAAGCCAAGGTTCGATTGTCTTCCGCTGTAGGATTAAGGTAAATTTGTTTATGGTTAATTATTTATATTAATTCCTTTAGGAACTATAAGATTCATAAGGTTTCTAGGCATGCAATCACTAAAGGGAAGCAAGATGGGGTTTTAGGCTTCAAGTTTATGAGGCAGGTCATGGTCGCCTTTATGATGAAGCTTAGATGGAAGTTAGTTGCCAAGAAAGGTAGCCATTGGCCTAAAATTGTACGCACTAAAGCTACAATAATTATTGTGATTTCGACATGTTGACATCCAAATCGAATGCCTTTAACGCTAAGAGGGAAAACATTAAGAAAGGTATTAGATCACAAGTTGGGAATAACAAATCTAGGGCATCTTATTAGCATTTATTGCACAATGAGTCCAAGAATACCCTCCAGAATTATTGCATCTCAAAGTAAAGGATTTTTTGGAGCATAAAACTCATTGGAAGTGGCAAATATTTGCTAGTCTTTTGCCTCAATAAACTTTAAAGTGCATTGTTTCTTTTTAGCACATGCAAAGAGAAGAAACCATGGACGAATTTATTTGGGATAGTTCACCAAATGGGGGGGTTATTATCAAAATTTTTCTCATTCTATTGCAAGAGCTAGTCCCTAAAGCTCATGAAAGCGCCTGCACTGCATTTACAAATAGGGTTCCCTAAAGAATGAAATTTTTATGGCTTCTTGCTTATGATCGACTTATGACTAATGCTAAACTAATCCAAATAGGTTTATCTGCTAATCCAAGTTATCTACTTGGCTCTCGCATTGAAGAAGGTACTATCCATATTGTTCGTGAACCATAGCTTAGTGAAGGAACACTGGCCTAAACTCCTTTACTCCAGGTTTTTAATAGCGCTTTTAGCCTCCTTTTGAGAACTTGGATTTCAATCAACCTTGAACCGACTCATCAACTGTTGGTAGGGTTGTCTTTACTGTTTACAACAACTATTTAGCGGCTCTGTCATAGGAAAATATAAAGAAACCAAGGGAGCTTAGGACTCTAACATGCTTTGAGCATAATGAAGTTAGGGCTACTCTAGAAGATATTTTTGTGAAGTGCAAAACCCCATTGTAAGCACATAAGAAGCGTCTTGCATTTATACAAAAAGGGCTAATGATAATAAACCAAATTAATAAAACTTAGGCTTCCAAACATACATAATTAAGAGCCTCAAAAGGTGTAAATATCCTTGAACTAAATATCCAAACTCAAAGATGCTAAGGAGGATTCTTTATTTTTTCGAATCTTTTGTAAAGATTTATAAATTAGGACACATGCAGAATTATCACTGTAGCCTTGCAGTTACCCTTGGGTTATCAAACCACACCCAACCAGCCATTATAAAAGGTTATGTCGACTAGATGAGGGTCTAGTATGGCTAGCATTGAGAAAACCCTACCTAGTGATCCACATAATCGATCCTTAACCTGGCACGGCTAGCGTGAGAAAACCTTATCTAGTGACTCTTGTGATTGACCCTCAGTTGCCTCAACCCTCAATTTGATTAAATCTGATCTTTTGCTTATCCAATTGCTACAAAATTGGTGTCATTACAAATTAGATTCAATAAGCTTTCAAACAAAAAGGAATCATCCTAAACAAAGGTTAGATGTGAAAATTATGTCCAAAACAATCACAATTAAAAATTTACCAATGGGTTGCCCAATAATTGCCTTTTTAAGCCCTGCAAAACCCACACGATTTCCTTATTTCTAGCCTAACTTCTAGAAAGTCTTGAACCCAATTTCTCTTAAGATTAGGAGGCTTTATGTAGGGGTTCATTTTGAAAAACCTAGGCAACACTCCTTCTCTTCGCATCACTGAACCGTCATGGACACCAGAAGAGAAATCAAAGAGAGGATTCGCATATTAGAAAAACCCTAGAAGAATGTTGTGAGGTAATATAACCTAATCAAATCCTACATAAATCCATTTACAATTATTGTTGCCTTTCTAGACATTACAATTCCTATACTTACTCTATTCACAATATTTTCTTCAACTTTACCTTTTTTTTGTTGGTTTTTTAGATGTATGGATGTGTTTTTTCTATTTTATCCCTTCTACTGCATCAATCTTTATATTTATAGATATTAATATGTTACCTATTTGTTTTTATAGTGTAACATTTTATTTCAATTAGATTAGTAGAGGTCATTAGTAATGATCAGCAATACCGAGATACATTCCAACTTTGTAGCTTTGCCCCTCAATATGGATTTCATTAGGTTAGACCATTGACAGTCAGATCATCTTAATGTACGTGATTATTCACAGAACTTTCAAAAACCTTTCCGAATCAGGTCTATATTCCCATTATTATCTCTTCCCGTAACGACTTGGTCAGGAAAGAGATTCTTTAAAAATTTTAAATTTTTTGTCCAATTTTATCTAGGAAAAAGAATCACTAGCAATTGTATTTTAATTCTCTTATTCAAAATATCGAAAAAATCTTTCTAAAAAGGAAAAAAATTATATATAAAAAAAAGATCTTATCAAGCGCACCCAATGACGACCTATTCGGGGGGAGGGGTGCAATCCTTACACCCGCCTCCAGATTTGGGTTTCACTCAACCAGATGGAGCTTCTGAGAGAAAACTAGGTGTGACAGGTGGTGGAGGTGTTCTCAGGTCCATTTAGATAAATTGGTCACAGGTTTTTTGTTCATATAATTATTGACATTTTTATTCTGGAAGAGAGTGAAGAAGAAGAAGGTAGTAGGTTAGGTAACATGAGAAATATAAGGTGATTATTACTACTCTTTACGGCAAGCAAATTTCCTAGTGCAGTCACGAGACTAGATTGCTTGTGACAAAGCACACTGAGGTCACTCTGGTCATCATAATTTCTTATCATTTGAGAGGTTCCAAGGCTTGAGACATTTTGTCTTTTTATAATTTTTTGTGCCATTTTTCATAAATAATAAATATTTTTTGGGGAAGTATTTTCTATCAAGAGATTGCAAAAAACTTTTCTCACCTCATTTCTCATTCATCACTTAGAGAACCTCAAAGGCATAATAATTAGGGAAAAAAAACTACCCAAGGCAACACCATTAAGGGAGAAATGAGGCTGCTTTGCGAAGTTCCTCATTGTCAATTTCAGCATCATTTTGGAAACCTTTGTAATTTCTAGTTTATTAGCTAGTTGTTGCAAGCTAGTCGCTTCTATAGAAAACTGCATTTATAGTTGTAAACATTTTATCTCACCTAGGGTGGATTTGCCGTGGGGTCTGATTCATCCTAAAAAGCTTAATACATATAAAGAGTCTCTAATGACACGATGTAACATCACGAATGCGGCTTAAAAGGATTGAAGTGACTGTTTATATTACCAAAGGTGCACATTCCTTTTTGGAAAGCCTATTCTTAAGAACTCCATAGTTAAGCATGTTTGCTGTGGAGAAATCTTGGGATGGATGACCTTTTGGGAAGTTTTGCCGGCAGCATGTGAGCGAGGACAAGGCACGCGAGAAAGACTTTATATAGTATATGGGACTATTCAACAATCCTTGAAGTTGTTTCTGATAACTATGCGTTCGGGGCGTTAAGATGGTGAGTTGTGCTAGTGGATGGAAAGACCCTGGGCAGTCACCTAGTGGGACAAAGATACTGAGATGTATTTCTGGTTAAAAGGGCCTATCAATTAATTGTATAGTAAGACACGACAAGGACGCTGTGTTCTTCAAGTAGGTGGTAATTGTAATACCCCGATTGTGATTTAAAAGGATTGAAGATACTACTTATATCACCAAAGGTACACATTTATTTTCGGGAAGCCTGCTCTTAAGAATAGGGCCGGCCAAAAAACCCGTACTCATCTAGAACCCATAAAACCCGCCGTAATGGGTATAGGTATGGGTGGTAAAAATGAAAAAGAAATGGGTAAGGGGCAGGTATTGTAAAATCGATATGGATATGGGTATGGATATAGGTCTTACCCGCCCCATATAAAACCCATATCCGTTTGTTTAAAGTTTTAATTTGTTACTTATACTTGAATATTATACTAGTTGCTTTGAGTTGTATGATGTTCAAGATTTCAGTGAGACATTTTGTTAGAAACTGTAATTATTAAGGGCTAATTTATTACGTTGATTGGCAAACATTTTGGTTTTATTCGATGTGATATGATATGTTGTTGGAAGCTTGGGGTTAATGTTACATATTGTCTATTTGATATCGAATGTGGGTATAAAATGGGTTTAACTCTTTTTTGTCTATATGTACCCAAATAAAATCCTCTTACCCGTTATACCCAGTGGGTATAGGTATGGATATAGCTTTATAATACCTAATAGGTATGGGTATGGGTATGGGTACAACAATACCTCACAATGTGGGTCCCGCTTTTACGGGGTATGTGGAGATCCAAATGTAGGTAACCTTACCTCTATCGGTATCCCTGCCTATACAGAGGTTGATACCAAGAGACCCGCAAAACAATATTTTGTGAAAATATTTTATAGAAAAAGGATTTTGTGAAAACATTTGATGGAGGAAAACTAAGGATAAGTAGCACGTAATAAACTAAGAAGTACTAATAAATCTGATGGCAGTAACTATGTAAACATAAGTGTAATATAGCAGATGAAGCTCCACACCTCAATAAATAGAGGTAGGCAAACAATGTCTCTTTCTAGATGTATGTACTACCTGTAAGCAAACACGACATATGAAAAAACCACAACCAAACCTACCATGCTGCAACCGAGAGACAACTATGAGGCTAACTGTCAGTAATCTAAGATCTTAATCCTATCCCGCTATAGTCTCCTATCGTGAGCCATATCCTCCGTTAACCCTACAGTTTTCAATTCCTCTCTAATCACCTCGTCCAAACTCTTCTTTGGTCGTCCCCTCCCTCTTTTATATTCGGGGATGTTAATCCTCTTGCATCTCCTCACTGGAGCGTCCGCGCTCCTTCTTTTCACATGATCAAACCATCTAAGTCTTGTTTTTCTCATCTTATCTTCGATGGGAGCTACTTCAATTAAGTCCTTAATTACTCTATTATTAATTTTATCTATTCTCGTATAACCACACATCCATCTATTCATCTCAGCTACCATTACCCTTGGAACCTGTATCTGTCTTATAGGTCAACACTCCAATTCATACAACATAGCAGGTCTAATGATCATACGATAAACTTTGCCTTTTAATCCTACAAGCATCCTCTTATCACACAGCACACTTGAAGCATACTCTATTTTTGGCCAATCCACTTTTATACGCTAGTTAATATCTTCGTCAATATCCCCTTTCTATTGAATGATCAAGCCTAGATATTTAAACTTCTCGGCCTTTGGTATCGTCATCCAATCAATGGTGACTTCTCTCCTCTCATCTTCCCTTCTATTGAAACAGCAAAGTAGGTATTTAGTTTTTGATCTACTTACTCTAAAGTCTCTAGGCTATAGTGTATGTCTTGACCGCTCTAACTCGCCATTAACTTCCTCTCTGGTCTCATCATAATAATAATGTCATCTGCGAATAGCATACACCATAGTAACTCATCTTAAATCCCTTTTGTAAGTTCATCCATACTAAAGTGAAAAGAAAAGGGTTTAAAGCGGAACCCTGATGTAGGCACATACCAATGTGGAAGTTATTGGTAACCCCTTTTGGCATCCTGACACTCGTCCTACCTCCCTCGTACATATCCTTAATAACTCGAATATACACAGGTGACACTCCTTTCTTTTCTAAGCATCCCTATAACACTTCGTCTGGAATTCTATGATATGCTTTTTACAAGTCAATGAACACCATATGAAGATCTACTTTTCTATCTCTGTACAATCCTAGGAGCCTTCTAGAAGGTAAATCGCCTCTATGGTCGACCTGCCAGGTATAAAACCAAATTGGTTCTCTGTTATTGAAATATTCTTCCGTAACCTTCTCTCAATCACCCTTTTCCATAACTTCAAAGTGTGACTGAGCAACTCCATACCACTATAGTTATTACAATCTTGAATATCACCTTTGTTCTTGTACAATGGGATGATTGCACTAAATCTCCATTCTCCACACATCTTAGCAGTCCTAAAAATAACATTGAAAAGCTCTGCTAGCCACTTCATTCCTTCTTCATCCAAACACTTTCACACTTCCACTGGTATCTGATCTGATCCCTCTATCTTCCCATTAATCATCTTCCTTATTGACTCTTTAATCTTGTACTTGCTGATAGGTTCACATAATCGAGGATCAAGTTAACTCTCACCACTCTCTCTTTCCCTACTTCGAAAATCTTCTATCATTTCACCATTTAGGAGTTTGGACAAGTACCTTTGCCATCTCTACTTGATTTCTGGATCCTCAAATAGTACCTTATCATTTTTATCTTTGATGCACCTTAGGACACCCAAATCCCTTATTCTTCTTTCCCTAGCCTTTGCCAGTTTAAAGACTTCCTTTTCGCCTTCCTTGGTCTCTAATTTTTGATGTACCCTAGCATATGCCATGCTCTTAGCTACAGCAACAGCTTTCTGGGCTACTTTTTTTGCTGCCTTATATCTAACTCTACTGGTCTCTTTCTTTTCATCCATTCCACTGTTCATGAAAGTAGCGTATGCCTCTTTTTTCTCATTGACTTTATCCTTTACATGCTCGTTCCACCACCAAGCTCTCTTCATGTTGTTGCCACCTCTTCTAGATGTACCAAGGATTTTCTTAGCCGACCTTCGAATACGTTCTGCCATTGCCTCCTATATTGTATCTGCATCCTCTACCTACCTCCAAACTCCTTCTTCAGTAATCATCTCTGCTAACTTTATAGCATTCTCCTTAGTAAGATTCCACCACTTAACTCTAGGTTCCCCAACATCATCTTCTTCCACTTTGAACATTTGAGCTCTACATCCAACACTAGCAATATATGTTGAATTCCTAAATACTTACTTGGTGTCACCTTACAATCCTTACATAACCTCCTACTATCTGCCCTAATTAGGAAGTAATCGTTTTCAATCTTTATAAAACCACTCCTAAAGGTCACCTAGTGGTCCTCCTTATTAAAAAAGGAGTTTATTACCAACAATTCATAGGCAATCGTAAAGTCCAGAATAGAAAATCCTCCATTGTTTCTCTCCCCATAACTAAAACCTTCATGAGCCATATCATATGCATTTGCTTTGACACCAATATAGTCATTAAAGTCTCCTCCTATGAAAAGTTTCTCGCTTCGAAGTACGTCCTGAATGACCATATCTAAATCCTTCCAAATTTGCTTTTTAATATTGTCTAGCAAACCTATTTCAGGTGCATAAACAATAACCACCTTCAGGATTTTCGATCCCACTGCTACCTTAATGGTCATAATTCGATCACTCTTACGCCTCACTTCAACAACAAAGTCAACCAATTCTTTAGCAACCAAAATACCAACTCCATTCTTCGCGTTGCTTGAACCCGAATACCACAACTTATACCTATCAACTTCTCTAACTTTAGCCCCCACCTACTTAGTCTCTTGAATATAAGTTATGTTTATCCTATGTCTATGCAAAGATTTAACCAATTCTATTGGTTCACCGGTAAGTGACCCAATATTTCAAGGCGCTAGGCGCATCTTCCAAAACCCTATACACCTCCTAATCCCATTTCCCCCCGGCGGACTGGCTGAAGCTACTACATTGCTTGCCACTAGCTTAAGCTACCAACACTCACCCCCAACAACAGAATGATAAGAAATACTACTGCTAATAATAAAATAAGTTTGCACTTAGTAATGAGGGAGTAAACGAATCAAAAAACACCAAAATAATCACTAGGTGGGCCCGACAAAAATGAAAAGAAGAAAGTACTACAACCAAAAGGCAAAGAGATGCCAACTAGAAAAAATAAAATAAAATTAGTTAACAAGACTAGAAAATCTACTTGGCAAGAATACATAACTAGTTAAAAGAGAATGAATGAGCAAATAACAATAAGCAAATAACTCTTCCTAATAACAATAATAGCAAAATAAAGGGTGTAAATAATATACTAAGCAAAAAGAAAACAATACTCCATTAACCTAATAATAGACTCAAAAATAAAAATTGCAAGTCTGCACAGTCCACATCACAAAATCTAAACAAATTACATCGACGATTAAGCTTTTCAAGAATCAACACTCAAAATTCAAGGGGTCTACCAATCAGCATAATCGAAAACCAAAAAGTTTAAACAATCTTTTGAGCAAATCAACTCTGGCATAAAATCGCAAATCAAAGGAACAAAAAAAAAAAACAGGCTAATATAAAAAGATCAACATCACTGATATGACTCAACAAACCCTAATTCTAGAAACAAAAATAAATCCTACGTTTGAAGATAGAGCAAGAAATTGAATACAAATCGATACCTTCAAAGGAGTTTGAGAGCGGCAAAAGGGGGGAGACAGAGAGAGAGAGAGAGAGAGAGAATTGTGATGGTCAGAACCACTAGAATTGTTCAGGTGATTGAAACAAGGCTTGGTTTATGCCATCGATTCCTTCTGCTTGAGAAAATTAACAAGAAGCAAGCAGGAAGTTGTAGGGTTGAGAATGGGTCGCGGCTGGAGTTGGTACCTGTGACAATGGTAGTTGGCTAGCTGATGGGTGGTGGACAGTAGTAGCAGTGGCAGCCTCAGCAGTGGAGAACAAATGGGTATAGGTGAGGGCACGGCTAAACCTGCCCCGTGCCCGCCCCATTGTCACCTCTACTTAAGAACTCCATAAGTAAGGGTGCTTGCCGTGAAGAACAAAGCACATGTGAATGACTTCTAGTTTATGGGGCTAGTCAATGATCCTCGAAGTCGTTTATGATAGTTGTCCGCGATCAAGTAGCGATCGGGCCGTTACACACGGTAATTTTGCATATCGGAAATTAAGGGTCTGTTCTTTTCATCGATACATATTAGAGTTGGGTAATAGGTCGTGTCGGGTCGGATTCGTGTTCATGTTGAACTTAAAAGAGTTGAGAATTCCTCGACCTAAACCTAACCCGTTTATTAAACAGGTTGAAAAATTTTGACCTGTACTCATTTAATTTTTAAACGGGTTGATCCGATTAACCTGTTTAAGATAAACAGGTCAAGTTCAGTCGCTTCATTGCCCATTTACACATTTAGTATTTTTAACTAATACATAATTACAGTATTAAAAATTAAGTTTATATATCATATTAAATAATTACTCTTCAAAATGCTCCTGATTCGTCATAATTTATAATTTTAAAAAACTTTTATATTCTTAATTATCTAATGAAAAATAAATGGATAAATAACAAATGGAAAAATGAATTGACTTATTTAACTCATTTAATTAAATGGATTAAATATGTACTTTTTCATGTCGAGAATCTCGACTTGAACCTAACCCATTTAATTAAACGGGTTGAACGTGTCAACCTATTTAATTAAACGGGTCGAAAATTCATACCCAAATCCACTTAACTTCGTGTCGGTTTCGGGTCGGTAATCGTGTCGGGTCAGTATTTTCCAACTCCAATAAATATGGGTTGGTAAATGGGTGAAGTTAATAGAATTTGGTAAGAGTTGCTATACTTTTAGAATGATTAGTAGAAGTTGGTCAAGATTGAGAAAGAATGGAAGAAGCTGGTAGCAGTTGTTAGAATTTGATAAGAGTTGAAAGATGTTGATTAAAAATGTAAATGAGTAAGATTGGAAGAAGTTGGTGACAGTTAATAGAATTTGATAAGAGTTAGAGTGGTAAAAAATGTAAATGAGTGAAATTTTTTTCGTAAGAAGTTGGTAAGAGTAAGAAGATATTAGTGGAAATAAGTAGAAGTTAGTAGAAATTGATTGGAGATGGTAAAGATTGATTAAAGTTATAAAGAATTGATTTTTTGTGAATAAAAATTGAAAGAAATGGGTAAAAATTAATAAAAATTGATAGAAATTAATTAACCGTGAGAGATTGCAGGTTAATTTCTAGGCGTTTGAATTTTAAGTACCTTGGACATCTATTTGCTCTTCCTTCTCCCCCCCCTCCCCCCAATCATCTAAGAGCGTCAGGCCCCAGTCCCAGAGGCGTTACTCCAAACTCTAGTGAAGGAAAAAGTGACCCAGAACCCTAGCGCCCCTCCCCCCCCGGGTCTCTCTCTCTCTCTCTCTCTCTCTCCATTCACTCTCTCCGTCACCGCGACTCCGCCTTGACCTCCACCGCCCACCGCCAACGCGCCGCTGCTGACGCCCGACCTGTCCCCACTCCACATTTGTGACTGTAAGCTTAGTATTGTTGTTTAATGCTTTACTTTGTAGACTAATTTGCTTTTAGTAGTTTAATTTGCCAATTTCAATTCTAGAGTAGTTTAATGTGTGGATTTAATCTAATTGTTGGTTAGGTGATGATTAAATATTTGAGTTTGAAGTCTAATTGATGAAATATTGACCGTGTATATGAAAATGAGTGTGAGTTCGAGTTTAATCTAATCCTTCGTTAGGTGGTGATCGAGTATTTCAGTTTGAGTTTGGTTTATTTTGTGAGTTAAATCCAATTTCAATCTAGACACTAATTGTGTATATGAAACTGAAATTGAAACTTTCACATGACACTAATCATAATTCTTATTCTAGATCAAAATGCATAGATATTTCAAGATGAAAGCTATGGGATCTGCATTCCCTTCAAGTTCTAGATTCGAAAATGCATAGATATGAGGTCTCCTCAAGGACAATTAAATTAGATAATGTAACAGTTATGCAATTTAGTTTTATGACTATTATTAAATTTAATATTGCATGTACTGTTATTCCATCCCGCCTTTCCTAAAATCCTGGATTGGCCACTCTGTTTTGGCTCTTGTATCTGATATAGTAGGGTGGGAGTGTGCCAGATGGCGTATATCCAATATGGAAGAAGTATATTACGCCGGGTTGCCCAAGACAATAGCGTTAGTAAATCAGATGGGTTATTTCATCCTTTGATCTTCACTGGTCAAGGAGTCAGATACAAAACACTGGAAGTTATTCTGACAACGGTTTGTTGACATAAAAACCCAAAAGAGCTTTCCTGATTGTGATTTAGTGAGAAATCGTGGATTAACATTTACTTCTATAAATTGATGTAGAGCATAGACAAGCTTGGGAGAGCTGGTGAAACAGTGAAAGTTGCTCCTGGGTACTTCCGCAATTATCTTATGCCAAAGCTGCTTGCTGTCCCAAACATTGACAAGTTTGCCTATCTTGTCAGGGAGCAAAGGAAGGTGCTTCCCTAACTTTATTGCATCATTTGTTCATGCGATGCATTTTGTACAAAGAAATGAATTGGTGGTGCTGATGGTAATTAGTTCTATGGTAAAATTGGAGGATTTTGGATACAAAAGATCATCATGAGTAGTATTTGGTAATGAAATGCACTCCATTGTTATGTTTTCATTAGCATCTGGGATGTGGGTATAAGGTGTCATAATTCATTGAAGAAATCCCTTCAGTGATGCAGTCACAGATTTGAAAAAAGCGAAAAAAGTTATTTGAATTTATATTGTACATGCTATGCTAAAGTTATACATGCTTCATTGCGGTTCCAATATATTTGATCTCTTTGACCAAATCGGTTGTGATTGAATGCAATGCTTTTGCTGATAATTTAAAAGTGTGATAACAGATAATCTCTGAGGGTATTATTGCTTATCTTGAACTTGTTAATTTTCAATGATTATCAGATCTATGAACCTAAAGAAGAAGAAAAAGTTAAGGTGGAGATAGAAAGTGAGGAAGATAAGTTGAAAGAATACATTGCTGCTGCAAAATGGCTGGACAGTGGAAAGCTGGTAAATTTTATATGTTTAGCTATGTAATGACTACCTGAACCTGCAACTTTCTTTTCCAATTGCAATTGTTACTTAATTGGGTAGCTGCCCTTCAAATCACTTTCTTTGGATCCTTTATTGGCATACATAACTTTACTGATGTGTTATTGCGTTGCCCTGTAAGGTTTCATATTTTGTGGGATTTTAAAGGAAGAAAATTTTGGAGGGTAATTTCAGGTAGCTCATTCTCTTTCTCACACCACTATTAGCCTACTCGTGGGATGGATCTAGGTGTTGGTATATTATGGGACATCCTTTCAGGGTTCTTAGTACTTCTTACAGATCATACTCGATTATCACTCTTCCATGGTGTTATTCAGCAACTTAGGTTCTGCTGAACTTGGTCCTCGAACCCTGGAGAGTCCTCATTGTGTTCCGACAGTAAGGGAGCTGCACTGTTGCTGTTTTGTGTCATTTCATGACTTTATTACCACACTAGATTTGAGCTATCTGATTTGAGTAAATCATCATTGTTTACAATAAGTATGCCTAGGGCCTGTTCTTTTCGACTCCTTTTTTTTTTTCGGGAATATATTTAAATAAGTTCAATTTAACAAAAATAAGTTTAAACATGTTGAATTCAACAGAAATTAGTTCACATAAGTTTAGTTTAGCATGAATACAATCAGATGAGTTCAAAGACTTTCGGCAACAATTAGTTGAAAAGAATAGGCCTTTAATATGGAGATTCAAAAATGAGCGTAGAGCTAGACATGATTGTGAATAATTCACAATTTTGCCTTCTGCTATCTACCATTTGTCAGCTGCAAGTTGATTGACCTTTACCTTTGTGCAGCCGTCTGTGTGATGTGAAATAGCTTGTGTGCCCAGCTGAGCTCAAACTCAGCACCCCCACCTCCAACACCACTTCGCTGTAGCCCCCCCCCCCCCCCCCCCAAAAACCAAAAAAAAAATGGCGGAGGAAACCTATGTGTGCCCAGCTGCAGCTCAAACTCTGCACCCCCACCCCCAAGACTACTTCACTACACCGCCTCCTCCCCCACCCAAAACAATGGTGGAGGAAAAGGATGGAACGTGTAAGTATGAGAAAGAAAACCTAATTTTATTGTCAGTTTACTTGATATTACTGGCTTATGCTCTCATTTTCTTAATGGATTCTTTTTGTGATGTTTAGGGGTGCCTACTTATTCTTACTGGTTGTATTATGTGCAGGTGTTAAGAAGGTTTTTTAAAATTGATAACGAATTGCGCGAACCTGTTACGAAAGAGGAGATTGTTTCTGAGGTACGTTCACGCTCTTACTCAGTCTTGGGTGAACCTGTCACGACAACAGTAGAAACACATTTTACATTGCTTGATACTCATAAAGGACAAGTGAGTCCTACTCTTTGTTGCACATAGATTAAAGTGCGAGTTTTTCTTTTGCTGTACTAGCCTTAGACAAGGAATAGTGTGCAGTTTTGGAATTTGTGATAGGACACCATTAATCGAAACTTTTTGGGTTCTGGCGCAATAATTTGAACCATAAAATTAGCACCCCAAATAAACAACTATTGGGGGGGGGGGTATTATTTTCTTCTTCACATGTGCTGTTTCAAACACCATTTGTTTTTTTCCCTCGAAAAGACGTGAAACATGTTTAGTGGGTACTTTTATGATCCAACTGTGTGCGTGGGGCCACTAGTCTTAGTTTTTATATTTTCATGCGAATAATGGTGCCTGAAAATGTATGGTATGTAGAAAATGTACCTTTTCATAGTTGGATATGCATGGTGCTAATTTCAAGTTCAGATTATTGTGGTCAAAACCCCTTCAAGTTTGTATTAAGTGGCCCCCTTTTTGAATTTAGGATTGGATCGGCTGTATTCAGGAAGGAGCTTACCCTATTTTACTATATTTTTCGTTTGTTAAATCTTTGTTCATGTAAACGATGGATTCTTGCAGGTTGCAAGGCAACTTTCTGTATGCATCGAACCAGAGAATTTACATATGACAAATCCCTTGGCAACACTGGGGGAGCATGAGATACCACTTCGCTTGCCAAAGGCTATTCCTCTGCCTGAGGGAAAGACCATGTGGACTCTTAAAGTCAAAATTAGAAGAAAATAACTGTAATTTTCTGAGGTTCATTTCAATAATGCTGTTTAGGCAACGTCTTTTTTAGCAGATTTCTTCTGGTTTGAATTCGGCTTTTACAGAAGCATTTTGTTTGATCATCACCCGTGCTTCATCATTCTGCATTTTAACTCCTGGGATTCTATGCTTGTTTTAAATACAATAGCTTCGCATCTGAGGTTTCCTTTTTCCTACCGTGCATAATATTGTCTCTTGAAGCTGGTTAACGAGAATTGTTTTATAGGACAGGCATTCTGCTGCATATTGCTCAAGTTTGTGTTCCATTCATGGCAAGAGACTGAGAGAGGCTTGATCTGATGTGGTAGACACTATTGGTGGCAGATGGGTTCAGGGTGCTACTAACCATAAGGGGAGAATCCAGGTACAAGAATATCCGCCTGAAGAGCACTAGGTCTTGCAATTAGATGAGCATATTGAATTGGTTTGAGGTTTGACCCTTGTAATAATCCGGTTATTTTTGAGTTTGCCTGAAGAGAATTTATATTTAACAGTAAACTAGTATATATAATATGAAATGACTTTATTCTGTGAATAAATCATGTCAATATCTGGTCAAATTTGGTTCTACTCAGGTGAGCTTGTGCATCTCTCCGTAGTCTGCCATCATGTTGCCGTAAAACAAATTGCTGGGTCTCTCGTTGTGTGTGTGCGTGTGTTTTCTTTTTGTTTTTCTGGTGATCAGCCAATAATACATAATATTACTGGTACGAGATCCCTCTCGTGCTAGTGCAGCTTGTTAATATACTTCGCAAACTAGTAACCCAGCCACCTTGTGAAACTGATAGAAACAAACCATTAACAATACATCTTACCATGGAGAATGACCATTTTTGCACGTATGGGGATGCTTAAACTCCCATTAAGGGCATGAATAACTTCTACTGAGTCAGTCCAAATATCCACGGCCACCTACTTTGTTGTTGGCTGTCGTGAGAGCTTGTTCAATGGCCATCAATTTAGTGATAGAGCTGCTTTTAGCCAAAATTGGATGGGAGATATGATATTCTACTGCAACTCACAGTAGGCAGCAACTCTTATGCGATCATTCACTCCTTATTCCCCTGGTGCAAGATTCAATCCCGAGCAGTACATGAATGTATTCAACAAAGATTGTTGAGTTTGGGAATTTGGAGAACGTAGTCCTTGGTATCCTTTGATTTGCATAACTTGTAAATGCCAATCCTATTTGTTTATATATATCCAAGTGTAGTTACAAAGTAGTGAGTTCTTAGGATGCAAGTACTAAGTTTCTATAACGCGCTCGATGATTGAACTCAACTCTATACACTTGGGGGCTCAGCAGAATCAAAAACAGAATTGGATTTCAGAATACTTTAGAGATCTAAACAGTTCAAACCCATTTTAGAAGTCATCTAACCTTTAAATTGGGTTCACCCCAAGAACTCGGCTCGGTTTAGCTTTGGTGTATTCCTTGTCAAGGACACTAGGAAGAACACTAGGAGCACAAGTGTCTTGCTCAGTTGACTTGTTTATCCATTTTCATTCCTATTTAGACCCAAATTAGTTTTCGAAATTGTAAAAAGCATACCTAGCAGCAATGCTAGCCATTTGTGGTCAACCATGCTCGCAGTCCAAGTTGTGGCCCTAACACCGAATGTGCATTTCAGATGTGCCCTTCCACCTTCAAATTGAGATTTATTCCTATTAGACAAATATGAATGACCTGGAATGTGAAATTATCTGTCGGGAATAGTCCACGTCGATCTGAATGTGAGGCGGCTATTAGAGTCGGCTTTAGGGTTCATGTCCTAGAGCCGAAACCTTGGTGAATGTTTAGGCAGCTGTGAGAGGAGGAGAGGAGAGACTGTGAGAGAGTTTTTTTTTTTTTTTTTTTTTTTTTTTGGGCGTAACCCTAATTGGCTCCCTAATTCTCCCTTATATAGGTAAGGGGGGGCTATTAGGTTTGCCGCCTTAAACAGCTGATGTGGCCGTCGGGCCTAAACATTAGGCCCGGCCAATAGCTCCCACTCAGCCACATAAGTCGCAAAACATTTGTTGTCCACGAATCACAACTCTTCACGCTTCATACCAGGAATAGGACGTGCGACTGAAAAGTAACAAGTAGCATTCTACTAAGTTACCACCTAACTAACATAGCACTTTCACAAAGTATGATGCCCCAAATCATCATAAACATCACCAGTGGTATCTCAAATCTCTTATGCCATGATATATCATATGATTATATACTCAATATAATCGCCCAAGCTGATATTGGTGATGATGGATAGACTTTTTCTTAAATGCTCATGGTATTACATCTCAACTTAACTGCTTTTCTAATGTGCTCTCGTCGAACCGTATACATAATGGTCCTTGAAGAATGCATTAAAGTAGCAACATTAAGCTTTGGCTTCATACCATAACTTTAAGTCTAAGGGTCATCGTCCATAGGGTCACACAGTGACAGAAGATAGGGAGGTCAATTGTCACTCCGTGTATGGTCATCTTTTAAGCACACACAATATGAGATGTGTGTCATGACATAGCTCCCACTCAACTGGGCTTGTCACTCTATAAGCCATGCGAATCGCTAGTCTAGATTTTCACCCAAAAATCTAACCTGAGCTACTAGATTAACATACTAAGTGTTAATCTTGATACTCAAGATTCCGGTTTTTAAGGCTTCAATACGAAATCATATCTCATATTCGACTACCTCAAGTCTCATCTTAGACTTACTAAGGCGACCGTATCTTATCACATTCATACATTTCTAGTATTAGTAATCAATATTGCACACTCAGTGCCAATATGATTCAATCTCATCCTACCCGCTACTCAAGCATCAGGGCGATTGCGTGTGTGACTAGGCTAATCAGAAGCCTGTAATATTTCAATATGCCTAACGTGCAACAGTAAATTATGAGCATTTTGCTCATTACAAAAGAACCTTATCCGTCACATGATAAGATATGTTCCAAAACTGAACCTTGTGAATTCCTAGACCCAATATATGAGTTTTGAACATATCACTAGGAATAGGTTTAGTCAAAAAGGGATATAAACACCTTCTTGGTGTGCATATACTTTATGGCAGTGTCTTTTGTCTTTATGGTGACAAGGAACACAATCTGCCTCTATAACTAACATTGTCGCACAGTTTTTGCTTCTTACTGTATCATGACATGGCTCTCCCACCCAAGGTGAAGGCATGTCCTGAGGTTGACTTAGACTCTTCTGAGTCACCACCTCAATCGACATTTTAAGGATCCTCTCAACTAGCATAAGGGACATTGCTTATTTCCTCCTTTTCTTTGTCTATTTTTGGGCATTGGTCGAGACTCAAGGTTAAACCCTACAACTGGAGTGTCTATGAATTTGGAATAGTGCATGCGGAACCGTTCTAAGACTTTCTTGATATATGCGTCTTGTCTTATACCTAAAAGTTTCTTCGGACGGTTTCTGATTATTTCTATGCCTAGGACATACTTGGCTTCACCCATATCCTTCATCTCAAAGACAGAGGACAACCACCTTTTAGTGGCTTCGATCATCTCCAAGTTGTTCTCAGCCAGTAGTATGTCATCAACGTATAGGGTAAGAAACATAATCGGTGCAGTTGATCTTTGACATATACATGGTGGTCTTCTGAAACCATGGATAAACCAAACGAAGTTATAGCCTCATGGAATCTTAAGTACCAAGATCTAGAAGATTGTTTGAGACCATATTCGGACCTTTTAAGATGACACACTTTGTCCTCTTGTCCCTTTGATACAAAATCAATGGGTTGATCTATATAGATCTCTTCTTCAAAACTACCATTGAGGAAAGCGGTCTTTACATCCATTGGAAATAGTTATAAGTTCAAATGGGCAACCATGGTTAGGAGTAGGCGAATAGAGGCAAATCTCACCATAGGAGAAAATGTCTCTTCGTAATCTACACCTTTAATTTATGTAAACCCTTTTGCTACTAAATGAGTTTTGAACTTATCAATCGACCCATCTGTCCGACGTTTTATCTTGAAAATCCATTTGTTTCCAATAGACTTACTTTGGGGTGGAAGATCAATAAGTTCTCAAACCTTATTTCTCATCATCGAGTCCATCTCATCCCTTATGGCGTCCATCCACTCTTTGTGGTTTTGTGAGACAATCCCCTCTTGATAAGAGGTAGGCTCCTCAATTTCCAAAGGAGCGCATAAGAATATTGCCTCTTCGATTTGGAAATATTGTTGAGGAAATTTTCCACACTCACTCATTCGGATCATGAGACCTTCACTGTTTGTCTGCCTAGGTGAGCCATCCCTCCCCCTTTCTCTAAGAGGTGTGGGACCCTACTCATGTGGAGAATCACTCCCACTATTCCTGACATCCTTCCCCCTTTCTCTAAGAGGTGTGGGATCCTAAGCATGTGAAGGCTCACTCCCACTATCCCTTTGGGGTATGAGATCCTGAACATATGAGCTAATTGCATGTTCGGGAATCGGAGATTAAGGGCAGACCTCATTTATAGGCTAACGCTCCCACTATCCCTTTGGGGTATGGGATCCTGAACATATGAGCTAATTGCATGTTCGGGAATCGGAGATTAAGGGCAGACCTCATTTATAGGCTAACGCTCCTCATGTATAGGAGAGTGAGGACGAATCTCATTCTCTTGAGCAGACAGGTCTCCCCCATCCCTTTCGGATAGGGGAGGCATATCATCTTCGGTGACTTGGTTAGAGTCCAAATTCTCCCCTTCACTGAAAGATGATTGGATGTCTTACTGCAACTCAAACAGTTCGACATCCTTTCTGATTTCACCAAGCGTTGGGAACTCATCTTCGAGAAAGTCAACATTACGTGAATCTATTTCTGTTCATTAGATTGTGCGGGATATCTAATGAACATCATCTTGGTGGCTCTTCGACCAAGTTTTTCATGTTTGTGGGTTGGACCAAACCCCATGGGCATAAATGGTCCAAGAATGGTTTCTTACTAAACCATAACTCATATGGTGTGGCAGGTATACCCTTACTTGGCACGCGGTTAAGGATGTAGATTGCCGTAAGCAAGGTATCCCCCCAAAACTGTTTAGGAGGTTCGCATGTGTCATCATTGACCTGACCATGTCAAGTAATGTATGATTCCTGCGGTCCGTAATGTCATGTTATTGCAGGGTGTATGAAATCGTTAGCTGTCTTTATATACCTTTTTCCTCGCAGAACTTTCTGAACCTATCAGAGAGGTATTCATGATCTCGATCAGTCCGAAGATTTCTAACTCCTTATTCCAATTGAGTCTCTACTTTTGTTACGAAGTGTTTGAACATATCGAGTGCCTCATAGCGATGAGATGATAGGTACGCATACCCACGTCGTGAATAACCATTTATAAGAGTGATGAAATAGATAATCTTATAACATACCTTAACATTTATGGGTCGGAACAAATGCTTGAATGGACTAATTATAAGGGGCTAGATGCTCTAGACCGAAGGGCTTTGGTTTGCCAGCTAGATATTACTCACTTAGGCAACTTAACCCTAGTGAGTTGATCTAAAAGACCATCTCCAGTTGGCTTGTTCATTCTACCTTGACCCTCATGGTCAAGTCGGGTATGCCTAAAAACAGAGTTCAAAGAAACTGGCAAAGACGGAAGATGTCGAGATAGATGGAAATCAAGAGAGACAACTAATATCAAAGCTAAAAGGTACAAAGGTACGTTGCACCCTAAGAGCGTAGAGAGCATCATGGAGGAACAACTTATTTCCTTTACGGGGTTTAAGCTGACATGTTGTTATATCAAGGGCATGTTTCTTACTGTCATCCCCTAAGACAACAGCCTGTGAACACATCGGGTAGCGATGAAGGTTCACAAAATTAGCTCAGCCCTGAACTATGTGTTTGGTTGCTCCCATGTCTACAGTCCACTAAGGAGAAAGTTTGGTAACTACAGCTTAGGAGCACACATGTTGTTCAGGTGTAACTATGAAAGAAGGTACTTTAGTTAGCTCGGGATGATCCCAAGCGGTGGGTTTCTTCTTTTCGTAGTTATAGCACTTCACACACGCTATATTCTACTCTCTATTAACCTTGACCTTTTACTCTTTTGGTAATACCATCCTTAGGTTCAGAGTTTTGAGAAGGGGATGAATTTGGTCAAACCGGATTCCGAGCCGATCCCACATGTCCTCAACAGTGGGATAACCTTTAAATCCCCTTATAAGATCATCATACATGAAAGGCCATATGGGCAACATGCTAATAGATCCATCCTCAAACCATTCATGGTATGTCATTAGTCTCTCTCTTGATGCTGCTCACAAGCAGTTACATCTATGTTATTTACATCTTTACCTATCCTAGAGAGTTTAGAGGCTGTCAAGTGTTCTCGAACTTTACATTTGTTCAGAAGAAGCTAAATCTTGTAACGCTATGTATCATAGTTAATGCTATCTCACTTTCCATTGGTAAACTAATCATCAATCATATTTTAATTGCCACATCTGAAAGTATATATTTGAAAGACGAACATTAGGCATATAGTCAGGTAATTAAATTATCAAAAAACTCCATCACTCATGTTGTATGATCGAAAATTTCGCCAAGCTCATAATCATCATATACAAGCATGAATTAGAAATTTCTATAATTTAATTACTACATTCTTGCATAAAACAAGATTTATGGAGTGCACAATTTTGTTAAACCAATTAACACATCAAGCAATATAACAAAAATATTCAGCTTTAATCATGTAAAATAAGTGTACACGAAGTTATATAAAATGAATTTATATAGTTACTAATATGTGATTGAAAAAATTTTATTTAATGTTACAAACCATAGTCAATATGAAACGAATCCATATAATATTCTATTAGTGATATAATACATTATTATATCTTAGGCCAAATTCACATTTAGCCATGCAAAACATATTTATACAAGGTTTATTTTTATATGAAACTAATTCATATGTTCTGTTACTAAAACAATTTGTTTGTTTTCTCGATATATAATACGTAGTTGTACATCGATCATGTCTTTCACATTATCATCACATACGGATGTGAATTAGGAGTTTCTTTAAGTTAATTATAAAATTTATGAAAGTTTGGTCAAACTTATTAACACATTAATTGGTGACTATCACACAGATATTTACTTTCAATTATGTAAAAAATATTCACATAAACTTTATGAAACTAATTCTTAAGAAGCTTTCTCAACAAAGAACTCCTATAACATAAGTTCATATCTAGCTCTAATATTATCACAAAAATGGCAGCATGGAACATGAGCTTATGTTATATAAAACTAATTCATATAACATATTGTTGAAATACATTCAACATATAACACATAGTTATATAACATACATCTAAATTTCATATTATCATTACATAAACAATAATACAAAATAATTAATAATGATATAAACATATCAAATAAACTCATAATTACTTTCAGCATATAAGACAAACTTATATAGTTATGAAAATTATTACAGGTTGGCCCAAATCAAGACTCAGATTTAGATGGTCCAGAAGTGACCTGGCCCAAAAGGAAAAACATATCCGTTTTGAATGAAATAAAATTGGGCTAAAAGAAACACCGAGAACTGGCCCAAACCGGGGGGCCTTTTATAAGTGAATAACACTCACTTACCCCCCTTCATGCTAACCCCTAATCTGTGCTCTCTTTCTCTCTCCCTTATATCTGGCTGTCGATTTTCTTTCTCTTCTCGTCGATCTGCCTCTTCAAATTTCTCTTTCTGCCTCTCAACGCCATGGCCAGTAGGAATGGAGCACTAAGCTCCTTTCTCAGGCCGATCATGGTAGCCGCTGTCGCCGTATTTGGTTCCTTAAAAAAATTCCCAAGTGATGTGAAGCCGCCGCCCCTCTTTGCCTTCGATCCAAGCCAACCTTTGAGAACTGATGCCACCACCATGTAGATCGGCCAAAACCGAATCCGAGGGAGCGGTCCATGCGGCTAACGCGCCACCGATGCGGTGGCGTGTGGACTCATGCGCCTCCAACTATGGTGTTTAACAATTTTATCTCTCTGGGGTTGCGTAAATCGGCTGCGAAGATGTGGTTGGAGGAAGAAGAAGGGCCAACAAGGCCCTCGTCAGCAGCGTGTGTGTATCACACGCCACCTTTCCCTGGTGGCTTTGATGGGTATGGCCTGAATCCGAGTCTCTTCTACACCTCTTGTTTCTTCTGTTTTTTTTAGCCGAGGTCGAGATTTCCTTTAAAACCACTGAGGTTTCCTAGATTGAGTTTCAGGCAGAGGAGAATTAGGGTTAGGGTTTTGGGTCTGGGTTTGACAGCTGTGTGTGTCTAGGGATAAATTGTTCCATATTCAACTACATATACCAAGAATTATGTCTTCGTGATTTAAACTTTGACTAAAGGTTCAATCTTTGGTCGATCAATATTATAGATGCATGCTTAAAACATCTACTAAATCATAAATAAACACGCTTTCTGGGTAGTCATGAACTAATCATGAAAATTGGGTCTAATTGGCTGCATAAAGCCATAAATTCAGTTTTGGACAATCGTACTTAATTGTAAGATTACGCCTTTTAGAACGCGTACAACATAAAAGCATGTCTGGATTGATTCAGTTGCATGATTGCAATAAAAAAACTGGGCATTGTATATATAATCATGCCTAAACATCAAAACTATTATTCAAACACTGCATGTTAACAAAAAACAATCTGGGCAGGACAGATTAACACATAATTAGTTACTATGACTAAAAAACTAATTTTTTTAGCTAATAAAAGACATTAGAATAAGAGAAGCATGCTTTTGGGCTGCATAATCACAAAAATTAAACAACTAATCATATAGTCATGTTTTGGAATCTAAGCATGCTTATTGTTTAGATCTTTAAACGCATTAAACAAGAATAATCCGATCAGTCAGACTCTTATACCATTGTTAGACAAACAGGACTGACTTGGAATGCGAAATTATCTGTCGGGAATAGCCCACGCTGATCAATATGAGGCGGCTACTAGAGTCGCCTTTAGGGTTCACGTCCTAGACTCGAAACCTCGGTGGATGGCTAAGTAGCCGTGAGAGGGGGAGAGGAGAGACTCTGAGAGTGTTTTTTTCGTGTAACCCTAATTAGCCCCCTAATTCCCCCTTATATAGGTAAGGGGGGACTACTAGGTTTGCCGCCCGAAGCAGCTGATGTGGTCTTCAGGCCCAAACATTAGGCCCGGTGAACAATTCCTTAGAACCCATCTACGCCAAACTGAGCACACAAATTGCCTCCATATATCTTCTCCTTCCTATCAATTTTGAAGAGGTACACCACGAAATCCCTTAACCAATGTTTAGACATTACATTTAGATTCTCTTCGGCTCTGAGCTTCAAATTCGTTGCTGCCCAAAACGTTTGAGTGAAGCATAATCTCGAACCTGATATTCACTTGTCTCTTCTTGCAACCTGCATAAATCCATGCAGTCACCCATTTCTCTCTGATTTTGCAACTACAATAGGTAAGCCCACTAAGTGCTTAGTATAACAAACCTTACATATTAGGAGATATGTTTGATGATGGATGCACTATGCCTGCCTGATTGGTAATGAGTCACTAAATGATGCAATACGCCATATACCTAAGCCTCCTCATCCTTTTGCTAGCTGCATGACATGACATCCCTCTTAATTCAATTTACCGAGCATTTATCTTCTACATTGGCCAGAAAAAAAAAAAGCCTGAAATAGTCCTATTCATCATGTCTGGTGTTCCATACCGTAGCTTAAATATAGCATATCATGATTTTCCAGTACTATTGGCGGTAGATTTTCACAAAATTCTTTTTCTTTAAAATGTTTTCATGAAATCGTTTTAGAATAACGTATCTATGGGCAGAGATGTCTGCAAAAGTAAGTCTGCCCATATTTGGATCTCATCAGATCCCACAAAAATGGGACCCATACTAGAAGGTGGTGGAGTTGTATTGACACAACATCAGTGAGAACAAGCTTACCCATTTGAGATAAAATCTTAGTTTTTCCAGCCTTGCAACTTCCTTTGCAAATGGTCCATAAGAAAAGCAAAATGGCAGGTTTTTGAACCAGGCAAGACAATGGGATTGTCAAAATAACTTCCAAAAGTCACTTCAAGTGAGAAATTAAAAATCAACCTTAGCATTTCCTTGTTTGCCTTAGAGGCATTAAGGGGCACTAATGTGGATTTTATGTTTAGTTTTAAAACCTTTCTTACTTACAATTGCACAAGATCAATTATAGAGTAATGAGTATAGCGTGTCGATTTCACAAGGAACAATATTAATTTTAATTTTACTTTTCCCCAATTCATTAAAAGAATGAATTTAGATTGAGGACTTCATCAATTAAAATGAAAATAGAGAAATTAAAAAAATAAAGTAAACAAAGAGAGATCAAATTAGAGGAATTTAGGACTTGGACTTCCCATTGACTTAATATTGCCTTACAAATTCGATGGGGATTCAATTAGTCTCTTATTCAACCTAACTACAAGCTTAGACAATAGTTTAAAAGATGAATTATAATTATCATTTTGACATAAACTATCTATTGTTTAGCATGAATCATTCAATTTCGACATAACCCATATGTTTTCTAGCATAGTCTATTCAATTAATAATTACAATTTCAAGCCCAAAATGCATAATTCTTACATTCGCTTACAAGGTCTAGTATAGAAATGAGATAGCGAATTAATATATTGAAAAGCAACATGTACAAACAATAGAATCAATTCACCTAAATAATTTAGAATCAAATATAAACTCAAAATTATGCAATATGAGGGATAAAAATGAACCCCAAAAGAATATAGCAAAATCAAATATTATTAGTCAAAGATGCATCATAGTCCTAAATTAATGTCTTAGCCAATCATAGAAAGAGAAAATACCACCCAAATTAGACAAGTCATAATATCAACTTAATAGTATATTTATAATCAAACTTTGCACAATTATACAACCCAAAGATTTTAAAGTTGATAAAATAGGGGTAAAGTATAGATATAAAATATGAATTATGAAGCACATGCACCAATGATTTTGAGGCGTTTATCATATGTCTTGATAAAAGATAGAATGTGTTAAGGATCAACATAAGATTCTAACATTGGTTCTCATGCAATATAGTAAAGAGGATAACATCATCCGCAAAGAAGAGATGATTAACCAGAGGTACCACATGAGCTACTCGAATACCTAGAACCAACCCTTGTTCACTTGCATGAGAAAGAATACAAGAAAATATCTCCATGAAGAGGATAAAAATATAAGAATAGCGAATTACCTTGCTGGTCTAAATGATAAAGACAGAGAACCGTTGATAAGAATGAAAAATGGTAGTATTGCAACACATTCCATTATGATTTAAATCCGTAGTTTTGGAAACCTAAAATATCTCAGCACTGCTTCTAAAAATCCCATTCTATGCAATCATGTTCTTTGTTGATGTCCACTTCTAGTGTTCTCGAGTCGATAACCTATACACTTCAACTTGATGGTTTCCATAATCTCATGGCCAATTAAGCAATTGTCACCTATGGATCGTCTTGGAACGAATGCATTTTGCTATGCCCCCTACTAGGATTTTTTTTTTAAACTTTCCTTCTTAAGTCGCATGGCAAGGAATTTTGACACCCCCTTTATATAACATTTTGCATGAGCTTAAAAGACTGAGGATTATCTTTTTTCGAATCAGTGCAATAAAGGGTGGTTAATTTGTCGAAGAAGTTCTCTTGAATGGATGGTTTTGATTATTATATCGCCTACTTCATTCCCTATAATTTGCTAATATCTAAGAATAACAACACACGGGTATTTTTCATCTTCAGAAAGTCTGAATGTGTCTTTGTATAGCTAAGATTATGCCTTAATCTATGTTGTATTTTCAGTCAATTATCACTAATTAGCATGATTTTAGACTGTTGCTTTGGAATTGATTCTGTTGTGCATCTTGTATAAATAGGACCAACATTAAGAAGTCAATATGCACAAGTTCCTCATTTTGATCTTCATCTCTTTATCGTATTAGAGCCCTTACGACTAATTGTCTTTGATCCAATGCCAGCCACCAATGTCTCCAATCAGTTTTCTATCTCTGCCTTCTAATTTCCAAATTTGGCTATCAAGCTTCATCGAGACAATTATCCTAGGTAGCGATCTCATTTCTCCCTAAAATTTCCTATGTTGTGAACATAGTCCGTCAGTTCATGCATCAACCTTCTGACATGCACTGGAAAGCGGTCAAATGTATATTGTGATATTTAAAAGGTACTCTTAGCCATGGTCTTACGCTGCATCCCAGTACTCACCACAGTCTTGTCGCCTTCTTTGACGCTGGATGGGCATCTAATCCAGATGACTGTTGCTCACAACATGGGTTTGCTATCTTTTTTGGAGGTAATTTAGTTAGCTGGTCTTCTAGTTGCTAAATCAAGTGCAGAAGTTGAATATTGAGCTATAACCTTCACCACTGCTAAGCTCATATGGATACAACAACTTCTTTGCAAGCTATATTCCCCTCTCTACACTACCCACTCTGCTATGTGATAATCTTAGTGCATAGTACATGAGTACAAACCCCGTGTTCCATTAGCACTCAAAGCACATTAAAATTGATTCTAACTTTGTGTGAGAGAAAGTTTGATGTATCTCTCTCAAGGGTTAAGCTTAAACTCAATTCAAGAGTGTACGTTAAACCAGGAAAGATTACAATTGAGGGACAAACTCAAACTCACTTTAGAAAGAAAACAAGTGAATTTGAAGATAAAAGTGAAAGATATGAACTTAACTCACCCAAATGAATCCACACCGGGAGAGTCAAGAGCTAGACTTAAAGGGATTGATGGATTTACAGAAATCACCACGACCAAACTCCTCAAGGGTTCATCCAAATTAGGCTCCTTAGATACAGCAAAAGCACCACTAAGAAGTTTGATTTGGACCTAAGAGATCACCGCTCTAAGGAACCAACTTAGAGACACAACACTTGGGAATTTAACATAAGAGAATCCACGCTTGCAAGAGAGTTTTCACTCAAGCTTTTCTTTAAAATTCATCAAGTTATGCTTAAAAAATGAGGCTTCAAGGTGTTTTAAAAACATTCACAAGGCTGCCTAGTGGGATTAAGAGGTTTCTTCATGCTTAGGAAACCTCTTAATCAAGTTTAAAACTAGCCTAACTAAAACTGAAAACTAATTAAGTACAAAACAAACTTAATTAAGCTAATTACAAACTTTGAGCCTAGCTAAACCAAACATTAAAGTCTTAAATCATTACTACGTAAGCAATTAGGCAAGAAAGCTACTGGCAAAGTGTGAGAAAAAAGAAGAAAATTTGCTGGTTCCTTTATGCTTTATGGCTAGCTAATGAGAACACTTCTGCCTTTTCTTCCTTGTTTCTCATTGGTTCTTTAATTGGTTGGTCCATGATTGTGTCCAAGACTCCTTTAACAGCCTAATCATGCTGCTAGGACCAGATTGGATGGCTGGAAAGACATCAACCACCAAACGCACCAATTAGGTGCAATCGAACAGAAACAGGCAAATTGCAGGTTATGTTTGGACGTCGCATATCCCATGTAAAACATGGGAATGATTTAGATTTCCACATATGGTTGGAAAGCCCTAGATGTCTCCTAACTCTGCCAAGTAGAATCATACATTTATGACTTTATTTGGTGGTCCAAACCCTCAGAAATTCTAGACTGGTCAAAACCAGGTTCCAACTTGCACTGTTTGCAAAATGGACCTGGTTCTCCTATTTTTACACAACTTAGCCCAAATATTTTTACATGCCCTAAAATATAAGATCTTAAGGAACCAAAGTATCAAAAAATATCAAAATTAAACCTCAAGGAGGCCTAAGTAATTAAGCGGGTACATTCTGGTTCAACCAGGTAGTCTGGACAGTTTAGATTTAATAGCTGATTTGGGTGGGCAAATGAAGTCCTAATGACTTAGAACTCACTTTACTAGAAAGATGACTTGCTGAACTTCAAACTCATGGCAAAATATTGAACTTAAATCGCATGGAAGTTGAAGTAATAAAGGACACAAAACCATGCTTGTATTCTAATTCGAACCCGTGACCCGCTGTTTGTGTTCCTTAGCAAAATAAGGTCATTTTCTTGGACTTTGGCCATTCAATGTGATTTATCTAAGCTTATTTGAATGCCTTAAACATTCTTCCTTGAGGGATCTTCATCAAAGTCGAACAAGGTGATCTTCTAGTTCGCTATGTTCCTTCTCTTGAGCAAAGGGCTGATATCTTCACGAAAGCATTAGGCAAACAGAGATTTGGTTACCTTCGAAACAAGGTCAATGTGTCCTCTAACCCATGAGCTTACGGGGGCGTATGAAGAATAACAACACATGGGTATTTTTCATCTTTGTAAAGTCTAAATGTATCTTTGTATAGCTAAGATTATGTATTAATCTAGGTTGGATTTTTCGTCAATTATCTCTAATTAGCATGATTTTAGGCTCTTGATTTGGAATTAATTCCACTGTGCATCTTGTATAAATAGGACCTAGAATGAGAAATCAATACACACAAGTTTGCCATTTTTATCTTCATCTCTGTAGCCAATATGTATGCCATAAAGCACAACATGCCATCAAGGTCCGAACACTCGAAGCGATCTATTACAAGAAAAGCTTGTTTCACATCTTCTTGTGTAAATGGTTAAAGTAGCCCATCCACATTATCCATATCCATATGTCCAGTTTCAGAGGTCAGCGCTTGTTGTAAAAGCTGTAATATATATGATGTAGATCCCTTTATCAACGACTTGAATAGTTGGTGAAAGTATCCATATGCTAGAGTTGGTATGTATTTGTGATCTAATTCCCTTTTGTATGTAATGCAACCTATGGAGTGTTGAGTTCGTTCTTTTAAGTAACTGAAGCAGAAACATATATAATTGTCTCCCCAAGCATTCCCTTTAATTTTATTTCGTTGTCTTTAATATGACCCAAAATCGACTATATTTTACTCCTACTTCAATCGGGCCTCCTTGTCTCTTCATATGTAATCTGACTGAATATCATACATTCCCTGATGACAAAGCTACAGGTAGAAGGTCATTTTACTTACTTGAAACCTTATTTATGTTAGTAATCTAAGTCTCCCCTGTTCATGACTCCTGTCTAATTGCCACCCTTTATACACGAGTTTGCTAGATTTCAATTTCTTTATAGCCCTAAACATGAGTGACCCTTAACTGGAAGATTTCCATGCTTCTTTAATTTAGTCTTCCGTGTCAATACATCCAAGGCACTAAGCTGCGTTTCTCTTGTCGCTAAGCAATGAGAAGTATTGGAACATGATTGGAGTAGACATTAGGCATGCGTCGTACATAAGAATTTGGATACGAATCCATCTTCTTCTATTATATATGTTCGATCTAACTGTTTGTAAATAAATTGGATCCTTGGTTATGTTTCTAGTTAAAGTTAGGGCCGATGACAAAGGATGCCTAGTTCCATTTTTTCATAAAATGAACAGGTCCCAACAGCTAGTATTAAACTATCCTCCAATTTTATTGATTGAGGCCTCAACGTAATTGAAGCCACCAATTATGATTAACAGAACCTTAAGATTCTTTACCTAGACAAGATAAGCTCCCAAACTGTAGATGACCATCTAAAATGGATGCCTCACAAACAATATAAAATACAATACCTTTGTAATGCTCCGCCCCTCTCGGGCTACCGACAGTGAAATGAAACTCACAAAATCGAAATTAGAAGAAAGCTTTCTCTTACTTCATATTTTCCCATGGCTGAATGACCCTTAAATATACATCATATGATACAAAACCTTCCTTGACTTGAATATGAAGACCTAGCTTAGGAAACAAGATAAAAGATTATAATCCAATGCAAATACAAATTCAAGGAAGAAGATGATACATATAATATATACAACCTATTATATTTCCTTAATACTCCCCCTTAAGGTGGAGCATGTGGATCTATCATGCCCAGCTTACCCCGCAAATACTGAAATTGTTGCTTCCTAAGTGCTTTAGTAAATATGTCTGCTACCTGATATTTGGAAGGAGCATATCCTGTTTCAAGGTCTGCTGAAAGTAGTTGTTCCCATACAAAGTGACGATCTCTCTCAATATGCTTGGTTCTTTCATGAAATACTAGGTTCTTCGCAATATGGATAGCTTCCTAATTGTCACAGAAGAGCCTCATGGGCTTGTCTAAGAAGATGCCCATTGCGGCCAGGAACGTCGTGATGTAAATCATCTTACCAGTTGTTGTTGCCATGGCTCTATACTCTACTTCTGCTATGGATCGTCATACTGTCCCTTGCTTCTTGGTTTTCCATGCCATAGGCGACTCACCAAGAGTGACAAGAAACCTAGTTAATGAGCATTTAGTCAATGGATAAGCTCCCCAATCTGAGTCATAAAATGCATAAACCTGCAAATCTGAGTGTCGTCATAATACGATTCCTTATTTAGGACTTCCTTTTAAATATCTCAATACTCATCGCGCTGTCTCTATGTGTTCTTCCTTTGGGTCTTGCATGAATTGTGATAAGATATGTACCGTATATGACAACTCTGGGCGAGTGATAGTTAGATAAATCAATCGCCCTACCAATCGTCGATATTGCGCCAGGTTACTCAAGGGCTGTTCTGAAGCTAATGTAGGCTTGTGATTCATTTGCTTAGATGCCAAAAGCCCACATTCATTGATGATTTCTAAGGCATACTTTCTTTGGCACAAAAATAGGCCTCGAGAATTTTTTACAACCTCAATTCCCAAGAAATATTTTAAAGTGCCAAGATCTTTAATATGAAAGCATTTGCTTAAATATGCCTTAAATTCTGCATATAATTTAGAATCATTTTCTGTGAGTACAATATCATCAACATATACAAGCAAGCTATAAATTTTTCACCCTTTCTGTAGGTGAAAAGTGAATGGTCGTCATAGGATTGGTTGAAGCCATACTCCAAAAGTTTTGAAGAGAGTTTTGCGAACCACTAATGGGGCTTGTTTTAAGCCATAAAGTGACTTGCACAACCAACATACCTTATTAGGATTAGAGGCCCAAAAACTAAATGGCATCGGTATGTAGACTTCTTCATTGAGATCACTATGTAAAAAGGTGTTATTGACATCCATCTGGTGGAGTTCCATCCACTAGCTATAGCAACAGATAGAATTATTTGCACACTGGTCATCTTAGCCATAGGAGCGAATGTTTCATTATAATCGAATCTTTTTATCTGCTCATCTCCTCTAATCATTAATTGGGCCTTGTACCTTTCTAGGCTTCCATCTAACTTGTACTTCACCTTAAACACCCATTTATAATTAATGGGTTTATTTCCTATCGGTAACGCGTCAACACTCCATGTGTTGTTCTCTTCTAGTGCTTCAATTTCTTTTGCCATGGCTTCTCTCCACTTTGGATCTTTCATTGCCTCATGAAAAAAATCTAGGCTCCACAATTTTGTCAATAGTAGCTAGATAACATCAATGTGCGTCAGAAAATTTATCACACGTAATGCAGCGAGCTGTAGGATATGATTTACCTGAGGAGACCTTAGGATGTGGATGTGAGGCCGTTGAAGAGGGGTTTCTTGGGTATACTAAGTAACAAACATAGTCTTAAAGGTGTCCCGAAATTTTTCAACTTTTCTCACGTTCCTGGGCCTCAATCTGTGCGCCGCCACCATTTAGGCCTGCTGTCTATGTTTAGCTGCTGTCCTAGGCTAATGATTATGGGTTTCTTCTTTCCTGGATCACAATCTGATTGCTCCCCCTATTTTGAGAGCCATTGGGCCTGTGCGCCTCAACTATTCGCGGTCGGGAGTCATGACCTCCCGCGTCTGTAGACCCGGCCTCTTTTTTCTGCGACCCAGCTCCTGCCTCATTTGGATTTTATGCATCGGGTGGTCTATGTTCGAGGCCCACTCGGGTTTCTCGTACCTCTGCATTTTTTTGGACGAGGCTGGTACACTCATTGTTTGGTCCACATTGTGAGTTTTGAAAATCTTCATCTGAAAATTCATTACTTTGATGCCCTAGTTGAAAGAATCCATCCTCCCAATTTTCTTGTGTTTTATTTAGAGGATAGACTCCTTCATGAAATATGGCGTCATGCCTCGTAAAAATATCCCCAATTTCCAAGTCATAACCCTCCATCCCTTCTTTCCAAAGGGATATCCAATGAAAATACATCTCATACTCCTAGCACCAAATTTATCTTTTGGCCTTTGAATGTTATAAGCATAGCACAAGGAGCCAAAGATACGCAAGTGATCATAGGAGGATTTATCATTGAATAATACTTTATAAGGGGTTTTCCAATTAAGAACAGCTGCAGGGTTCTATTAATTAAATAGGCAATCCTTAAAAAAAAAAAAAAACACTCCCTCCTAAATTTTAAAAGTAAATAGGCTTGAAATCTTAAGCCCTTACAACATTCAATATATGACTTTTTTTCCTTTCAGCCCCAACACATGTTATTTGATGGATGATTCCTTTTTCCCTATAGAACTTTTTCATAGGTTTAGAAGTGAAATCATATCCATTATTACTCTTAATGACTTTTACTTTAGTTCCAAATTATGTATCTACCGTCGCACAAAAGCCCACTAATAACTATGAGGCCTCACTCTTTTCATTCATTAGGTATGCCCAAACACCTCGGTTAGCATCATCAACTATCGCAAGAAAATACTGAGCATTCGAAAAGACTTGACCTAATATGCACCCCATATATCACAATGAATCAAGTCAAAACAATTGCTTGCATTATTTTCACTAATAGGAAAAAACATTCGGGTTTGCTTGGCACGTAAGCACACATCACACAAATCACTTTTATTCTTACTACTACTAATACTAGGAAATTTAAATAGTGCTTGAGTTGAAGGATGCCCTAATCGACAATGCTATGTATCATATGATTCCATCTTGTTGACTTGTACGCTTGTCGTGAAAGACTTCTTCAAGTAATATACCACTCTTTTTGGTTCATCCACTCCAATCGGGCTCCTCATAGTAAGGTCCTGTATCACACAAAGCTTCTTTGTGAATGTTACATCACAAAAGTTTTCATCAATAAGTTGTGGTATAGGTATTAAGCTACAATTTAATCCTGGGACATATAGAACATGATTTTAATCTTAACCTTAGATTCAAAACAATTGCTCCTCTTTTTGTTGGCAAATCCATAGATCCATTAGGTAACTCAACTGGGATATGTTCCAAATCATGTATTTCACACAACGTACTTAAAGAACCTGTCATATGACATGAAGCCCTGTAATCAAGTAACCAAATTCCTTACCAGATAGCTTTTCGTGGCTGGATTTTGGAGTCTTAATTAGACTCAAGATACGTTGTACCTGCTCGAGTGTAAAATCCATGACTACCACTGCCAGGAAAGGCTCCTCGACCATGTTTGTTGCGGCGTCCGCGGCTGCAGCGTAGGCAGTTTCACGCCTGCGACCTCTCCCTGCACCAGTTCTTCCTCCTCCTTTTATGCTGCGGGCATGGCCTCTACTGCCTCATCCTCCTCGGCTACCTCACCTTGGGGGATATCCGATTAACTCATAGTGGTTTGCCTCTTCGTGCCCTTTTTTCATAATGTTTGTAAGTTATTCTTTCACCTTGCATAACACTTGGTCAGCAATATGTGAGGTTGCAAACACTGCCATGGTGTCTGGTTTATAGTGTCAATCGCTCATCATTCTTTCATGGTTCTCTTCCGTTTGAACCATATTGAAAATCTTATCTATGGATGGTAATGGATCCATTGCTGGGATTTAACTGTGTACCGCTGAGTATGAATCATCATCAAGGCCTATCAAAAATTGGTGGACCTTCTCTTCTTCCATGTACTTAACCATGTTTGCCGCCATTTCACACTTGTAAGGTGGAATTTTAATGGAGTTATCTAGTTCACTCCATAACCCTATAAGTTTTGAAAAAAATCGAGTACATCTTGCTTATTTTGTTTACAAAATGTAATCTCAGTTTTTAGTTTATGAATCCTAGGCATGTTTGGCACAACATCCCTCTTTTTGATATTTTCCTGTAATTGTTGAGCCGTGTCAACATACGCTACCCTTCATGTAGTCTTGGGTCTAGAACATTCATAACCCAAGACATCATCATTGAATTCACCGTCTCCTATGCTTTCGCTTCTTTTCCCTCTTTCTCCATTGGTTTTGTTATTGATCCATCAATAAAACCGAGTTCATTTTTCAATCTTAATGATGTTATGACTGGTTTTTGCCACAATTCATAATTTTCACCATCAAATTTGATTGCCGTTATAATGGCACCAAGGGAGCCGGAGGGATGAAGGAAGTATGGGATTGATTTGTGATGATAAAAATTTGATCTTTCTTGTCTTTGGTTATGGTGTTTTGTGAACGGATTTTCTTTCAATGTTTTGAGAAACTTTGCTCCGATACGATGAAATAAAACTCACAAAATCAAAATTGGAAGAAAGCTTTCTCTTGCATCATATTTTCCCATGGCCGAATGGTCCTTAAATATACATCATATGATACAAAACCTTCTTTGACTAGAATACCAAGACCTATCTTAGGAAACAAGATAAAAGATTATAATCCAATGCAAATACACATTCAAGGAAGAAGATAATACATATAATGTATACAAAATATTATATTTCTTAATAGACGGTTATCAGGAATGGGTTCAAAGATAGTCAATTGGTCCTACAAATTACTACAAGCCTTTCCAACACGCTTCATCCTTACACATACGCTACTTGGGAAAACTTCCAAGGAGGTTACCCATTCTAAGACTACTACGCCACAAGCGCAAACTATGGAGTTTTTAAAAGTGGGTTCCCTGAAAAGGAAGGTGCACCTTTGGTGATATAGATAGTTATTTCAAATCCTTTAGATCACACATCAAACCACATATAAGGTATTAGAACCTTAGTTATTCATACATCCTAACGTAAAGTCTTCATAATAAAAGATGGCTTTAAAGACAACATAGGTTTACAGCCTCCAATTCTCTATATATACCTAAACCATCAACATCAACCTGAAAAGAAAATCCCAAGCATTTCAGTTTTATTACCTGCAAGATCAACAGAAGCTTTAGTCTCAACTAGACCTACAATATCTCTATTGAACTATAGACTAAACAAAGAAAAAAAAGAAATTGTAGGGCTATCTATCAGTCCAACACCCTTGTAATTATAAGTCTGGGTGATCATGGTGAGCCTGAGGTTGTTCTAGCGGCAGCTCCATCCCCCTATGCTGTGAAAGAATTAGATGACCAAGCACACCTCTTTGAACCAATGACTAACTTCATCTTCTGAGCTACTACTTCAACCTCCATATCTAGCGCAACATTTCCAAAAATATAACATGTTTGATTCTTGACTAATACAATTTTGACACTTCTAATACTCAGTTTTGACTCCAAATAAGATTCAAGTTAAGATATTTATGTAGGTTTTATGCGCTTGTAGGTTCCAAGACAAGAAGAGTCAATCTCGAGACAATTGGACGCCAAAGAGAACAAGCATGAAAAATTAAGTTCGAGAGTCAAGATAGAGAAATTAGTGAGAATACAGGAACCTATGCACAGTAGCAAGACCATGGTAGTCTAACCCAACAAACCAGAATGAAAAACAAGTAGATAGAGCTTAGCACAACCAACCCCTTGTCATTTGGCATGTTCATGCCAAGCTTGGGCATCCAGGCAACCCAAAAAAAAAAGACAAAAAAAAAGCAGAGATTTAGAACGGGCTACCCTTGCCAGTTGGCATGCCCATTTGTTTATAGATAAAGATCCCTTAAACCCATTTTTGTATGCTAGCTATTACTTTGTGCCTCTGACTCTAGTATTATCTTCAATTTTTAAGTAATCTAAGTTCAACAGTTTGGGTATTATTGGAGTCTCTTTCGCTACTCTTGGTAATCTAGTGCTATTATAACTCTTTTCTCTCTTTAAACTTCATGCTCTACTTCAATTCAATGAAAACCAAACCCCAAACACTGGATTTTTGATGAGATGTGGGGTAAGGAGGATTAAAGCTCCTTTAGAAGGTTTGAATCATTAATCTCTCTCTTATGATCTAAATCATCCCCCCCATTTTTCTATGTTTCTCTTCTTTCTTCCTCTTTCCTTTCTTTAGTTTTTATTACTTTGTAGTTTAACTTCTACAGTTCGCTTCCCCCCAAAACATCTAGCATTGATCTTTCAATTAGAAGTTAACTGGTTAATTGGAAGCAATTTTAGCATTGAAGCTTGAACTTTTTATTGTGGGTTTTTAGGTATTCCCTCTCTAAGCACTTACTTTTTTGAAACTTTTGGTAACATGTTTAGGAGAGATAGCTGTGGACAATTAGGATTGTGCTGTTATTGGTGATCATATTTAAGGATAAAATTTAGGATTGTGGTAGTGCTATGTGAGCCGTTAATTACCCTTATGTGCTTTGTTTGATTTGTATATTCATACTTAGTTGCTAGAATAGTTTGGAACTTACTAGTCATAATTTCTTATAGTGCACATGCGCTTGGATTGAGGATTAGTTTCCATTATATCTCACCTTAAACATAATTTGGGCTTAATTAGTGGTGAATTATGTGTGTCTTAGAGGATAACACTCTTCTCCTACTCTCTAAATTACTCAACATAATTTACCATCGATTTGGATATGGACCATGGTGAATGAGTGTATGGACCAGGCTACCCAATTGTTGGAGATTAATCTGTGTTAGAACGCCTATTCCCCATATTAAGATTGACTAAGGACTTACCATTGACTTTGAATCCATGGCGGGGGAAGAAGAAGAATCTCCTCCACCACCTAGAAGTCTTAATCAAATCTTCTATCCTGCAAGATCCATCGTCCCATCATACTTTATACTATTAGCCATAGATGATGATGTAAAATTTGAATTTAGGCTTCAATATGTGAACATGTTCCCTAGATTTACCAATGTGGAAGATGCATATTTGTTGTTAAGTGAGTTTGAGGAAGTGTGTCCTATGATGTACGTTGTGAACCTCCTTAGTGGAGCAATTTATTTTTTGGAGATTGCTTGGTGAGGAAGATGTGAGTGATTCATACTCTATGAACCTCCTCGATGGTTGTTGGAGGGGTTATCCTTTGGATTTTCATATGTGGATCCCCTAGCTTCCCTTCCTTTGTCTCTGCCCTCAGGTGGCATGTTGCTTTACTCTAGATCCCCATAGATGGTGCCATATATCTGTGCTCAATTTGATCTAAGTGTCTTTTTGGATATTGAGAAACTAGTACCACCATCCAAGAACTACCTACAAAAGAATTATCAGAAAAGGGAGGATTGTCTCCCTTCTAAGAGCCTGTGATGCTCAAGTCAGAAGGAGGAATTAATGGAGGAATCAAGAAAGGTAAGACCTACGATAAGATTGACATGAGCTCTCTTCTTCTTCTTACCTTTAAGGTGTTGCCATTACTTGTTTATACAAGGTTTACTAGGAGGTTCTCTAGCAGAATCATATTGGGATTCCACGTCTTTGAAACATAGATTTCATCCTTAGTATGTTTATTTCATCTAGATTTTTACCTTAATTGGAGATTTTATCTAGATCTTTGATAGATCTCTTACCATTACTATAAGTCAAAGATGTTAGGATGAATTCCAAAGCTATTCAGATTAGTCTTACATTGAGCTTTTTATTTGGGTTCAAGCCGAATGCTCAATACTGGAGGCTTTGCTCGTTCCAGCGTATTTTTTCCCCATTGGGCTTATCCTGAGACTTTAGCCCAAGGCTTGTGGATTTTTACTACTTAAATCACTTGTATAAGCATAATACAAAATGCTTATATCAATATCATGAGAATGCTTGTTTCACAAAATTGTCATTTTACATTTGTTTGGCTCTTCTTTTTATTCCTTTTTTTTAGTTTATTCAGTTATAAGAATAGTTTGTTATTTTGTTTTTCATACAATCATGTTTATTCTTTTAGCTTCAAATCTTTTCCTTTTTACCGTTTGAAATTTTTCTTTTTTTTTTTTCATGCGTACTTTTCTATTGTGTTTAGGTTTCTCATGCTTTCTTTATTTTTTTCTATTTATTGAATTATAGAACAAGTTTACTGTTTAACTTCTCAAAAACACTTTATAGAAAAAACCAAAATGTTTATGTGCAAAAAAGCCAATATACTTATCAATACACATATGAATATTCACCATCATTTGCAAACTAAATAAATAACATGATCTAGAATATTAATTTTTAAACAACAGTGTGAATACACCGTAACATATACTTTCTAATATCTACAAGCCTACTATAGTGCTTATCTTTACATTAAAAGAATGTTTGTACAAACATAATATAAAATGCTTATATCAATTTCATGCAAATGCTTGCTTTAGGGAATTGTCAATTTATATTTGGTCCGCTCTATTTTTATTCCTTCTTTAAAAAATTTGTTCAATTATTAATATTGTTTATTATTCTGTTGTCATCAATTATGTTTATCCTTCTTAGCTTTTTTAGAGCCCTTCCCCCCTTTCGGGTATTGGGATTTTTTTTCCGTATTTTTTTCCCTCAATCACACTGGGGTTTAATGTTCTTTTATAATTTTTTAAAGTTGACTATATTTACTTCTCAAGTTAATCATTATATAAAAAACCAAGATGTTTATATGTAAAGAACCAATATGCTTTTTAATACACGAATAAATGCTCACTAACATTTGCAACTAACTAACCACACATGATCCACAGTATTAATATTTGAAAAACAACATACTTATCTATATAACAAAATGCTTTCTTATCAATATCTGCAGGCCTACCATAATGTTGATCTTTACACTAAAAAAATACTTGTATAAAGGTAGTACAAAATGTTTATTTCAATATTATGCAATTGCTTATTTCAATATAAAAGAATATAGGACACCCAATTTCTAATGGTATCAAATTTTTAGTGGCTATTTTTTTTGGGCAAAATTTAATTATAAATATTGGGAATGCCGACTAGATTGTCATTATCATACAATAATAATTATTAAAATGCTTATCAAGAAATAAGTAAATGCTTCATAGTTCAAATTAGACACACAATAGAAAATGTCAAATTTCTTTATAAAATGGAAAATAATGTTCATTTAAAGTGAATAAATGCTTATTTAAAATGATACCACTATGAATTAATGGGAAAAGGTAAATAGAACTTTAAAATGTCTACTTTGACGCCAATTATAATATGTATCTTTATGCTAAAGAAATGGTTATTTACACACTGAACAAATGCTTTTTTTGAGTACCGTGTAATTGCTCATCTACTAAGTAAATGGTTATCTAAGTGATAAGGTTTATGTTTTTCAATATAGATAATCATGGTTTCTCAAAAACATAAGTGCTCCTAAAAATTGTATAAACATATTTAAATGATTAGAAAATTTACAAGGTGTATATTACTGCAAAATGAGCAAAGTAGTTAAATGCTAGTCAACATATACAAACCAAGTTATGCATAGAACTTTAAAAGGTCAACTTTGATGCCAATTATAATATGTATCTTTATGCTAAAGAAATGTTATTTACACACTGAACAAATGCTTTTTTTGAGTGCCGTGTAATTACTCATCTACTAAGTAAATGGTTATCTAAGTGACAAGATTTATGTTTTTCAATATAGATAATCATGGTTTCTCAAAAACATAAGTGCTACTAAAAATTGTATAAATATTTAAATGATTAGAAAATTTACAAGGTGTATATTACTGCAAAATGAGCAAAGTAGTTAAATGCTAATCAACATATACAAAGCAAGTTATGCTAATATCCATACTTAATAAATGCTTATATAATGCCAAGTGATGATTATATTTTTTTCAATCATACGTTGGGTAAATTCCAAAATAAAATACCATAGGCATAGTACAAATAGCTGTTAAACAAATTCCTAAATCATCCACTAGTGCAAAACAAATGGCTTTGCTGGTTTTTAACAAAAACAAGTAATGAACATATGTTAATTATCGACTGACTAAACTACCAAATTTCACTTCAACTCACATGAATACATCTACGTTACAACTGCCAATTGGAAGCTCATCAAACACATGCAAATCAAATTTGCTTCCTGCTTTCAAACTCTTTTTTCAAACTACTTGTGATTCTTCTAATGGCTCTCGTTTCATCACTAATGATAGAAACATCAGGCTTCTTCCCCATCTCTAAAACTTCTCGCACAATTTCTATTGGAGTAAGAGAATCTTACCTTGTCTCATTTTACAACTTATTCTTGAGTATTAGTAGATTAACCCTTCTTAGCAAGTTGGCTACCTTTCTCTTTGGGTCATTAATTCTCTTTCCATTCTCAAGATCTTCAATATCCAACTTAGTAGATGACAGATTTTCACTACAAATGATTATCTAACTTTAAACAAATGCTTTCTTATTAAGCAACTTTGAATAAAAGCTTATCCAAAATAATATCAAAAATGAATTAATAGATTGAAGGTACCAAATTAAATAAATAAAGAGCCAATTCTTATATGAGGTGTTTAAATTTTTATTTTGACTTAGCTATGTTTAATTAAACCTCTTTCATATAGTTCAACACTCATTTTTTTAACGATTCCTCATAATACTTTTTTGGAGAATGAGGCCTCATTTTAACTACATTTCAAATAAGTATAATCATCATATGTATATATTAAAAGTTGGATTGAACTCATATATGAGCGACACATAAGCTTGCCATGTAGGATACCGTATATCAGAGAATAACCATTTGAGATGCTTTAATGCAAAATAGGATGCTACATGAGATTTAGCATTAAAAGAAAAGGCTATGTTGGATGGATGTAAATTTAATATAATATTAATTCGATTTAATAACATAACTTCTCACATACCTTTCTATTATTTAGTAATAAAATTTAATCATAAAATATATATAATTTAATGATGCAAATAAAATAAAAAATATGAGTTAGGTATTAATTAAGAATAAAAAAATATGCTATTAGTAGGGGGAAAAAAAGAAGACTCGCTTTACTTTTGCATCAATCAAATAATATAATACATCAATTTATTGTTTGCTTTTTAATAAAAAAATCTATTCTCTTAATAATATATTAAAAAATATTTAAATCACACCCTTACATATAATGACAGAGATAACAACAATAGCAACAACAACAGCGACAACATCATAAGGAAAAATATTTGTAAAAAGGGAAATGGAAGTAAGGTCAAAGAAACTGAGAAAAAAATAAATGCGGAACGATAACAACAACAACTACAATAATAATAATACTGACAACAACAACTACTACTCCTATGACAATGATGATGGCGATGATAACAACAACAACAACAACAACAACAACAACAACAATTGTTGATTCAAAAGTATATAAAAACTTTAAAAGACATTGAACCATCAACCAATAAAATCATGATAGAGATTGATTAGATCAAATAAGCTGCGAAGATTCACTAATTTGGGCTCGAACATAAGCTCAATAAAACCAAAGTCCATCGAACCCTTGAGTATAATTCCTACGTGCATGGTTTGTTAAGGGAAAGAAAGATCTAGCCATGAACTACTAGATCTTCAAGGAACTAGTAAAGATTTGGGTTTGAATAAAACTAGGAAGCTATCTATGTCTAAAGAGATATGGAAACTTAGTTAAATTCCTCGAAGAGAACCATCATAAATCCTTATATAAACAAGCCAGGGCTAAGATCAAAGGTAGGTCAATTAGACTTTCATAAGCTACATTATGCTTATGATTCTCTCCTAAAATTCTCCCTAACTTGAGTATTAACGCTCTTAAAGAGGAGAAAACCCCATCTCTGAGAGTTGTTTGGCAAGTGACCATTAGGAGGTACCATAAGTCTTTTAAGGTTCCCAAAGACGCTGACAAACTCTATACTGTGCTGAAACATTTAGTGCCGTATGTGAGGATCTAAAGTTGAGCAAGATGCCACCCAATGACGGTGATGAGGTAATAAGCACTGCTCCTCCCAAGAACCAGGATCCTAAGAATTAGGATTCCAATACATAGACCTATGGAAAAGAAGATTTCTTTTTTTTTCATGAAGGATGCCTCGAAACAAGAGGATACAACTGCCCCTAGAGGACATCTGTGTCCCAAGCCCTCTTATGCTCTGGAGCAAAAAGGCAGCACTGCAAAGATAGTGGAGGAGTTAATCACATTAAAAGTCAACAAACCTATGTGCCATATGACGAAAAAGTTAGATGATTTCTTGACTTCTTAAAGGAAGTCAAGAAAGCCACTCCTAAGAGTCTATCTGTTAAGGGCAGGATAGGGACTACCAAAACTCAAAATGAGTTTTTTTTCCCCCAATGATTCATAGGTATTAGAGAAATGAAGACGAAGACTCATGAGAGACATTGAAAAAAAAAAAAAGCTGACCAGGACAAATTCTTGCGAAGGAGGCCTGATCAAGATAGGTTTTGTTAAGAAGAAGATTATGAAGAAAATTTACATAAATAGAGTTCAAGCTTTGTGAAACTAGTGTCACCTTAACAACGTTCAAAAGAAAAAGCTAAGACGACCCTTCATCAAGGCGCTTCATTGACGGATCACTTTTAGATCAAAACATCCTTTGATATTGAGATTCGGGAGGCTATACCCCTAGAAAAGATTAAGGTGCCAAAGATAGAGAAGTTTACTGGGACCACTGAGCCTCAAGAGCACCTTGCTGCAAGTATCTCAATCAGAGGTTATTATGCACATACTTCCTTATTACCCTAAAGGGAACATCATAAGTTAGGTTCATCAAGGTACCCCCAACATCCATGAAATCTTCAGAAAATCTCTCCAATAGTTTTAGAAGCGACTTTGTTGGAGAAGAAGGACACCAAAGTCAATTGTAGTAACTAATGAATTTGGCACAAGGGGATTAAAAACCTTGTCAGATTCTATAGAAAGATTGACTCATTAGAAGCTCTTTATAAAAGATCTTAAGCTAGACATGAACCTGGCTTCTTTCACACAATGGGGTTAGGCGCGAAGGCCTATGATGAAAAGTTCTTTATGGAGCCACCCCAGAAGAGGCCCTAGAGATGGTATAAAGATATACATAATTATAGATAATCATGAGTGGGACTAGAACTCCCAAAGAGGTGTCAAAGAGGAATGAAAAAAGTTGGGTTAAGTGCACTAGATTGAAATGAAATAAAGGGTCTTTAAGATAGAATGTATCTTTAATACATCAAGGAATGAGATCCTAGAGGAGATTAAGGAGACAACATGGATGCTCCCAAGCCTCTCAAGCAGAGATCTAACAATAAGAATAAGGAAACTGATATGCCTTCTACAACGACTATGAACATGACATTGAATAGGAATGAGGCTTGGATAAAGTACTCAATGATTTGACCAATGTGGGGAATTTAGATAACTACCTTAAAAGATAGGCATCAAAAGAAGACGAAACATTTATATGAAAGAAATTTAGAAGAAGATGCCTCTGTAGCCCCACCCCTTAAAAGCACCGTATAGCTAACCTATGGGAGACCACCCCTAGCAGGGCTGTCAAATAACGCCATGAAGGATTATGTAAGAACTCTATACCAGACAAACTTAGGAATGAACTATGTAATTCTAGATACTCCTCTAAAACACCCTATGAAGGTGCTAGATTCATATCTAAGTCACATAATAACCCTATGGTAATCAAGTTGATAGTAGCCAACCATAAGATTAGTAAGGCATTTTTAGAGGTTGGAAGTTCCATAAATATCATGTTCCATGATTGTTTTATCAAGTTAGGCCTGGAGACTAAAGATATATCTCCAACACTGCACCCTATCACAGGGTTCACAAGACATACAATGTATTTTAAGGGGACGATTAAATTACCTACTGAGGTGGGGACTGAAAAGAAGAAGATCCACTAGGTACCGGTAAACCACATCATCGTGGGAAGACCACCCTTAAACTCTATGAGAGTAATGCTCTCTATCTACAACCTAGAGGTGCAATACTTGGCAGATAATGGATTTGTAGGAAGGATTATGGGAGATCAGAAGAATGCAAGGAGTGCTACATAGCCACCTTAAACGCCATAGTCCTATGTTCAAAATATGAAATGGGATAGGCTTCACAGCCAACAAGGAGTATCACATAAAGCAACCAGAAGTCAATATGCTCCTAATACCTAGGGTTGTCAAATAGGTCAGGTCAGGTCGGGTTCGTGTTCGGGTCGAAGTTAAACGGGTTGAAAATCCCCCGACCTGAACCTGACCTGTTTAATAAACGGGTTGAAAAATCCAACCTGAAACCGTTTAACATTTAAACGGGTCAACCTGATTCTGACCTGTTTAACCCATTTAAGTTAAACGGGTCAGAATCAGGTACCACTTACCTGTTTAACCTGTTTAACCTACTTAAGTTTCAAACTTTAAATGAACATGTGTGTGAGCCTGAGACTGCAATTGGACACTTTGTAAACAATACATGATTACATGAATTCTTGGTATACCAACTACTCAACAAACCGGCTTCTAAGGAGATCAGTAAGTCCTAGAGATCAGTAGTGAGGAGATGGGACGAGGGGAGTGGAGAGGAGATGGGGAGATCGAATCAGTAGAGAGGAGATGAGAGGGGCGACTGAAGGTTAAAGCAACTCAAGCAAGCGCTAACTCTGTGTGGAGGAGTGGTATTGCGAATGAAGAACTGAAGAAGGCAAGAAGCCTTTTATATCAGCAAGTCCTACAGATTAGTAGTGAGGAGATGGGACGAGGGGAGTGGAGAGGAGATGGGGAGATCAAATTAGTAAAGAGGAGATGAGAGGGGCAACGGAAGGCAGAAGCAACTCAAGCAAGCTCTAGCTCTGTGTGGAGGAGTGGTATTACGAATGAAGAACTGAAGAAGGCAAGAAGCCGTTTATATCTAGGGTTTTCACTTGATAGGGTGAGCTTTATGGGCTTAGGAACTAAAAATGTGAAAAATATAAAATTTGAACTCCCCGCCCCCCGGTCAAAAATCTGAAAATTAAAATTTCAATGGCCCCCAAAATGTTCAAAAAAACTACACATAATTATATATTGATAAATAGGTTAAACGGGTTAAATGGGTTACTGTAAACAGGTAAACGGGTTGACCTATTTAACCCGTTTATTTAAACAGGTTAAATAGGTATTTTTTCGTGTCGGAAATTTCGACCTGAACCTAACCCGTTAATTAAACGGGTTAATCGTGTCAACCCATTTAATTAAACGGGTTGAAAATCTTTACCCAAACCCGCCTAATTTCGTATTCGGTTCGGGTCGGTAATCATGTCGGGTCAGCTTTTGACAGCCCTACTAATACTAGAATTGGACAACAAAGAAAGGTAAAAATCGACTTCAACCTGAGAACTAGTATAAGATTATACAAGTTAGCTAGCGCCTATGGAAGTAATGACATTCTATGTCGGCCTTATGTTTATATAGCGGGATAAGTATACTACACCTCAATTCCTAGGCCGTTTTCACAATCTAAAAATAACATTGAATAGCCTTGTTAACCAATCAAGTGGTTCTTCTCTTAAACATTTGTAATCCTCCATTGGTATCATATTTGACCCAACTTCCTTCTCATTTCCCATCTTATGCAATGTCTCTTCTACCTCCTCTTTAGTAATGTGACTATAGGCTCTAAAGTTAAGTTGTCTTCCTGCTTGCCCTTGCTCTCTTAGGTGGATGTCACCACTAGCCTCTTCGCTAAAAAGCTAATAGAGGAAACATTGCCATCTCCCCCTGAATGCCCTTTTCCTCCACAAGAACTCTTCCTTTCTCATGCTTGATGCATGTCACATTTTCCAATCCTTCGTACTAATCTATTTAGCCTTAGCTAACCTGAACACATCCTTCTCCCCACTTTTAGTTTCTAATTTTGATACAGCTATGCTTTACTCTTTGCTTCTTCAATTGCTTTCTTCATTCCATTCTTAGCTACTATACTTAACTTTATTTGTCACTTTGTTCCCTTCCATAATGCTTTCCACAACTCTGAGTATGCATATTGTTTCGCTTTGGGTTTTTCTTTAACATCATCATTTCACTGCTGAGCTCCTTTGACCTTCTACCCCTTATAGTTACCCTTAAAGTCCCTTAAGTCACTCTTTGAATATAGTCTGCTATCCTATCCTACATTATATCTACGCCACCCTCTTAGCGTCGTGCCTCTTCTGATTTGATTTTCTTTACTAGTTGAGATGCTTTATCCATATCAAGGTTCACCCGCATATGCCTTCCACCTCTTCCACCCCCTAATCTCCACATCCATAACCAACAGTCCATATTATGTCAGCAAACTCTCACTCGTTATAACTAACACAAAGTTCTATCACTTAATCTCTGTAAAAAGTAGTCAATTTGGATGTTTTTAGTATGCTTTCTAAATGTCACCAAGTGCTCCTCCATTTTCTTAGAATAGTAGCTAGCTATCGTCAACTCAAAAGTGATGGCAAAGCCTTAAAGTGCAGTTCCCTCACTGTTCCTCTCCCTACTCCAGTATGCCCTTCTTCCTTTGCTCATATGCAACCAGTGAAATCACATCCAATGAAATGTTTCCCACTTTGAGGTGTGCTATGAATTGCTTGTCTAAGGCCTCCTAAAACTATTTCGTAATGTCCTTTATCGAGGCTACTTGAAGGGTATATGCACTTACCACGTTTAAGAGATGGCAATAAATAATGTCATAAAAATGAGAAGAAAAAAGACAATAAGACATTTAATTCTATTGTAGAGAAAAAGTTAAGGATGAGGGCCTAAGGGAACGTGCTATAAGCTTGCACTTTAGTTTATACCATGTAGTGTTATGTGATTTGTAAGTGGACCATTATTAATATCATGTGTACCCATTTATTAAATGTAGAAAATCCTGGCTTATGATAGTGTTGGGCTTACCATCACATGTTTGCTCAAAATGGAAATCTATATGGTGGCCTAATTGTAATTAAGTAGACAAGTTGATATCAGATGACATCAACAAACAAGTCAGCTTACCTGGCGACATAGGCTAGGCCACCTTAAAATTTTACCTTACTGGTTATTGTGAAAGTCTACTTACGGGGCAATCCTATAAAAGGCAAATAATCTTCACAAATAGTTCCATAAATTATGCAAAGTTGATCTATCTACACAAAATTTATGGTTGATGAGAGAGCTTGAAGGGGAGCTAATGCACTCTAAGCTCCTTAATGAGAGTTTTTGGCCTCAGAGAGCCATTATTATGCTTTTAAACAGGTGATTGGAATACGGCCTACTTCAATGCCTAGGTGAAGAATACCGATGGAAGAATACCATCTGGTTTATGAAAGATAGCAGTGGCAACCTATTTTCTAGTGATTGTGCAATTCAAAGTACAGTTATTGATTATTTTTTCGAGTTGTTTATGATGGGTAACCTAATTTTGATGGGGTTGAATTTCCTAAGCTAGTTAGGCAGATTTTAGAGGTAGATGTGGCAAGTCTAATGTCCTGGTTCTAAGGTGAAAGCTGTGCTAAAACAGTTGGCAACCACTATAGCTCCCGGGCCTACTAGTTTTTATGTGCTTTTTTTCCCCAGAAGTACTGGGACATTGTAGGAAGCCATATATTCAGATTGTTCTTAATTAATGTCCTTAATGGGGGGATATGCCATTGGGTTTGAATTACACAACTATTTCCCTAATTCCTAAGACCAAAATACCTGAGTCCATGAAAGACTTGTAGCCTATCAGCCTATCCAGCATTTCGTATAAACTCATAGCTAAGGTGGTCGCCAATAGGCTCAAAAAAGTGCTGCCTAGAATTATTGACAACATGCAATCAACTTTTATTCTAGGGAGGCTTATCACGGATAATGTTTTTTTGGCTTTCAAGGTTTTTTTGTTTTTTAAAAAAGATGAAGACAGGGTGACAAGAGTGGATAGTAACCAAAATTGGTATAAGCAAAGCATATGATCGTGTCAAATGGAGGTTTTTGGTGTTGGTGATGTTAGGTATAAGCTTTCTATTAGGCTAGATTAATCTCATCGGGAAATGCATTGAAACTTTGACCTTTTCCTTCTTCTGTATGGGAACACCATAGGTCATGTTCTTCCAAGTCGAAGGTTGCATCAAGGTGATCCCCTTTCACACTATCTATTCCTCTTGATCATAGAAGGTTTATCTGTATTGATTGCTAGGGCTTGGTGTGATAACTTGCTGCATGGTCAAGCACCTGAAGTGACTTGTCTCTTTTTTGGCTAACGATAGTCTTATTTTTCTCAAGGCTAACGAGGGTGATGCCTTGTCTTACGGAAGTGCTATGTAGCTTTGAGCTTCTATCCAGGCAGCAGGTTAACGTGGATAAATCAAAGTTGAGCTACTTGGCAGTAAAAGACAAGGTCAAGAAAAATTTTTAAATAAAGGAGGTAGAGGATCAACACAAGTACCTTGGTCTTCCATGGTCTTTCAAAGAAAGTGATCTTTAAGCTTCTTAAGTAATGAATTTGGAACTAAGCGGACGAGTGGAAGGAAATTTTTTTATCTAGAGATGAGTAAGTGGTGCTAGCTAAATCTATTCTTCAGGCTATCCATATTATGCTATGAGTGTTTTTAAGCTTCCGATGGGTTTTTTAAGGATGCTTGATCCATGGTCAGTAACTTTTGATGAAGTAGTGATGTGGGTAAAATAGGTATTCATTGACTTAGAGGGGAGAAGTTATGCCTCCTAAAATCCCAAGGTGAGCCCAACTTTAGGGACATTGAGGCCTTTAATCTGGCCATGTTAACCTATCAAGGATGGAGGCTTCTTACATGCCCTGATTCGCATTGTAAAAACCAAGAATTTAGTGAGAAATTATGTGTTCTGACTGCCCCCCTTCAACTGCAGTTTAATTCTCTTTAAATACTGAATATACATCCCAGGGTTGGTACATGATTAAGAAGAAGAATAAACCCAAATATTACATCAGTACAAATTTTAGGCAAGGATGAATTCTATGAAAATGACAATACAAAATTAATACACCTTCCTTCCTAATACTTCCCCTCATGTTGGTGAATACGAACCAAAATGCCTGAGTTGCCCTTCAAATAATAAAATTATTGTTAACCCAAAGCCTTGGTAAAGATATCTGTAAGTTGTTCAACAGTTATAGTGTAACACGGTTTAAGCACACTAGACATAATATGTTTATGAACAAAATCACAATTGACCTCAAGATGTTTAGTGCATTCATGAATATAGGATTATTAGCAATGCGAATAGCATCTTGATTGTCACAATGCAGTTAAGAAGGAGGCACCATGACGCCAAGAAAGCGCAAGAGCGAGAGATAGTAGCATGATTTTTAGGCTTATATGAGATAGGAGCATTCCTTAATTTGAGGAAGTAAGCAATGACAGATCGACCGATCATTAGGCAACTATCCAATCAGAATCACAATATACCTGAAGTCCAAGTGCATTTTGTGTGGAAAAAGGAATGCATTGCCTAGGGTAAGACTTCAAATAGTGCAATAAATGCATAACTGCTTCCCAATGGCCTTGACGAGGATCTTGCATGAATTGACTTAAGATATGAACATGATAAGTGATATTTGGACAAGTTATTATAAGACACAGAGGAAGACTAACAAACCTACAAAAAAGAGAGGGATCGAAAATAGGCTTTCCAGAATCAGAAGTCAATTGCAAGTTCTACTCCATAGGGAAGGATGCTGGTTTTGCTCCTAACATGCCATTGTCGGACACAATGTCCAACGTATCCTAACGTTGAACAATAAGTGCTTACTATCTACACCATTTTAAGGCTATTTTGTGTCAATTTTTGGGAGAATCATTTACTTAGTGTTATTATTTATGCTCCTATTCTCAATTTATGCTTAGGTATAATTGTTTGATGTGTTTTACAGGATTTTAGCCTTTTTGCCCAACATTTGACTATAAATAGATGTATTTTGACCTCCCCTCTGGCACTCATGAGTTGCTATGCCCGTGGAGCAAGAATAGAGCAGAAAGCTGGTTCCAGCCTAGACCACGGCTGAACCATGGTGTCTGCCACAGACCGTGGTGACTGTATGAAACTTCTACCTCTTCGTCTTCTTTCGACTATGTGGCTGAGATCAATTGAGCTCTTCTATAAAAGGCCCCATTTTGTAGTAGAAGAAGAACACACAAAAAAAACAAAAGCATAGATTTAGCATAGATTAGAGCTTTAGCATAGTTTTCTTCTCAAATTTTGTTGTTTCTTTTAAGATTTCTAGTTTGATTTTAGTTTAAGTGAGAGATCTCAAGTGTATATGTTTGGATTTTGACGCGATTTGAAGTCCTTGGTTGAAGGTCATCTTAGTCAAAGCTTTCTCTCAGATTTCACCATATTGTTAGTTAGTTTGTTTAATTCTTAATCATGTGTGAGTAGTTTACTTTTTGTCTAGGGATTTAGTAGTTTACAAAAGTGTAGTTAGATCATGTTTTAATTTATAAAATTGTGCTTATTTTGATGATTGGTTTGATTTCGTTTATCAAGTAATTGTATTGTTGTGAGTGGCTTTTTTGCCAAATTTTGCTTACTAAATTAAAACAAACGAATGAAAAACTAAAAGGTGACATTTGATGTTGGACTGCTTGATTAAACCTAACATGGAGTCATCTCAAAAGAGAGATTTGTATGTTCGGAGGACTAGAGAGTAATCGAAGATATTTAACTTGAATAAAGGCAAATTAGTTTGAAAGAATGACTGTTGCTTAACTTAGACAAATTTGATTGATTTCAAAAGAATAGATCAAATTTCTTGATAGATTGCAATTCTTCGAGATTAACTGATTAGAGAAAAGCACATGGTTGTCATTTTCATCCAATATCGTTTCATAACTACGAGGGTTCCTAGACATATTTTCTCTTTGATTGATTCAGAATAGTGAATGAGAAGTTGTTAGATCGAATCCTTTGAATTAGAATTTTACTTAGCACATTATGACAGACAAGATTCGATAAGTTACATTAGTCCCTGAGGAACGATACCTTTATCTATACTATGGCTACCCGTGTGCTTGCGGTAGTCCATCAAGTTTTTGGCACCATTGATGGGAAACTTAACTATTAATTATTGAGTTGGTCTTGTGAAAGTGACTAAGTATTTTATTGTCTTTTATTGTTATTTTCTTTTCTTGTTTAATTGCGTTGGTAGTGTTGGTGATAGTGCTTCCAGGAATTTTTCCTGTTTATACGAAGATCGATCTTGTACAAACCCAATCCTGAGATTGAAAGGACTTTCCGCTTAAGGAGGAAAAGCAAAGGATTTGAAGAACAAAGACGCAAGGCTAGAAGGAATTTAACAAGCATGGCAGGTGGAGATAGTGACGAAAGAAGAACGCTTCGAGATTTCGTTACTCCTGGAGTTCAAGGGATCGCCTCAAGCATCGCTCGCCCTACTGTAGATGCCAATAATTTTAAGCTTAAACCGGCACTTAATTCGATGCTGCAGCAATCCTAGTTTGGAGGAACGCCTTTAAAAGACCCGAATCTGCACCTCTCGATTTTTTTAGAGGTGTGCGATACGTTAAAGCTTAATGGAGTCTCCACTGACTCGATTCGCCTGTGCCTATTTCTTTTTTCCTTGAGGGATAAAGCAAGAGCTTGGTTACACTCCTTGGCATCTAGATGCATTACTACTTGGGATGAGTTGACAAGAGCCTTCCTTGCCAAGTTTTTCCCTCCGAGCAAAACAGCAAGCTTAAGAAATTAGATCGGCAATTTCATGCAAAAAGATGAAGAGATGCTCTACGAAGCTTGGGAACGGTTTAAAAATTTGCTATGCCTATGCCCCCATCATGGTCTTCAACGTTGGATGATTATCCAAGCCTTTTATAATGATGTGACCCAGTCTATGAGGTCCAATATTGGTACGGCAGGAGGAGGAACTTTGATGAGCAAAACAGAGGATGAAGCCCATAATCTGATTGAGGAAATAGCACTTAATAATTTTCAATGGTAGACCAAATGAGGCCAATCCAAACAGGTTGGAGGTAAGCTTGATGTTGATGCACTTACTTCACTTTCTGCTAAAGTAGATGCTATGACTCAAAGACTTGACCGAATGAATGTTAATGCTGTGAATTCTAGTGCCCCTTTCCCTTATGAAATTTGTGGTTCTGTTGAGCATGTAGCTTTAAACTGTCAAGTAGGGAGTCCTCTTTCCCAAGACCCTAATTAAGTTAATTATGGTTAAAACTTCAACCTGAGACCGGCTAATGACCCTTGATCTAATACATATAATCCGGGTTGGAAGAATCATATAAATTTCTCCTATAGGTCGAATCCAACCCCATCAAATATGCCCCCTATGAATACAAGACCACCCCTGGTTTTCAAAGACCCCTGTTCCCGTCTCAAATGCCTCAAAAGTCTAATTTAGAAGCGATGATGGAAAGTATGCCTATGACATAACAAAAATGGGTTGAGTATATTAAGCAATTAGTCTCAAATGTTGATGTACTTATAACTCATAATAGGATGTTGGAAGCCCAAATTGCCCAAAAGGCTACTTTTCATCTACGTCCCTAGCCAGACTTCGTAGCAAGTTCGAACCTAACCGTCATGAGCATTGCAACTGTGTTACTGTGAAGGAAGAAACAGAGGACTCAACTAACCCTGAGGATGTACCAATAATCATGGCTGAAAGTAAGGAAAGGAACAATGGTGGCGAGACTGCCACATTTGAAGAGAATGACACTGTAGAGTTTCCTATAATTTTTCCACCTAAGCTCCCTGACCCAGGTGGTTTTTCTATCCCCTACATAGTGGGAAAAGTAGAAGTTGAGAGAGCTCTATGTGATCTAGGTGCAAGCATTATATCATGCCATGTTCTTTGTTTCATAAGCTTCACCTAGGACCATTATTAGCTGCACTTTTTTCACTACAGTTAGCTGACAGTTCTGAGACGTAACCCATAGGCAGATTGAATGATGTGCTAGTCAGCATAGGAGATATTTAGGTATTGGAGGACTTTATTATAGTAGATATGCTTGAGACCGATGATGCTTAAATTATCCTAGGTCGGCCCATTTTGGCTATAGCTGATTGTCATATTGATGTAAGAAAGGGACGGATTACATTTGAGGTAGAAGGACACTATGCTGTGTTTTATCATACAAAGGAAATCTGGTTTCCCCTAGTTCTTCTTTATTATATGCATTCCCCTGAGATTGATATGGAGAATGCCTTGAATTGTGACAATCCTCCTGATTCTAACTGGATTTCTTATGTGGACCCCGACCAACGGTACGTTAACGTGGAATTTCCTGCTCCTATGCCACCTAACACGCCTGAGGTTAAGGTCCCTGTGTCTAACGAGTCTTCCATGAGCAACTATTGCAGGTTCGTGCAAGTTGTTCTCTCTATGCCCCATATGGAAGGATTTGATGCAGATTTTGATTTAGAGTTTGAACAAGTTGATAGTGACCCGCCTGATAAGCCACGAGTGCGCTTTGTTTTATATGCGGATAATGCATTTTGGCACTGTGTCATAAAAACGAAGGACCTTCAACACGAACTTTTGTGGTGGTACCTTCGACTGAAGAAATTTGACTTTGTGGTCCGGGATAAAGTCAATGTCCATACACTATCTGATCCAGTACACTATCTAATCCGGACCAAGCATAGAACAAGGGTCAAGCTCTTGACCTTAAAAAAGCGCTTCTTGGGAGGCAACCTAAACTCTTTTTCCTTTTTCTCTTGCTTAGCTTTTATTTTTTGGTATTTTTGTAGCTTGCTAAAAAAAAGAAAAAAAAATATATGAATAAAATATTAGCCACCACGGCCATATCCCCAGATCCACGGCCGTGGGGTGCCACCCAGAAAAATCGAAACAAAAAAATGGACCAGCAGACACCACGGTCTGACCGTGGTGAGTCCCATGGTCCATGGTATACTGCTACGGCCTACGATCTAGGTTTTTGACCGCGGTGCCCACTCACCTTCCTCACACGTCATCTTCAACCTCTCGACACTCTATCTCTACCTCCACTTTCTCTCTCTAAACTCTCTATACCTCACACCTTCAATCTTCTTCATTTCTTCACCATTTTCACTCAATTTCACCCAAAATCATCCCCTTTCACTCAATCTTTCATTTTTCTCCATAAATTCCATCTCTTTCTTCTTCCTTTTCTTCAAACCCACCTCATCCACCATATCTATCCTTTTCTTTCATCTTTTTCTTCTTCTTTTTACTAAATTTCATCATTTTCTTCTTCAATAGATTTGGTTTTTATTTGGTTTTTTCAACAATGGCACCAACTAAGAGACAAAAGAGCACCAAGGAGATTGGATCTTCAAGTCAAGCACCACTTCAACCTCAAAGGACATCCAAATCATGCGTGCTAGAGGTAACATTCCGAACCCTTTTGGTTTGACCCATCCAGATCATATTGCTAAGTATAATTGTTTGAATGAACGTATAGTTGCAGCAAGTAGATATTACAATGAGGATTTGTTACCCCTGTTGGGAATGTTGGATGATATTAGATGGTTGTTTACAACAGGTGGTATGGGACACTTTTTAGAAATCAAGGAGCATACATATCGAGACCTGACCCTAGAATTCTTAAGTACACTCCATGTTGAGGTTACTAGAGGGCCTCAATGTCAAGCCGGATATATATCGTTTTATTTGTAGGGATAATTGTATGAACTGAACTTAGGTACCTTCAACAGTATTTTCAGTTTTCAACCTAACATGGATTTATCAAGCCACCGAGTCCCCCGCGAATTCAACCCGAATGCATTTTGGGGTGAACTTTCGGGAATGTTAGGTACAGTACTAGTTCGTCAAAATGAACACATATTAGAAACCCCTACATTAGAGTGGCTCAGCGTATTTTGGATTGTTCCCTTTTTGCTAGGGACGATAGTTTGAATGTCCCGAGACTATCTGAGTTGTACTTTTTATCATGTACGCTTGAAGGAGTCCAGCTTGACCCACGTTCCTTTTTAGCCAGGTAATTGCATAGTGCTGCTGTTAGCACTAAAGATAGAATACTCATAGGTGGGATTGTGACTACTACTACTAGATTTTTAGGAGTTGAGCCCAACCCAGAGGATAGAGCCCAACCCACAGGATAGAGCCTTTGGGTCCAAGTGGCTTGATCAAGCTGCTTTTGAGATTATGAACTTTTGTAAAGTTGAGGCTGGTCGTTTATGTTGGATTTACCCTAGGGGCCGATTTTGCCACTTTCCAATATTGATCGAACCACTCTATTTCACCGGGCTAACCTTTATCGGATACCTGGTGATGACGAGGTTGTTCAACCTGCACCCCATCATCCAGCCCCTTATTCTAGTCAAACTGGACCTAGTTCTTCCTCTTAACCACCCCTCTTGACTATTCTAACCTCCAAGATACCCTTAGATCCATTTAAAAGGAGCAAGTTTCCCTCCGAGCGTTTGTTGCTTCTGAGAACGCTGCTCTTCGGGAATTGGTCCAAGAGTGCCACGATGAGCTTCATGGGTTTCTTGCTTTCTGGACACAATATTTCTAATACCATAGGGCATGTCTAGAAATCTGGCGAGATTGGCATATCTCTTTTGGCCAACCACCCCATCCTCCACCACCACCCCCTTTCTGATTACTCTGTGCTACTCCCCTTCCCTTTTTCTATTCTGTGCCCACATTGAGGGCAATGCGTGATTCAAGCATGGGGGAGTTAGTTAGTCGTTATATTTGGTGTCTGATGCCTGTTTTTGATTTGGTGTGATTGTGCTTTGTATAGGTAGTTAGTAATAGTTTTTTGATTTTAGTTTTAGTTTTGTTTAGTAGTGCATTTAGTTTTCTGTTTATTCTAGGTTGCATTTTAGTTTTTGTCTATTTTTCTTTTTTTTCCTTCTTTAGTCTCTTTGCATTTTTAGTTTGCATTGTTATTACGAGCATGCATAGAAAAAAAATCAAAACAAGAATTAAAAGAAAAAAAATTCTCTGATGATGATCTTTCTAGATTTGGTAGACTTCTATGATTTAGTTTGATCATTTGATTTGCCCGAACTGTGCATAAAATGTTTGCGAATGAGTTTTCGAAATGATCTCTATGTTTTGACCATATATTGGATGCAACTTGATTTACCCCATGAGTCTTTATGTGATTTTTGGCGTATGTTCACTAGTGAGCTAGTTTTGGCCTTGATAGATGTCCCGTGAGATTATGAGCTTTTAGAAACTATTCATCATTTTAGTCTCATATTTCTTTCATGTGTGACTCTTTCTTGACATCATTTCTCTAGAACTTGCTTTAATTCTCATTCAAGATCACATTTCGCATATACATTTTGGCAATATGATTGAGGCAATTTATTTTTGATTTGTTGAAACCCTATGGCCAAATAGCTACATTTGTTGTGTATTATATCCCTTGCTAGCCCTTTTGGGCCTATATCCTTTTTTCTTGATTTAAACCTCCTGTTATAGCCCATGGCCAAATACTTGTCTTACCTTTAAGCCAAGACTAGAGGAGTGTTTTATTCTTTTGCATCATAGGGCACTAGTAAGGTGGATTGCTATCTTTTAGTGAATTTTGGCTGTTTGGTAAAGGGATGTGAGATTTTGATAAATCCCTTGTTTTATTAGACAAAGTTTAAAGAAGAGTTGAAATTTGAAATTCATTATGGATCTCCTCTTGGCTATCCTTTTTGGGGGGAAAAAGAAAAGGAAGGATCATGAAAAAAAAAAGAAAAAAAGGAAAAAAAACGAAAGAAAGTGTTAGCCTTATTGGGATTATAAGATATTTGTCACTTTCGACTCTTTCTCTCTTCAAATTGGGATTTATTTTGTTGATAAATTTTAATGGTTCAAGAAGGATGTAGTATGATGCATTGGAATTGCTTAGCTCTTAGTCTTTGGCTTCTAGCTCCTCATTTCTAAAACATTTGTTCCCTTCTTACCTTTACCCATGACCCCATTGCAACCCCATGAAAGTCCTCATGATTGTCTGGTGTGTTTGCATTTTAGTGATGGTGAATTTGAGAGTCTTGTTAAGCTTATGATAGATTTGAGTCTAAGAAATACCTTCATTATTATTAAAGACATGAGTGATGAGAGCTACATAACTATAGTGAGGTTCTACCGGCCTTGCTAGTCTTACTTGTTTCACACGCTGGAATGACTGTATTTGACAATTTGGGAAGATTGGTTCAAGTGTGACATTGTGGCATGTTAAAAAGGTTTTCGCAAATTTCATTCCTTAATTCATTTATTAATGATTTTTGCATCTTTTTGGGCTACCTTTGGATCAGCTTTGCCATTTGAATATTGCCTTTGTCTATCCCAAAGAGGTTGTGTATAGTTTTATTTTTAGCATTCCTTGAGGACAAGCAACAGTTTAAGCATGGGAGTTTTTGATACGTGCTTAATGTATACATTATTTTAAGGCTATTTTGTGTCAATTTTTGGGAGAATTATGTGCTTAATGTTATTATATACTCTTATTCTCGATTCATGCTTGGCTATAGTTGGTTGATATGTTTTGCAAGATTTTAGCCTTTTTGCCCAACATTTTAGTATAAATAGATGTATTTTGACCTCCCCTATGGACACTCATGAGTTGGTATGCCTGTGAAGCAAGAACAGAGCAAAAAAGCTGGTTCCAGCCCAGACCACGGTCGGACCATGGTGTCTGCATGAAGCTGCTACCTCTTCATCTTCCTTCGACTGTGTGGCTGAGATCAATCGAGCCCCTCTATAAATGGCCCCGTTCTGCAGCAGAAGAAGAACAAAAAAAAAAAAAGTATAGAGTTAGCATAGATTAGAGCTTTAGCATAGGTTTCTTCTCAAATTTTGTTGTTTCTTGTAAGATTTCTAGTTTGATTTTAGTTTTGGTGAGAAATCTTGAGTGTATGTGTTTGGATTTTGAGCCGGTTTGAAGCCTTTGGTTGAAGGCCATCTCAGTCAAACCTTTCTCTCAGATTTCTCCGGATTGTTGGTTAGTTTGTTTAATTCTTAATCATGTGTGAGTAGTTCATTTTTTGTCTAGGGATTTAGTAGTTTACAAAAATGTTGTTGGATCATGTTTTAATTTATAGAATTGTGCTTATTTTAATGATTGGTTTGATTTCGTTTATCAAGTAACTATATTATTATGAGTGGATTTTTGGCCAAAATTTGCTTGCTTACTTGAAACAAACAAATGAAAAACTGAAAGGTGACATTTGGTTGTTGGACTACTTGATTAAACCTAACATGGAGTCATCTCGAAAGTGAGATTTGCATGTTAGAAGGACTAGAGAGTAATCGAAGATATTTACCTTGAATAAAGGCAAATTAGTTTGAAAGAATGACTTTTACTTAGGTTAGGCAAATTTGATTGATTTCGAAAGAATAGATCAAATTTCTGGATAGATTGCAATTCCTCGAGATTAAAAGATTAGAAAAAGTCACATGGTTGTCATTTTGATCCAATACCATTTCATAACTGTGAATTCCTAGATATATTTTATCTTTGATAGATTCAGAATAGTGAACTAGAAGTCGTTAAATCAAACCGGTTGAATTACTTAGCATATTCTGACAGACAAGACTTGGTAGGTTACATTAGTCCTTGAGGAACGATATCTTTATCTATACTACGGCTGCCCGTGCACTTGCGGTAGTCCATCATTGACATATAAATAGCCCCCTTAGAGAGTGAAGCACTCCAATGTTCTCCCGAGATCCTTCAACTTAAAACATTGATGTAAATACTGCTTGAAGCATTAGCAATGCGCTGGGCTACTTCTGTCAGCACCAAATCATCAACATAGATAAGGAGAGCCAAGAAGACATCGCATTTCTGATGGACAAACAAGGAATGATTTAACGGAGATTAGTGAAACCATAATTTTACAGTGCCGTGACAAGTTTAGAAAACCACTATCTGGGAGCTTGACGAAGCCCATATAATGACTTATAGGGCTCGCACATAGGTTGTGGCCTAGGGGGTTGAAAACCTGGCGGTGGTTTCATATAAATGTCTTCATAGAGATCACCATGGAGAAAAGAATTGTGTACATCCATCTGATGAAGTTGATCCTTGAGCAAGTGCAATAGACAACAGACATCAAACAATAGTAATTTTAGCTATAGGGGCAAAGGTCTCATGAAAATCCTCCCCTTGAACCTGAATGTTACCAAGAATAACAAGACGAGCTTTATATCTTTCAATGCTCCCATCGGCATGATATTTGATTTTGTACACCTACTTACTCACAAGTGCTTTCTTACCAGGAGGCAAAGCAACATAATTCCAAGTGCAGTTGTTTTCCAAAGCAAAAATTTCATTAGTCAAAGCGGCACGCTAATTTGGGTCATAAACAGCATGAGAATAATGTTTGGGCTCAACTTGAGAAGTAATAGAAGCAAGAAAAACCCAACGTCTTGAGAAAAATTATCATGAGTGATATAATGAGCTAGAAGATGGGACGTACCTAAGGAAGCCAACGGTGTAGGCGCTAAGGAGGGTGTTTCTATAGCATGACAAACATAATCTTGGAATTGCACAGGTGGCTGTCATTCTCGTGGTGGACGAGCTGAGGTATGAGGCACTGGGCTAATATTATTTTGTCTTAGACTAGGAATCTGCACTCATTATGTGCGATGGATGCGTTATTTTCCAGCCCACATAGTGAAAGGCTACTAGCTTCTGGGTTGCAATGACCTAACCTCTTATCGGGCTACTGTGTACTTTCTGGGCATGACCTAGTATCTATGCTTAGGTTCGCTTGCTGTTGTGGCTCATTGGGCCATTGCATGGCATCCACAATTATGGACTGCGTCGTATCCACAAGGCAGGGCCCCATAGTTTCGCATGTTGGGCTAGAACTAGACTTACAACATGGAGTTGATGATGCTCCACCTTGGCAACCGGGCTTCTCAGTTTCAGCTAAGTGTAGGTGATTGGGAGATTCATTAGCAAAAGGAAACTTATCTTTATAAAATATAACATCCTGAAACATGAATATTTTTCGATGCTCTAAATCATAAACACACCACTACTTTTGACCATACGAGTAGCCTACGAAAATGCATCTAATGACTCGAGCATCAAACTTGTCTCCATTGTGCACATGACTATGGGCATAGCACAAGCACCGAAAACTTTAATATGATCATAATTGGGTTTCACTTCATGACTTTATATGGAGGCTTCCTATTAAGCAACTTCGTAGGGGTCCTAATAATAAGATAGGCAGCACTTACTACATAATCACCCTGAAACTTCAAAGGTAGAGAACCTTGAAATCTCAAGGCTCTTGCAACATTTAAAATATGTTGATTTTTATGCTCAACTCTATCAATTTGTTAAGGAGCGTCTATACACGATGTTTCAAACAAAATTCCCCTTTCCCTGACAAAGGCACGTAAAGGTCCATTGGTAAATTTTGCTCCATTATCACTCTGCACTCTTTGAACCATCCCTCCAAATTTATTTTTAATCATGGCATAAAATTCTACAATTCGACTATTGGTTTCAGATTTATCTTTCAGGAGGACCATCCAAACTGCTCTACTAAAATCATCCACAATGTAAAGAAAATCATGATAGCTACTAAATGATAGAGTATGATATCTATCCTACAAATCACAATGAATCAAAGAGAACAGTTTTCACCTATACTAAAACTAATAGGAAATAGAGTTCTTGCTTGTTTTACTCTATGGCATACATCACAACACCCCAAAACATCTTTATCTAACTGAAAACCATAACCTTTTGAAAAAGTTGATAAACGACTGATGGAAGAATGATCAAGCCGCTGATGCCAAATACTTGACTCCGTGTTACATAGCTTGTTCCTCCGACGCTTATCTTGAAATGGTACATCCTATTCCTCATTTCAGCCATACCAATCGGTTTCCTCAAGGTGAGGTCGTATAACACACAAAATACAGCTCCATAAACAATAATACAAATCTCATCGTTGGCCAATTTTGTACGGAAATTAAAATATTATAGTCAAAAGTCAGGAGTGTAAACAACCTCCCTTAGGCCACTCGCAGTGTGATACTCGCGGGCAAAGGGTGGGCCCGCATGTGACACGCGTGACACTGGGCCTCTGCCAGCCAGCGAAATAGGGGAATGCCATGCGGGGAGACACGCACAGTCGTTCTCCCCTGCGGGCCAACTTTTTATTTTTTTAATATTTTTGTGTGTTTTTTTTGAGTAAGTAAATAATTTTTAAATGATTTAAAAAATAGATTATGTGTTACGAGGTGGGTCCATAGCTAATATTTTTATTGGATGATTAAAATTGGAGCTCCATAGGTTGTAGAAGTAATAGAATGCAAGTTTCAAAATTGTGAAACTTTTGCTGACATGGCAGGTCAGGGTTCCAAAAATTGAAACTCTAGTTGGGAATGCTCTTAGAGCATTCACAGCCCAATTACACGCGTGAAGGGGAGGGGGACCGCGGGTGACACAGGTAGTGGGCAGCCGAGGGCACGCGTGGAAGAAACGCGGGACGGAACCGCGCACAGTTCCGTCCCGCGTTCAATTTTTTTGTCGTGTAGTGACGCTTAAAAGCGGCGTTTCGTGCGATCGGCCAACGCTGAACAGCGCGTTTTGATCCGTGTTTTGTCAAAAAAACAAAAAGCTTTGGAAATGGGACTGGGCTTGGGACTTGGGCCATTTAATTGGATAGCCGTTACAGCTAATGGCTATGTTGGAGCGTTTTTGCTATTTTTTTTTTTTTGATTGTTAAATGTGAGTACAAATATAAAGATTAATGTGTTGAAAATGAATTATAAATTTTCTCTCTCTCAATTTTATCTCAATGTGAAATATTGTTTGCTGCTATTTGAAGAAAAGTCTTTGAAGTGAAGAGGAAAAAACTGTGATAAGTTGTAAATAATTTTATTATTTAGTTATGTTTATTGATTTAATTAAATTAATTATACGTAGTTGTAATTTTGAACTAATTACTTTTATTTATATGGTGTTGCTGTTTAGATATTTGAGAGGTGGATTTGTGAGCTTAAGAAGAATCAAGGTAAAGTGAAGTGAAGTGAAAAAATTTGTAGGTATTTTTGTTGTACATATTTTGTGTTCTTAGATGTTATGTGAAAATTTGTTTAATATTTAATACGTTTATGTAAGTAAAGCTAATGTGAAAATTTCAAAGTTTAATTGATAGATTAGGTTTATGTTGTTAAACATATGTTTAATATTTAATAGAAATTGGAATGTGAAAAAGATGAAAATTTGAAAAATTAATTAGTTTGATTTATTTTTGAATTTAGTATGTTGCAATTAACATTTGTTCGTTTTAATTAATATGATAACATTTTAAATCACATTATTAACATAAAGAAGCCAATGTGAAAATTTAAAATTTTATTTGTCAGATTAGGTTTATGTTGTTGGATGTTATGTTTAATATTTAATATAAATTCTTTAGTGTTAAATGTATGTTTATAAATCAAGGAATTTCATTATTTAATGGAAATTTAAATGTGTGAAGTTGAATATGTGAAAAAGAGAAGTATGAAGTTTTCATAAATTAAGTTGGTATAAATTTGAATGAGAAAAGATGGAAATTTGAAAATTTAATTAGTTTGATTTATTTTTGAATTTAGCATGTTGTGATTAACGTTTGTACGTTTTAATTAATATGATAACATTTTAAATCACATTACTAACATAAACAAGCTAATGTGAAAATTTTAAATTTTTTTTGTTAGATTAGGTTTACGTTGTTGGATGTTATGTTTAATATTTAATATAAATTCTTTAGTGTTAAATGTATGTTTAAAAATCAAGAAATTTCATTATTTAATGGAAATTTAAATGTGTGAAGTTGAATATATGAAAAAGGGAAGTATGAAGTTTTCATAAATTAAGTTTATGTAATATGGGTAAATTGTGAGTATTAATTTCAATAATATCATCATGTTGAATTAAAATTAGTTGTTCTATAATCATGTTGATTTTGAATAATATGATCATATTGATTTTAAGTAACATGCTCACGTGTTTAAAATTAGTTGTTCTATAATCATCTTGAATTAAACGTTAGGTTAGAATCTTTTAAATAATATGATGACATTTTAGATTATATGGTTAGTTTGAAGAAACTTATATAATATGTGTAATTTTTTAATTGTTGGAATATGTGTAAACAATTTCTTCATTGTTAATCTTATGTAAATTTTAAAAAGTGAAAGTTTGATATGTTTAAAGAAGTGGTTATTTAGTTTGTGAGTATGCTTATGTTAAAAATGTTTATTTAGTATTCTTTATCTTGTTAATATTTTTTAATATTTGATTTTTCTGAATTACATGAATTGAATTGAGTAGTTTAGATTGAACTTTAAACTTAAAATATAATGTAAGTGAACCTTAAAATGGATCCGAATGACACACAATTATTTATGCACCTATTTAGCGGGGGCGAGTCACAAAGTGAACTTGGGAATAGTTCAAACCTTCTCCCACGCCCCCCAAATTGGCAACATTATCCACCACCACATAACCCCCCACCTTATTCCTAACAATATTCGCCACAATACCCTACAAATTGGCAACATTACCGTCCACCACCAAATACCCCTCCACAAACTTTTAGCTATGGAACAATGCCCCTTCCATGTTACCCACCTCAACCTCCTCGTACGACCTCAACAGCACCTGAACCTCCTCGTACGACCTCACCAGCACCTCGTCCTTCGCCAAGTAACAAAAAGGAAGGTGGTGTGCAGCCCCCTAAGTGGACATTAGAGGAGGATCGCCGCTTAGTTTAGTCATGGATTAATGTGAGCACCAATCCAATCACCGGGGCTAATCAAAACTTAGCTGGGTTTTGGACTAAGGTGGCCAACATCTTCAGCTAACATGCTCCAAATGGTGCTTCAAAGAGAACGGGGAAGGTGTGCAATGCTCGATGGAATAGAGCAGCTCCATTAGTTTCTAAATGGTGTGCTTGTGTGGGTCAAGCATACTGGGCAAAGCCAAGTGGTGCAAACGAGGGCGACGTTATGTAAAATACCCAAGATCTTTATGTTAGCATGGTAGGAAAGTCTTTTGACCTCATGCATTTGTGGGTCTTGCTGAAGGACCAACCAAAATGGGGGACCTTCTGCGATCAATCTGCAGAAACGTCTTCCAAATGGCTCAGAGTAACTGAGGTGGGGGCATTTTCCGAGAGTGACACCCCCGACACCCCTACCACCCCTGTAACTCCTGCCAGTGAGGGTACACCGACTGAAGTAGTTGGTGGGCCTATCCGTCCCATTGGAACAAAAGCTGCGAAGAGAAAGGCGAAAGAGCTAGTTGCAGACCCAGTGTTGGATATCGTGACAACAGAGATATCGACGATACGGGCAATGAATGTGAAGAATAGCACCATGTTCGAGTGATATGTCCTAGCCCAAGAGAAGAAGGCAGATGCAGCTGCAAAAGCTGTTGAGTTAAGAGATCGACAACAATCCTTGGAAGAAAGGAAGCAGCGTCTTAAAGAGATGAAGTACGAGGACAAAATTTAAAAATGAGCATTTCGGAGATGTATCCTGAAGATCAAGCTCGATATGGCCCAATTCAAGAAGAAATTAGGAGTTGATACCGTCAAAACTCGTCCTTCTCTGATATCGACCTTTCTTTGGATTGATTACTCAGTTGTAGTTTTTGGTGTTATTATGTTGTCATGAAACAATAGTTGTACTACAAACCTTTTTATTTGTTTAATGACATCTTTATTGCTGAATGTTTCTAAATTGATGCATTATGTTTAAATTTGCAATTAGTTGTTTTTAAATTTTTTTTTGGTAAATGTCACAAGGTTAATTTCTTAATATAAACTTTTTATTTGACTTACATTTATAATGTTAAGTTTATATGCACAGGTATTCAATGATGAGTGATTCATCATCCTTCTCCACAACGTCAGCCTCAACAGATGGTTTGAGTTTCATCCTAGAAGAATCTAGCGATGATTCACCAATTTTGGAAAATATCGTCAACAATGAAAATAACCCGAAGTTGTCAGAGTTGGCCTTAAAGATAAGATACATTAGACAACAAAGTAGGGCTTCATCATTGTCACAAAGACCCAAAAAAAAGAAAAGATTTATAAAGAGAAATCGACAAGAAGCGCACGATCGCCTCTACAAAGATTACTTCGTTGATGACTCCATCTACAATGAGACCCATTTCCGGTGTTTCGTATGCGAAAGCACTTGTTCCTTCGCATAGTTAGTGCCTTAGAGAGTCGTTTTCAGTACTTTCAATTGAGGCACGATGGTCTCGGTAGGCGTGGGCTGTCACCACTCACCAAGTGCACTGTAGCCATGCGCATGTTGGCTTATGGTATATCAACATATTGTGTTGATGAATACTTAAAGATTGGTGAGAGCACAGCTATGGAGTGCATGAAAAATTTTGCCGTAGGGGTCATTCAAGTGTTCGGGGAAGAGTACCTAAGAAAACCAACATAAGCTGGTGTTGATCGTTTATTACAAGTGACAGAAGCCCGAGACTTTCCGGGTTTGTGAGGGAGCATTGACTGTATGCATTGGGAATGGAAGAATTGCCTCACGGGTTGGAAAGGAGTATTTGCGAAAGGAGTATACAAAGTTCCGACTTTGATTCTTGAAGCTGTTACTTCCTACGACCTTTGGATATGGTATGCGTTCTTTGGATGCCCGGGCACCCTCAATGATCTAAACGTCCTCCACTGATCCAATGTTCTTCAAGATGTGTACGAGGGTGCGGCTCCAAAATGTGAATATGTTGTCAACGGTCAAAAGTACAACATTGGGTACTTTCTGTCTGACGGTATTTATCCGAGGTGGGCCACCTTCGTGAAGACTATCACCATTCCTCAAGGAGCCAAGACAAAATTATTCGCTGAACGTCAAGAATCTATTAGGAAGGATGTTGAGAGAGCATTTGGGGTTCTACAAGTTCGCTTCTCCATCATCCGTGGTCCTGCACGAAACATGGACAAGACTGAATTGGGTATGATAATGAAAGAATGCATTATACTCCACAACATGATCATCGAGGACGAGCGCGATTCGTACGACCTCAGTTTTGAATATGACGATGTGGAGGACAACACCCCGCAACCTAATGTCGAATGGAACCATCATCCATGCTATGCAGCCTACCTTCGTAGAGTACAATAGGTTCATAACTCAGATTTACATGCACGTCTTCAATCCGAATTGGTCGAAGAAATATGGAGGCGACGCACGGCGCGAAGAACATCGTAAACATAGTTGTTTTCTGTTATTTGGCGATATTTGAGGATGTAATTTTTTTTTTATAAAAATAGTTGAACGTTCATGATGTGTTTTTTTGAACATGTCCAATCCTTATATTGTAATTTGTTTTCAATTGCGATCCTCCCTTTGTATTGGGTTTCAATTGAATTGTACTTTCAATCCTTTTTTTTAAAAAAACTTGTTGGAAAACAAATACAAAAAATTAATAATATGAAAAATTAAAATCAATTTATACATTTTTATATCAACAAAATAAATATTCCTTACTCTCAAAAAATAAAAACATTCACACATGTTAAGAAAAGTTAAAACACAAATACAACATAAAAAATAAAAAGTAATAAGTTAAGTTTAAATTGTGGGCTCCATGGCAATTAATTATCCTGAAATGAGTTCCGGTGGCTAGAAAATTAAATGAAATGCAAGTGGAACTCATGCTGACGCGGCAGGCATGAGTTCCAAAAAATGAAACTCTGGCTGGGGATGCCCTTAGAGCATCCGCAATCAGAGTGTCATTTTTTGGAACTCAAACTTGCCAAATCAGCAAAAATTCTATATTTTGGGAACTTGCATGTCATCACTTCTCCAACCCATGGAACTCTAATTTTAATAACCCAATAAAAAAAGTTATTATGGACCCACCTTACAACACACAATCTATATTTTTATCATATAAAAATTATATGTTAACTCAAAAAAAGAAGAAAAAATAAAAAAAATAACAAAAAATCCGAAAGTTCCACGCACGGAGGAATGCCCACAGGTTCCTCCACACGTGGGTGTTTTTTGCTAAGCAAATGAAATGATAACACTTGATTATGAAGGGACCCGCGTGGTAATTTTTTCCTTCCACTGCAGATGCTCTTAAAGACAATCTATCACCAAGGTATACGGTTCTCGCCTCTTTCACCAAAATGGCTTTACCGTCAGATTGACTGGTGTGAATGGGCTCAGGCAAATCATGTAAATTGTCAAGCACATCTATATTAGAGCATAATTAATGGTGAGCCAATTTTTTGGCTCACCGGTGGAGACCTATCTCTGCCACATCAGCTTGTGATCCAATTTTTTGGCTCACAATCTTCCCTCTCTCCGATGAAATGCTCACCACTTTGGCTCACTAAATAAAATAATACTTCTGGATCCGCACTATAACACACAACTTTATCTTAGAACCAAAAACAAAAAGAAAAACTAATTATAAAAATATTAAAAGCCAATTAAAAATATTTTTAAAAAATGAAAAAGCCTCATGAGTTGGCTCTGGGCGCCAAGGAAACTCGTGAGGCACGGGTGTCGAGAAAGCCATTGCAGAGTTTTCCTTGCCTCACCCCCTTGCCTCTCTCCTCTTTTTGCCTCGTGAGCTTCTCGTTGGAGATGCTCTTAGAGCAAGAACAATGGTGAGCTAATTTTTTGGCTCACTGATAGGGGCCTACCATTACCACATTAATCCTCTCTCCAACTTTTTGCCTCACAAGCCTCACTCTCTCCAATGGTTGGCTTACCACCTTGGCTCACCAAATAAAATAATACCCATGGACCTACATCCCAACACATAACTACTTTTTTAAAATCCAAAAAAGAAAACAAAAAACTAATAAAACTTAACCAAAAAAAAAAGAAGAAGAAAAAGGTTGGGGAAGGCCCGCTGCTGAGAGCCTTCTCACGAGCCCAGTGCCCCAAGTCAACCAATGCAGATCCACAGGCCACAGTTCTACTCGCTGCCGCCAAATTTTGGCCCGTGAGGATACCGGTGCACGTGCTCTTAGGGTCTATATGACACGAAGCCCCCTATCAATGACCCATTGCAATAGATGAGCATTTAATGGCTTACCACTCATCTTTCTCCTGCTTTTGTCTTTCATTGAAAAGAGTAAATAGTGCCTCTACCTGACTTGAACTCAAGCCTGTAATTTTCTCACAGCTTTGCTCTAGTGTTCCTACACTACTTTGCTTAGTCACTGTAAACGCCTCCCCTTGAGATCCAGCATGCCCAATTGCACTTCCTCCTTTCGTTCCAAAGCCACTCTGCTCAGCCACTCTCAAAGACACTCTGTCTAGCTGCATCTGCATCCTGTTTGTTGTCTCCGGCGACTCTTCCATAAAGCCTGCTTCGGTTTTTGCTTGGGTTGTGCGATTCAAGTGTCGACCTTGCCAATTCGGTGGATAGCCAACTAGTTCGAAGCATTGGCTTCGATTGTGCTCGAATGTTTGGCAATGGGTGCATTGGACCCGATTTGTGGGTCTAACTCTATTCGCTGGAACCACCTTGAAAGTTGAAGCTTCCACCATGGTTTTGCTCTTTGTCTTTCCTCCCTAAGAATTTTAGCATAGACTTTGTTGAGAGAGGCCAGAGGTTCTATGACAAGTAAATTTGACCTCATGACTCCAAATTGATCTGTGTCTGACCCCATCAAAAATTGGTGCACATGTTCTCCTACAAAAATACTTGCTGAGATTGAGCTCTTGGGTACACCTGCAATTTGGCAAAGTAAGGTAAGTGGCAAGTTCATTCCAGAGTATCTTCAATTTGGTAAAATATTCAGTAACTATCTGATTCCCTTGATTTGCAAGGGTAATTTCTCTTTTGAATTGATATATCCGAATTTGATTGCTATGTGAATAGCAGTCTTTCAGATCAGACCATAGCTCTTATGCAGTCTCAATGTAACCAACATGTCGATGGAGTCTCTTGTCAATCACATTATGTAACCAAGCAATCACCATTGAATTGCATCTCTCCCACGCATGTCATTCTGGGGTGTTCACATAGGGTTTTCTTAGTGTTCTATCAACAAAGACCAATTTGTTCTTCGATTTAAGTCCATTGATTACGAGTCGACTCCAGTTCGCATAGTTATCCCTTATGAATATTATAGGGCAATGTTGCTGGGACTGTCAAAAGCACACAAGTAATAAGGTGACTGGGGACCGTTGATGCCACCATTACTCATCGTCAAGATTTAGGGTGTGTTCGGTAATAGAGGTTGAAGTAAAGGTTAGTGGTTTGTAGTGGTCAAAATGTTATGAACCACTACTTAAAGTGTTCGGTAAAATAGTGAATGAGGTAGTGGCTAGAGGTTTATGTAGTGTTTTTCAAAAGCTAATGAAAGTAGCTTTCAAGAACCTCTACCTAGTATTTGCATTGCAAATTACAAAATTCTTCTTTTTATTTACTAAAAATATTTATTTATTGCGTCCTTTTTAGTCATTTTATATAAATCTACTACTTCAACAGATACCTTTATCAAACGCATTTATTTTAAATCGCTAGTTAAATCGCTAACCACTAACCACTAGTGGGTCACAGCTAATCGCTAGTAAAACCGCTAACAGCCAGTAAAACAGCTAACCATTACTAAAACAGTTAATTTTACCAAACACGTCCTTAGATTGGCAGGGGTTAATGCGCCAGCTCTAATACGATGTAAAAACCAAGAATTTAGTGAGAAATTATGTCTTCTAACTGCCCCACTTCAGCCCTAGTTTTCATTGTCTCTAATACTAAGGCCCTATTCGGTAAAATTAGCGATTCAAGTAACTGATAGCGGTTCAGGTAGCGGATAGCTGTTTAGGTAGCGATAACGTTTCCAATTTAGGCCATGTTCGGCAAAATTAGCTCTTTAGGTAGCGGATAGCGTTTCAAGTAGCGAATAGCTTTTTAAATAGCGGATAGCATTTCTAATATAATTGTTAGCAGATAATTATTTGGATTAGCTGTTGAAACTAATGTGTTCGGTAAATTTAGTTGTTATGCTAGTTGATTAATGTAAATTGACATAAAAGGATATAAATAATTTCCAAAGATAAAATTTTTAAAGAATATTTTTTGGCTAAAAAATATGAAATGCTACTTTTAAATGTCAAACATTAATAGTATTAGTTTTTCAAAAACGCTGCTTAAAACGCTAAACGTTACTTGAAATGCTAGTCAAAATATTAGTTTACCGAACACTAAAAAAATTAACTAATTAGTGTATTGACCTGCTCAAAACACTAAACGCTACCCAAAATGCTGTTGCTGAACATGGTTTGAGCTGTTAGCCGATAGCTGTTTAGATGAGCGGTTAAAACATATGTGTTCAGTAAATTTAGTTGTTGGGTTAGCCGATTAATGTAAATTGACATAAAAGAGTATAGATCATTTCCAATGGATATTTTTTTACCCAAAAAATATAAAATGCTACTTTTGAATGTCAAACGTTAATACTATTAGCTTTTTAGAAATGCTGCCTAAAATGTTAAACGCTACTTGAAATACTAGTCAAAACACTATGTTACCAAACACTAAAAATTACCTGATTAGTGTATTGACTTGGTCAAAATATCAAATGCTATCCAAAACGCTGTTGTCGAGCACATCCTAAATGTACATCCGAGGGTTGGTGCATGATTAGGAAACAAAATAAACCCAAATATCACAATAAGTACAAATTCTAGGCAAGGATGAATTCTAGGAAGATGACATTACAAAAATAATACACCTTCCTTCCTAATATCCATGTAGCCAGGGTGCTCAAAGCTTGGTATTCTCCAGGGAGGAATTTCCTCCATGCTAGTAGTGGGTACCAGCCTTGTTAGGAAAGGGAAGTAATTGGGTGATTGGGGATAAGCAATCTGTGAAAATACGGGGTGATATCTGGATCCTTGGCAAGATTCTAACTTAAGCTCCACTAGGGAGGGAGGATTGGTGTATGCCACGGTTAATTGACGGGGAGGTACCTTGCTGGAATGAAATTTTGGCTAGGGAACTATTAAACCCAAAGGTTGCTATCATTGTGATTTCAATCTCTTTAAGCTCAAGGAGTCCTGTAGACAAGCATTCTTGGGTCTTTACAAAGCCTGGGGATTATTCGGTGCAATCTATATTTTGTGCTCGGCAAACTACTGAACACTGTCCATCTTCTTCTTCCATTGGGCATTCTAATTTTTGGAACCAACTTTGAAGCCTTAATGTACGTCTATGAGTTAGAAGTTTCCTGTGGCACTTTGCTCATAATAACTGTTGGGGAAACACAACGATGAACCCAAATTCAAGCAGAAGCAAATTAACTAATTCCTCTCTTGTGTTGTAAAATGGCAATCAACTAACATCAAAAGTATTGAACCAGGCAAGAATCAAAAAAAACAACAAATGATAAGAAGACTCCAAAATTTACGTGGAAAACCCCGATGTGGGGAAAAACCACGGGACTGTTAACAAACGGTACCAAAACTTCCACTAATCAACAAAGAACTAAGTGGGTACAGCCAAAGTTCATCTCTAGATCAAACTAGAGGCAATACAATCATCAAGGAAAGCCTTTGGCAATTCAATCTCCACAAACATCACTCAAAAAAAAAGGTAAATAATATAAAATATATCTGGGGATTCTGGGCAGAATTTACCAACTTCGAGAGCTCAAAACGACAATCGCACCGTTGGATTTGAAGAGGGGAGTGTCAGGAACAACATACTAAAATTTGAGACTGATCGGAGGTCGTTTGGTTATCGATCGGAGCCAAAATGTGAACTGCTGTATTTCTTCCTCTCCCTTTGTTTTGCCTCTCTATATTCTACCCTAATTTTCTGCTGCTACCGTCAGAAAAGTAACACCCATATATGCTCACTCTTGAAGCTTCCAAGAGAAGCTAAACCATAAGAGACAATTTAGGCCTTTTTAGACAAAATAATAGGACCCATAAATAACTCATACATCCATATAATAATGTGGGTAAACAAAAAACATTAAACCCAAAAATATTATTGAGCCTCTTCCTCCATGTAGGAGGGAACACCCAACAAATCTCCCCCTCACTCCTACATGGGGGTTCCATAAAACCCGCTTTTAAATGACAAGCAACAAGCTTGCTCTTGGGTAGAGTCTTAGTCAACATGTCCGATCCATTTTGATTGGTGTGCACCTTCTCCATTTGCAACAATTTCTCTTCCATCACTTCTCGAATCCAATGATACCTTCTTCGTATGCGTTTGGTTCGGGAATGATAGGCAGCATTCTTGGCAAGGTGGATGGCACTTTGAGTATCACAATGAAGTGCATACTTCTCTTGGTTCAAACCAAGCTCTTCGAGGAAATTCTTCATCCACAACAACTCCTTACCAGCTTCAACGGCTGCAATGTACTCAGTCTCGGTCGTTGACAATGCAACGCACTTTTGTAGTCTTGATTGCCTAGACACAGCAGCGCTGCAAAAGTCATCAAATAACCAAAGGTAGACTTACTAGAATTAACATCACCTGACATATCTGAATCTGTGTACCCATCTAACACAGGTTGTCCAGGTCCAAAACACAAACAAACTCTAGAAGTACCCTTGAGATACCATAGTACCCACTTTATTGCTGCCCAATGCTCCCTACCAGGGTTAGACATGAACCTACTAACGACCCCAATTGCATGTGCAATGTCTGGCATTGTACAGACCATGGCATACATCAAACTTCCTACGGCTGAAGCATAGGGAACCTTCTTCATCTCATCTTTGTGTTTCTTACTTGTAGGACACTGACTAGAACTCAATTTCTTGTGTCCTGCAAGTGAAGAACTCACAGGTTTAGCCTTGTCCATGTTGAACTTCTGAAGCATCTTCTCAATGTACCTCTCTTGTGACAGCCAAAGTTTCTTATTCTTTCTGTCACGTGAGATGCGCATGCCTAAAATTTGTTTTGCCAGGCCAAGATCATTCATAGCAAGGGATTTACTCAAGGCATCCTTCAGATTAACAATTCTCTTGGTGTTAGAACCAACAATCAACATATCATCAACATATAGGAGGAGAATCAGAAAGTCACCCTCAGGATAGTTCTTCACAAACACACAATGATCAGCATGTGTTTTGTGGAATTTATGCTCAGTCATAAAAGACTCAAATTTCTTGTACCACTGACGGGGTGCTTGTTTCAAACCATACAAGCTCTTTTTCAGCTGGCACACAAGTTTCTCCTTGCCTTTAATCTGGAAGTCCTCTAGTTGATCCATGTAAATATCCTCCTCTAAGTCACCATGGAGAAATGTTGTCTTCACATCAAGTTGCTTAATCTCCAAATCCATACTCGCAGCTAACCCGAGCACAACTCTGATTGAAGACATCTTCACAACTGGAGAGAATATCTCATCATAGTCAATACCTTTCTTCTGACTGAAACCCTTCACCACCAATCTTGCCTTGTAACGTGGTGGTGAGCCATCTTCTCTAGATTTCAGTCTGAACATCCACTTATTCTTGAGTGCTCTCTTGCCTTTAGGTAGCTCCACTAGGTCATTGGTGTGGTTCTCATGTAAGGATCCCATCTCATCTTGCATGGCATTGTACCATTCCTTGCTGTGAACATGTGATATAGCTTCCTTGTAAGTGTCTGGTTCTCCCCCATCTGTCAATAACACAAACTCACTGGGAGGATATCTCGAGGAAGATTATCTCTGTTTGGTGGATCTCCTCAACTGTAGTTCTGTAGAAGTAGCATGCTGTTGTGCTGTATCACCATCACCATCACCATCTTCAGAATCATCATTATCATCATCATGGTCATCATTAGCATCATCATGATGGACGTCAACACTCTATACATCTCCCCCTTGAGCTGGAGGAGGTGAATCTGGAAAAACTGGAGTTGGGTGTACTCTAGTGGCAGAAAAAGACTCAGTTTGACCTGACTTGTCAAAGTCTGCAATTGTTTGGTCTTCAAAGAACACAACATCTCTACTTCTGATCACCTTCCTGTCAATAGGATCCCACAATCTGTATCCAAACTCATCTTCAGAATACCCCAAGAAAATACACTGTTTTGTCTTCTTATCAAGCTTGGACATCTCATCTCTGGGAATGTGAACAAATGCTCTGCATCTAAAAACCCTCAGGTGCCTGTAAGACACATCTTTCCCAGTCCAAGCTCTCTATGAAACATCACCATCAAGTGGGACTGAGGGAGAAAGGTTGATCAAGTACACTGCTGTGAATATTGCCTCTTCCCAAAAAGACTTTGGTAGCTTTGCACCAGAGAGCATACATCTGACTCTTTCTTCAATTGTTCTATTCATTCTCTCTGCAACCCTATTCAACTAAGGTATTTTCGGGACTGTTTTCTCAAGCTTGATGCCCTGGGCCTTGCAGTAATTTTCAAATGGCCCCCTGTACTCACCACCATTGTCTGATATGACACACTTGCGCTTCTTGCCAGTTTCACGTTCAACTCTGGCTTGAAATTTCGGGAATTTCTGGAGTACCTGGTCTTTGCTTTTCAACACAAAAAGCCACACTTTTCGAGAGTAATCATCAATAAAGGTCACAAAATATTGTGCACCACTGTGTGATCTAATATCCATGGAACAAACATCAGTATGAACAAGATCAAGCACATTCTTTCTCCTAGAAGGTGGACGTGTGTGAAATGCAACATGATGTTGTTTTCCAGCTAAACAATCAACACATGATTTCATGTTCATACCTGTAACATCGAGGAGGAGGTTCTTCTTGCCAAGTATCTGTATACCTTTTGTACTCATGTGACCAAGCCTTTGGTGCCATAAATTAATGTATAAATCATCAACTATGTTGGCCTCTCCTGTGTACACTCTAGCTTGCATCACATACAAAGAAGTCTGCTTTTTTGCTCGGGCCATAATCAAACTCCCTTTGATGAGCTTCCATTTTCCACCACCAGATTGACTAGTGAACCCTTCATCATCAAGCACACCAGTAGAAATCAAATTTAATCTGATGTTAGGAACATGTCTAATATCTCTTAACACCAACTTGCAACCTGTGGAAGTCTCCAGTGTAACTGAACCCATACCAATAATCTTGGATGAACCATCATTTCCCATCATCACATGACTAAAATCGCCACTAGTGTAGGATGAGAAGTACTCTCGGCGTGAGGTAACATGATATGAGACACTCGAATCAATCACCCAAGTGCAGTCATCACTAGCAAGGTTCAAAGAGCCTTGGTCACCAATAAAGAATACATCATCACTGGTAGTAAGTGCAGTAGTACCTGTTTCCTCTATTTGGTGCCAGGAATTCTCATTCTTCTCTTACCTTTCCTGAGATTTATCCCGTTTCTTTTTCCTGCAAAACTTCTGAATATGACCCGGCTTGTTGCAGTAATGGCAAATGATTTTGCCTCTGGATTTTGATTTCGATATGCCCCTGGACTTGTCTCTATTTTGCGAAGAATCCCCGTTTCTGTTTCTGTCTCTACTGGAATCCTGAACTACATTCGCTTCTGCCTGACTGGAGAAACCCGTTTCCTTCCTTCTTATTTCTTCATTCAGTAGAGTGGATGTGACCCCTTCCATGGTCAACTTACCTTCAGGTGCTGAATTGCTAAGAGAGACAACAAGAGTATCCCAACTTTCAGGTAGTGAGCTGAGTAATAACAAAGCCTACAACTCATCATCAAGAGTCAAATTTGTTGCAGATAATTGGTTAATCAACCCTTGAAAATCATTTAAATGAACTACCTTACTCCCACCATCGTTATACTCTAACTTCACAAGCTTCCTCATCAAAGAGGCTTTACTCATGGCATTTTTCCGCTCATACATATCAGCTAGTTTTTTCCACAAAGCATAAGCATTTGTCTCATTAGCAATATGTTGCAGGACACTCAAATCCACAAATTGTCTAATAGTAGCAACGGCTTTACGGTTCAATATTTCCCATTCCTTTTGGGTGACACCCGTTGGGACATTCTCATTTAAAATGGGTTCATACAAATCCTTCACATAAAGTATGTCTTCCATACGGGTCTTCCAAGTACTATAATTGGTGGCATTTAAATTAACCATACCACTCATACCCAATTTATCATCCATTTTAACAACACAGAAAATCACCACAACAAGCTAACCTGGCTCTGATACCACTTTGTTGGGGAAACACAACGATGAACCCAAATTCAAGCAGAAGCAAATTAACCAATTCCCCTCTTGTGTTGTAAAATGGCAATCAACTAACACCAAAAGTATTGAACCAGCCAAGAATTTTTAAAAAACAACAAATGATAAGAAGACTCCAGAATTTACGTGGAAAACCCCGATGTGGGGAAAAACCACGGGACCGTTAACAAACGGTACCAAAACTTCCACTAATTAACAAAGAACTAAGTGGGTACAGCCAAAGTTCATATCTAGAGCAAACTAGAGGCAATACAATCATCAAGGAAAGCCCTTGGCAACTCAATCTCCACAAACATCACTCAAAAAAAAAGGTAAATAATATAAAACGTATCTGAGGATTCTGGGAAGAATTTACCATCTTCGAGAGCTCAAAATGACAATCGTACCGTTGGATTTGAAGAGGAGAGTGTTAGGAACAACATACTAAAATTTGAGACCGATCGGAGGTCGTTTGGTCATCGATCGGAGCCAAAACGTGAACTGCTGTATTTCTTCCTCTCCCTTTGTTTTGCCTCTCTATATTCTACCCTAATCTTCTACTGCTGCCGCCAGAAAAATAACACCCATATATGCTCACTCTTGAAGCTTCCAAGAGAAGCTAAACCATAAGAGACAATTTGGGCCTTTTTAGACAAAATAATAGGACGCACAAATGACTCATGCATCCATATAATAATGTGGGTAAACAAAAAACATTAGACCCAAAAATATTATTGAGCCTCTTCCTCCATGTAGGAGGGAACACCCAACAATAACCTGTCATCTAAGGCAAACCTTCTTTCATCACCATTGTCCCCAACCTTGCTGTGATCCTTGCGGTTTGAAGAATAAGGGTCTAGGGCACTTTTTTAAGGAGTGTGAATGGGTGTGGGATGTGTAGGAGGGATAGGGGATTGAAGATATATGGCACGTGAGTGGATGCTCTACGGAAGATTGGCTCCAAAATGTATGTGTCAATTGGGGAAAGGAAGTCATAGGGTTTTATGCTTATAGCTTATGAAGTGTTTTGAAATGATTTTATCTTCAACCATAGAAGGATCGATGTCAGCTGGGTAGCAGGATAGAGCGGGAAAAGTATGTTTGGAGTTCACAAAGGTGGCTACCAATCAAGATTTGACATCAAAGGTTAGGAGCTCATGGAAAGGGGATGAGGGGTTGTAATTGAAATGGATAGTGATGCAACCCTTGATCATGAGGGGCGGAGAGCGAGCGTGGCTTGTGTTGCTAGGAATAAGGAGGGCGGTTTTCCTTGAGCAACAGGGCATAATTTAGTTGGTGTTGGGACTCATGAGTTGGCTGAGCTTAAAGGGTTGGAACTTGCTTTGGATATGGCTGAGAGGAAGGGTTTAAGGCGCTGTATCACTAAAGGGTTCACAAGGCTTATCTTGTCTATGAATTTGAAACAACCTAGAAGAGGCACTTGTTCTCACTTGATTTAGGATTTCATGCATAAGTGGAAGAGATGCTATACAAGGGAGTTGTCTTGGAACTTTGACCAGGAAATGAGGCAGCCCATAGATTAGCTAAATCGTGTTTGTCTATTTATAATTTTGTATTGTGGGAAGATGTCCCTTTTGATTGTTTGGCTGATGTTTTGGAAGAAGTACGCATTTCTTGCTGATCTATGAAAGCTATCGTTTGATTTCAACGGAAAAAAAAAGTCTTAGGGTTAGTTTATTTTGTGAATGTATATAATTAATTCCTTATTGATTATTAACTTTTTAGATTCATTTTTAGTTCTTTTTATAACACTTTTTTACTTTTTATTTTCTATGAAAGTTTATGAGGTATTAAATTGCTTGAAATGCATGCATCATAGATTGTATGGGTTTGAAGACACATCAGAAAAATTAAGGATTTGTTAGAGGCAATATCTAAAGATCAAAATATACAACAAGCCCGTGTGAAACATGTGCTTGAAACTAGTTAGCAAGTACCCCCCCACCCCAAATGAAAACTGACATAGAGAAACGGTTGCCACTTGTAGCTTGGATAAAGTATACATGCCCAAAAATAAATGTGGGATGAGTGTAAAATAGAAGTTGTTAACAAAACATTCCAATACAAGTTGGCTTGCAAAAATACTTACAAATTATGAGTTTGGAGATCCAATTCACAAATCAGAGTCTTGATACGAACAAAAGAATAATGATCCACCAGTACGGATAAATATACTAAAATGTTGGGATGTGTTAGAAATATGAATTGCATGAAAAGTACAAAAATGAGATCAAATTTCCTTTTGGTTGAAACTAGATAGAAAATCATAGTTTAATAGATAGTTTCATACAACATGACATAAGCTGGAATATCCCCAAGCTAAACCAAGTGCTTAACCATCATCCCGGTATCCAGATTATGTAAGAAATTACTATCGTTGTTCATAGTAATGAAGAACCCATTTATTAGGGTTTGAACACCTGAGGAGAATCTAGTATCAAATCCACCATCTGGTTGGCACAATGACACATGATATCCAGCCCTATGAATCATCTACCCTGCATTCTAGATGGATCTGAAAAGTTGAAACTATCCCTAAGATTAGAGTCTTTCTCAAACAATTATGTCATAAAGCACGTCCAGTCAAAAATGTTATAATTAAAGAAGGGCCAAATATTAATCTCATTTATCCTCCTCGCCTCGATGATATTAAGTCCCTATAGTATATCTTTTTAAAGATTGTCATATGGCCAATATGGTTTGGGAAAGTATGTCGACATCGACGACTACCACAAACTCCACCTCCTACTGGCCATCAGGATATGCTTGAAAGTTTAAATAGGACACATTTCTCTAGTTAATAAAAAAAATTTGGCGCCAAAAGTTATCTCTTCTTTCAACTATATTTCTAGAAACCCAACACTTTTCAATGGTAAAATTTTTAATCAATTAAATGGAGAATCTGAACTTACAGTGCGGTTCATTCTACCTTGTAAAAAAACAAGGTTCATTACCAAATTTGATATGCTTCTTTTATTCCATTAATTCCCGCCCCAACCCAAAAACTGTGTTACGACTGGAAAGCGTACATTTCAATTTGACTGAATAATAGAATGTAACAAGCCTTTTCCATTATTAACTATTGAATAAATAATACATCTAAATTTTCTAGTACCAACTAGTGGTAAACATGTACACTGGATGTGCGAATAACATGCAACTTCAGATAAATTGACTTTTTCAACCACACTAGGTTAAATTTTTACCACCTCGAAATCAAGAGAGTTCGTTATACTGGTGAAAGTCACAGTACTCTTTTTTCCCGCCACGATAATCTCTTCCGTGTTAGAACATGTCAAGATATAGTCTTCAACTGAATAGGAACACACATTCTGAAGGGAAGCTTCATTCTAAGATTTCTGTTTTTGAGTTGATGGTTGTCTATAATTCTTCAAGGGTCTTCCCTTAGTCTCAAGAATAAATTTTGCGACAAATAGGGCCGTCAATATGTAAAATGCGGCGTATTATATGTAGTTGATACCTAAATATTCAAAAAACAGTTAAGAAGTTTGCTTTTAGCCAAAAAAATTTGGTTGATCAACTAACAGGAATTTCATTCACTGAAGTAGTTAAAGCCTTCTTACCGAATGTGCTCTGACTCATCATCAAGTTTTAAGCATAAGAAATAAGCTAAGTGCCTGAACAATTCACTAACACTACCAAACTCCCAACTTGACCCATGACATCCCATGGGAATATCTGATAGAAAGAAACGAATGCATTCCATTTTGTAAACTATATAAAGCATTCAAAAGTAGCTAGGATTGATCGACTTGTGTTGGGGAGATCCAAGAGCGGAACCCACTTCAATCAAGGCTAATGACAACAAGTCCAAGTGAGGTTCCATCTTAAAATCAATTGACAATAGGAGTAGTAGCTCACTTGGCTTATATATCATAGTCCTTCTCTTCAAACTCTCGATGTAGGACTCTTTACTCATGTGTAACATTCCCAACAATCTCCCCTCACACATGAATCTCTTCCGAACCACATCAACGCACAAGCTCCCCCTTGAGCAGAAGTCTTTACCAAGCTGTCAAGCCACTATCAAGAGCATACTCGCTTTCTACTCCATAGAGTTTGCATGCTGCTCTACACCGAGCCTCTATGCCATCCACTCTATTATAGGAGTACGACCATGCATTCCATGTGTTTTTTCCACTCATTTGCATGGTGCTTTCTCATGATATCACCCTAGAGCTAATCAACACCAGTGAATCATGCTGCAGCACACGTGTTCCCGCTCAATCAACCCTCGCGTGTCACTTTACCAAGCTCTTCTGCTGTGAATTTCCACAAGCGCACGGTTTATCGTTGTAACGTTTGCGAGTATCGTCCTCAGGGATGGATGTAAAATTAGATTATCAAAAAAAATTCTAAACTAAATTAAGAGAAAAAAAATCAGGTGCTAAAAGTTACGCAATCCATCACTTGCAAAGAACAACACCAAAGTAAGAGCACCAAACTGAAATGATTCTGACTCAGCAACACCTACTCACAACTATCCATAAAATCAGAACCTGGGCATTCGCACAGAGCTTCAGCAAACGAAAATTTGGGCAATTCGCATAGAGCTTCAGCAAACGAGAATTTGTGCAATTCGAACCATGCTTATGAGAAAAAAAAGTACAACCTCAATCTACCTTTAATTCATAAGCAAATTGCATCAATCTTTTTACGAGTAAACTCTCAATCTAAACTAAAAAGGATGGAACATTCCTTCCCCCTTGCTTTGTTCTTCGGCTTCCATTAAAAGCCCTGAAGAACGCCGACTTTTTGCCTCTTCGATTGCTTCTCTCCTCATCTTGTAACTGATGCTTTTATGATGGTGATGATGATGGATAATGATGGGGAAGAGAGAGAGAGAGAGAGAGAGAGAGTAACGGGTGGAGAGGAAGAAGAAGAGCCACGAACGGCTCTGTTTGTGGCCCTGTTTTCGAGTGTCTGTGACGAAGCATGAGGGAGAAGAAGAAGAGGAGGAGATGGGGCTGATGAGTGCTAGGCTTCGGTCTAAGAAAGAGAAGGAAGAGAAAAGACTGGGGCTTTTTTTACAAAGAGAAGACCAGCCCACTAGGAGACAAGGAGAAAGAAATGGAGAGGAAGAAGATCAGGCCTAGACCGGCCCAAGGGGAGAGGAAAGGGAAAGAAAACAGATTGGGCATGCATGGGCCATGGAGCTGGGCCGATTCTTTTACTTCTTTTCTCAATCAATTACTTGTTATGACCAAATTCGATTTTGATTCAACTTTCTCTCTTTTTTTTTCCTTCAAGCAATTTATTTATTCTTCAAATGTCTCAAATTCCTACAAAACAAATAAAACCAATATTAAAATCCTAAATTAATAATTTATTTCAGGCAAATATTAGGAAAGGAAGGGTATAAAAATGTCAAAATTTCAGATTGAACAAACACCCCCACCTCTAAATTTTGCTCGTCCTCCAGTAAAACAAAACTCAAAAGCTTTAGAAAAACAAAATAAAATCCTAACTCACTTTCGTAGGAATCACGGTTGCACTTAGCATGTGCAACAAGTCTTTTAAACCCCTAGGTTACCCTTACCGGACGAGTAAGGTCTCGTGAGGGTTTGCAGAAGATGTACCCACAAAATCTATAAAAGAAAACAAAAATAGAAACTCGAAAAATCTTTTTAGGTTTTATTTTTTTATTTTTTTTCAAAAATTAATATGTATAAAGCTTGGGAAAGATATATACACATTCTAATCAGCTAAATCACCCTTGTAGCAAAGATGTTGGCCTACATATAAACATAGTGCACTCATCAAGACTCTCTACCCTGTGAATAACATTGGAGCACTAACTTTTCATCCCACTTATACACTAAAGCTTTGAATCCTTCCCTGTGCTCGTGTGCATGTGTCTCATCATCCTATGGCTTAGGTTTACCAAAATCAAACTCAATCCCACTCGAGTAACACAAATTACATTACTGATTAATCAACATAGGAAGTAAGCTTTCCTAGTCGCAATATTGCCTCAAAGGGTAACACTCAGTAGCATATGCCTCAAAGGGTTACTTGTCATTCCAAATTTTATTTCATTTCCTTTTTCCTATTCTTTCTTTTTTTTTTTAGTTTTTTTTCTTTTTTTTTCTTTTCCATTTTTTTTCATTTTTTTTCATTTTCTTTTGTTTTTCAAGACAAAAATCAAAGTAATTGTGTCTAAAACAAGTGGGGGAGCCGATCGTGGAAAACTAAGACCTTAAGACAATGAGGATGAAAGAAATAGGGATTGGATCATACAGCGATAATGAACAGATGGGGCTAGAATTAGGGCTAAGAATGACACACCGAGGATGGAGACCTAACACGCATATCATGCATATATACAAGCTAAAAATTAAAGTACATGGGATTTAAACTTATTAGAAAAGTACAAAGGTTCCCCAAAAATAAAACAAAATCTTTTTTTTTAAACTGGTTTTCAAGATTTTCGAAAAATGGGCACCTCAACCCCACACCAAAATTCTACAATGTCCGCATTGTGGGAGCTATGACGCCAAAACGCAACTCATAAGCAACACATAAAACCGAGACGAACACAAATATATACAAACTCACAGAACAAAACCAAAGAAAATCAAAGAAAATCAAAAACTCACAAAACAAAGTGCAAAACAATCCTAGATATCCACAACTTACAAAGAGACACAAAACCGAATACAACCAAGAGTGATCACAGCCAACACGGCTCAACAAATCCCAAATTTCTCCTCAAGATTGATCACCCATCACCATCACAGTCCTAAAGATACACAACGAAAAGAAAGAAGAGACACGACAAAGAAGAGGGAAGAGAAGGGAATGGAACGATCACACCAGGTCAGGTGTTAAAGTACACCTAAGCTAAAGCCGCCTGATATAACTAGAGGCTCATGGAGCATCAGCCACTCCATTACAAATCACAAGGTATTATTCAAATCAAAACCCATTATTGCACGTAGCAGCTTATCATATAAATAAGACCAACTCTCAAGAAGGTAGAACTAGGAAACAGCAACGAGTTGGAACAAGAAAGAGTACATCCACCATTGCAATTCAGCACAAGTAAGGGCCCGTTTTAACTTATCAAATTGGTGGGCCAAACACCAAACAAGCAGACATGTAAAAGTAGCCAGAGTTGAGATCATAGGCCTAGAAATGTGATTATCCTGAACGAACGGTCTAGGCAAAGCAAAGGGTCCTAAATCCACAAGTCCTTTAAGTGCAATACGCTCATGAGTCTGGTCTAAATCAAAATGTTCAGTGACAATGGTCTCAGACTCAATAAAGTCAGACTTGCAAGATTCAAAGAGGAGGTCAGCTTGGATGGGGCCAAAAGAAAAAGATTCATAGTCAGCACACAGGTCCACATCCAAACTCACATTGATGTCAAAACAAAATGAGTCATATTCAATAGGGAATGACTCAGGAGGTATGAGAGGGTTAAAAAAGAATGATTCATATTCAGCACAAAAACCCTCATCAAAATTTTCATCGAAATTAAACCCACATGAAAAAGATTTATATTCTACAGAAAGAATATCATCATTGAATTCTAAAGTAGTGGGCTCAACGTCCTCCTCACACGACTCCTGGGAAATAGCATTTAAGTCATCTAAATCATGAAGCTCAACTACAGATGGGATGCTCATATTCAGATTCCTGACCCTCCTCAGACTTAGAAGATTCATCAAAAAAGGTGGGTGGGTCGGCATAAACTAGGACGTTTTCAGTAACATCCTTATGGGAGTTAGTGTATGGTGCAAGGTCAAGAGATAGAGACATAGGGAGGTCATCCTCTTTTTCAAGGCTAGGTAAAGATAGATTATCATGCAAATGAGGCCTAGACTGATAAGACGGCTCAAAATCCTCAAAAAGACTAACTTCAGGTTTAGGATATCGTAAACTAGAGTCAGACTCATTACATTGCTCCCTATTTTGATTAAAACAGTGAGAATGTTCAGGAATCCTCTTGTTCATTGTCTCTAACACTTTATTGGTCAAGGCATTTAACCTCTATTCAACACTTGCACAAGTCGCATCAACATAGTTATAATAAGGACAAGAATAAGCATCATGACAAGAAGACTCACAATAAGCGCACAAAACAGGAGGCACAGAAGCATGAGAGGGGTCATACGAATCTATAAATGACCTTGGGAATAAGGATTATCATAAAAAGCAGACTCAGCATGAGTAGGGTATTTGAAATTCATTTTAGCTTGTTCAAACTCATAAGTATCCCAAGCTAATTTTTTAAAGAATCCTAAACTTCATCTTGAGTTCTAATTAATAATCCTAACAAACCTTCTGGACACATAGACTCAACAACACCCCTAAACTTAGCATTTAGACCCAAAACAATGACCTCACAAATTTCTCATTTCTCAAAATTGTGATTCAACTGAGCACGATAATCATTAAGTCTAGACAAATAACTCCAAAAAGGTTCATGCTCATATTGGGGGGAATTAAAAACTGGCATACTTTTTTTTTTTTGCTTTTTTTTTGCAATTTTTTTCAGATTTTTTTTTAAGAATTTTGTTTTTGGGGAACTTCTAATTTTTTTTTGTTTTGTGGACACTATGAATAAATTAGGCACTAAAACAAAAACAAGAGACTCAAATAATGAAAGAAACAAAATAAACTAATAAAAATAAAACTATGTTACCAAAAGAAAAGCAAAACACAAAAGACACAATCAAGAAGTGTCCTAACACTAAAAGCCAAAGAGGAGCACAAACACAAAGCTTGTACACCATTTTTTTTTTTTGATGTTATTTTTGGGTTTTTTTTTTTTATTATTTTTGCTTTCAAATCAAAGGAGTGAATCAAAGCTAAAAATAATCCACAAATAGATTATGATCAAATCTAAAACAAAAAACACAACAACAAACAAACTAAACAAAAAAAGTAGAAAATAAATAATACCAAAACAACCCAATTCTAAAAATAAAATTAAAACAGAAAATAAGACACCTGAAATCGGAACTAAGACATAAATATAATTTTTTTCTGAATTTTTTCTGTTCCCGAACAATGCAGAAAAATGCAAATAGATTATTCAGTCAAAAATTCATAGAAAAATCTAAACAGTCCCAAAGATTCCAGAAACATTCACATAGCCTCTAAAAATCATGCTGAATCTAGCAAAAATATCAAAACTAGCAAAATCAAACTGGAACTACGCCAAAAAATTCAAACAGAAGCTGAAAATAATAAAAAAACCCGCACTGTTTTTTTTTTTTCCCCTTTTGTGTTTCCTGCACAAACACCAAATGGATTAGTATCTATTTTTTTCCAGTAGGAAATAATAAATAAAACTCAAAATGAAACTAATCCAAACCAAAAATCAAAATACGAACCGAATTCGACAAGTGAAACTAATCTAAACTAATAAAGACTCAATCGAAACCAAAAAATAAAACTCCAAAATAAAACTCGAACTTCAAAACGAAAATAAATCAAACGAACTTGACTCAAAGGACTCGAATAAAGAGCAACCTAATTCCACAAACCTATCCCTGGCAACGGCGCCAAAAACTTGTTGTGAATTTCCGCAAGCACATGGTTTATCGTTGTAACATTTGCGGGCATCATCCTCAGGGATGGTTGTGAAATTAGATTATCAAAAAAAATTCTAAACTAAATTAAGAGAAAAAAAATCAGGTGCTAAAAGTTACGCAATGCATCACTTGCAAAGAACAACACGAAAGTAAGAGTAAAGCACCAAACTGAAATGATTCTGACTCAGCAACACCTACTCGCAACTATCCATAAAATCAGAACCTGGGCATTCGCACAGAGCTTTAGCAAACGAAAATTTGGGCAACTTGCATAGAGCTTCAGCAAACGAGAATTTGTGCAATTCGAACCACGCTTATGAGGAAAAAAAGTACAACCTCAATCTATTATTAATTCATAAGAAAATTACATCAATCTTTTCAAGACTAAACTCTCAATCTAAACTAAAAAGGATTGAACCTTCCTTCCCCCTTGCTCTGTTCTTCAGCTTCCATTAAAAGCCCTGAAGAACACGGACTTTTTGCCCCTTCGATTGCTTCTCCCCTCATCTTGTAACTGATGCTTTTATGATGGTGATGATGATGGATAATGATGGGGAAGAGAGAGAGAGAGAGTAACGGGTGGAGAGGAAGAAGAAGAGCCATGAACGGCTCTGTTTGTTACCCTGTTTTTGAGTCTCTGGGACAAAGCATGAGGGTGAAGAAGAAGAGGAGGAGATGAGGCTCATGAGTGCCGGGCTTCGGTCTGAGGAAGAGAAGGAAGAGAAAAGACTGGGCCTTTTTTTGCAAAGAGAAGACCGGCCCACTAGGAGACAAGGAGAAAGAAATGGACAGGAAGAAGATCAGGCCTAGACCGGCCCAAGGGGAGAGGAAAGGGAAAGAAAACAGATTGGGCATGCATGGGCCATGGAGCTGGGCCGATTCTTTTGCTTCTTTTCTCAATCAATTGCTTGTTATGACCCAATCCGATTTTGATTCAGCTTTCTCTTTTTTTTTTTTCAAGCAATTTATTTATTCTTCAAATATCCCAAATTCCTACAAAACAAATAAAATCAATATTAAAATCCTAAATTAATAATTGATTTCAAGCTAATCTTAGGTAAGGAAGGGTATAAAAAGGTCAAAATTTCAGGTTGAACATCTTCCATGGGTCCACCATGCCACACGTCTTTTTTTTGCACAAACGAATGCGCCATTGGCTTTGATACCACATGTTGGGGAGATCCAAGGAGGGAGCCCACTTCAACCAAGGCCTACGACAACAAGTCCAAGTGAGGTTCTATCCTAAAACTAATTGGCAATAGGAGAAGTAGCCCACTTGGCTTATATATTATGATCCTTCGCTTCAAACTCCCAATGTGGGACTCTTAACTCATGTGTGACATTCCCAACAATCTCCCCCTCGCACACGAGTCTCGTCTGAACCAAATCAATCCACAAGCTCCCCCTTGAGCAGAAGTCTTTACCTAGGTGTCAAGCCACCATCAAGAGCACACCCACACTCTACTCCACAGAGTCTGCATACTACTCTACACTGAGCCTTCATGCTATTCACTCTATTCCAGGAGTGCATTTTTTCCGCTCTTGTCCATGGTGCTTTTTTTATGATACCACGCCAGAGCTTATCTACGCCATCAAGCCACGCTGCAGCACACATGTTTCTGCTCAATCAACGCCTGCGTGTCACTACACCACACTTACCTATGGGTTCCACTATACCACACCCTTTTTTCCCAGCTGAATACACCATCGGCTTTGATATCAATGTTGGGGAGATCCAAGAGGGGACCCACTTCAACTAAGGCCCATGGCAACAAGCCTAAGTAAGGTTCCGTCCTAAAATCAATTTTGATATTCCCAGCAACTTGAAAACTGTTGTAGTTGCCAAGTATGATGGAAGAAAGAACATGTGTTGAATTGCTCAGTAGGTTTAGTAAAAGGGGTCATTCGGGTAGGAATTGAATTCGGGCCAGGTAAATTTACATAAGGTTTGATTTATCAATTGAAATTTCATATTGAAATGAATTCAATTTGGATCTTTATGTATGTGTTATATTTGATCTCTTGTTCATTTGTATGATAGATTTGAGTTTAGTTCGTTTTAGGTGAAGTCATATCAATTGTTGGCTTAGAATTAGTGAGTTGCCTTGTTCCTAATTTAGATTGAGAATTTGATGGGACCTATTGTAGTCCAAAGTAGAATTGCATTTATGTTGAGAGAGGAAAAGTTTATTTCAGATTACCTTAGACATTATAACCGAAGGAACGCCATCAAATTTAGTAGAAAATGTTGATACATACATCTGAGGAAGGCAAAGAATAGACTAGGAATAATAAACATGGTAAGCATTTGGATTATGTTTCTCATCATTCATCAATTAAAAAGGTTAACGCACCAAGGCACCACCAACGGCCATGAGAGGCACCAATTTGAGAAAGAGACCATAACACTGTATGCAATAACATTAGATTAGAATAAAACAACAAATGAATTGCTAATCTAAGAACAAGATATTATCATTAGTTAAAAGCAACTACCTTGTGTAAGAAGCTATTGGCTATTAAGAAGCAGGCTAGAAATGTCCCCAAGGCGGAGATCTATCCCAGAAGAAATAAAAGTTTAGTCCATTCAAGAATGTACGTAAGCTCATTTTTCAGATGATATACAGTGAGTAAAAGGCATACGTACTGTGACAAGTGATTTTCTTCTAAATTTATCCGTTAGATTAGGCCCACTAGTTTTATCAGAAGTTGAACGATAGCATAAATTATTGTCCCTCACTTCCATGAGGAAAGTCCTACCTCAACAAAGGTTTGACTCATGTAAAAGCTAACTCCATTGATCCCGACACATTATTGGAACACCATGAGTCCTTCTCCAATCTACAAATTTGAAGATTCAGATCGCTCTAGACAGGGGTTGAATAGGGTGATTGCTAAAACTTAAAATTGAAATCAAATGTAAATGTGGAAATTAAATAGAAATGATACGCACGGATATTTTAATGAGGTTGGACCTCAATTAGGCCTAGGTCCCTGCCTAGAGTTATCTAACTCTAAGATTCAACACTCTACTTTTTTTTATTAAGATAAACTCTCAACAATCTCTCAGAGGTACCTCACTCTAGAGATCCCAATTATTTAAACGAGCCTGTTGGTTTAAGTTTGGGGGGAGTTGACCTTACAAACTCCAAGTTCACTCTTTAATAATTTTTTCACACCTCAATTCTTTGATCTCAAAACAAAGCTTAGTACAGTAACTCAATGCTTTTTCTCACTTGCTTGGATGCCTTGCTTTTGCTTTTGTGACCTCTATTTATAGGCTCGCAAGTCGTGATCTCAATCAACCAAGAAGGAAGTTTCTGCCCAGAATATCCTTAAGTCTGATTTCAGGCCTTTGAAATATGATCTGCAGATTTTGATTTGATTTTTTATGAGCTACAAATTATGATTTGATTTTCTATGCAACTTAGCCACGGTGGATGAAGCTCCATGAGATCTTTTTCTTGCTCCTGTAATGTAGATGATATTAGTAATCATTTAGAAACAAATAACAAGAGATTTGATCATCATTTAGATATTATTTTTCAAATCAATGTTATGTCACATTTAGCATGTTCAGCAGAATATTTCATCATATAAGTTAACTTTGCAAGATCAAATCATACGAGATTAAAGCAAAATAATATTATTCTTAATTGATTTTATATGATTCTCCAGTTTTGAATTTCAAACTTGAATAGGCTAGAGCATATTTTCAAATCAAATAAAATCATTAGATATTGGATGATACCCACATATTTTTCTATCTGTAAACACATATTTGGGTAGACAACTTAATCCAATCAAATCTGATAACATTATTCACTTAGATCATATGGATAAATATCCATAGAACCTCAATACTCTGTCATATCACTTCCATTAGCAATCAATCAAAACTTTTCATCCAAGTCTTAAACAATTCAAGTGCCAAGCCTATGTATTAATCAAACATATAACCAATTTGATGAATTGGATCAATAAGAATGTTATATATGGAACTGACAAATAATATAAATATTCCATAAATGACTGTTTTATATATAATTATTATCTACATTTTGTTATCATCAAAATCATTATGTGACTCCTAGAGTCAATAATCTCCCCCATTTTGATAATGACAAACAATAATAGTAATAGGAAGTAATATTCGTATGCATACCTCGATTCTTGCATGCACTTATCATAAGCATATTCTTCTACCCCTTTATCATCATTAAAAAGGAATGTAGAATATAAACTAACCAATTAGTGGCATAGGTCCCCCTTAATATGACATTTATGAAGAAGAAGGAAGGCTTAACCTCACAAGCTGCTTAAATCCAATAACATGTCATCAAAATCAACAAGTTCACTTGGATATCTCAAAAATGATGTCCTAAGGTTATAAGAGATACAAGTGTATGAAGGAAAAACAAAATTGATAATTTAGAATAAATTACCTCTCCTCCTAAGGCAATTATATATGGGGCATAGAGAAAATAATCAAGAAAAATCTCCCCCTTCCGAAAATCATTAATCCAAGGAAATTCATATGGCGTGAGATATACTAGTTGAACACATAACCTTAGCTTATTCATGCCAAAATCATATCAACGGCTAGAATCTGGATATGACAATTTAAAACATATATAGCCATGTAAGGTATAATGTGTAGGTATTGTACCATATTAATCAACCTATTTTTCCTAACAAAATAGCTAAATCATATATATAACACTATATGCAAGAGATATGCAATAATATTTACCATAATCTAGTCAAATGATGAAATCAAGTATATTTAGCCTAATATAATGCAGTTATTTTATTTTTAACATATCTCCAACCAGATGCCTATTACAGTATCACAAAGGTTCTCTTATATCTCATTTTGACATCATTTTTATCTTGAGAATTATAACCACAATAATAGGATACAATCAAAGTATCTTGGTCCAGCATGGGATGGTATAATGCAATCAAATATTATAGAGCTTCATAATTATATTTTATTTGGATTAGTCCTTTTCGTCTTTCATCAAAACGTATTATGAATCATATTATGGCTCTCTCCTTTTTTTATAAAAGATAGAGTTCACTTCAATAGAGATGAATAATTATCATGATCTTATCATTTAGGCTTATTAATTCATTTTTCTCCCTCTTTTTGCATGGGTTTCATCAAAAAAGTAATGTGAGAAGGATAAAACTATATACCCTTGAAGACAATAAAGATTCTTCCAAACAAATAAGGTTGTCTCTCACCCTTGATAAAAATGATTGGAAACATCAAGCATGGGGTCATGAAATATTATAAGAAAATGTAATATTATGCATATAATTTTATTGAAACATTATATATGATTTACCATACTCTCTCCCTCTTTATCTAGTTCTCATATTAAAATTCCAATGGAAAAAAAATATGCTATGTTCAGTTAGAAATTTGATGGCAAGTGTCATACATAGTTAGGGAGATAATAGCATGTAAGTGTTGAACATCAACACTCCACATAAAGCGAAGTCTTTTATTCACATAAATAGCGTAAATACCAACATTTTTGGACAGGGAGCTCAATTCAATAAAACAAGCGTATATAGAATGATAATCACATTTTAATGTAAGTTTCATGTAGTAAATATGTATATGACAAATTTTGAGTGATATGCAACAAAAATGATTGCAACGTTGAAAGCAATAATCATGTTAAGCGTCCATGCAAAGAACACTTATCTAAAAATAAGATATTCAATCCTTCCCCCCCCAACCCTATTTGCTAAGTAATCAACATCTAAAAGTAATCAAACCAATAAGTGATTGTTAAGCATATCTAATTTATCTTCCCTCATGTCATGGAAAAAAAAATATATGGAAGGGGAAAAACAATGAATTTAAAGTTTACCTCATTTTTACCATAGGTAGCCCAACACTTATAAATTTTTTATCCTGATGTTGAGAAGCCCCAGATTTTAGTCTCCCCCTTGAGCTTTTTAGAAAATTAAATGCTCGTGGGGACTTTTTAAATATTTCATGGGCAAATAATTTTACAAAAATTTGTCCATTCTTCATAGAGTTATGCAAAATAGAATATCTAGGATGAACTTTTTTCTTGGGTCCATAAGGGTTGAAAAAAAAGAGAGAATCTTGAAGTAGCCAAATTTTTCTTCTTACTTTTGTCCCACTTTTTAGATTTAATACCACTTGCATAAAGTTTTGAAAAAATATTACCAATTGTAGTGTTTAAATAAATAAAGTTGAGGCTAGATTGAGAAGAATTATCAATGAAATTTTTTACCTCATTTTCTTTACTTTTTGGAGTTGATAAGTCTTGAATATTCTTTTTGAACCCATTCTCTTCTTGGTCTTGCTTTTTCATTTCTATCATCAACAAATTGAGCTTTGAATTCAGTGATCTCAACTGTCTCCTCATTTGTAATTGCATCAAGATCTGAAATCTCTTCATTAGATCCATAATCACAATATAGAGATAATCACAGATCTCTTTGGCACTCTTATAATGAAGAACTGATTCACAAATATCAATAGAAAGGCCACAATATAGCATATTAATGGCTTGAGAATTTTTAGTCATCATCTTGTAATCATCATTGGTAAACTGATCCTTGGATTTTTCAATGACAATGGGACCTTTATTGATAATCTCTCAAAGATCTAGATCTTTGTGCCTAACACAGAGTTCCATGATTTCCTATCACCAAAAATAATTAGTACCTATTAAAAGAGGTGGACAATCAAAATCAAGATTATAACTAGCCATGAGATCGAAGCTATTAGACGGTCAAGTCTCAAGATAATAGCACCCGCTCTGATACCAATTGAAGATTCTAATCGTCCTAAAGGGGGCTGAATAGGGTGATTGCTAAAACTTAAAAATCGAAATCAAATGTAATTGCGGAATTAAATAGAAATGATATGCAAGGATATCTTAACAAGGTTGGACCTCAATTAGGCTTAGGTCCCTGCTTAGAGCTATCCAACTCTACGATTCGACATTCTATTTTTTTATTAAGATGAACACTCAATAATCTCTCAGAACTACCTTAGTCTAGAAATCCCAATTACTTAAACCAACCTCTTGGTTTAAGTTTGGGGGGACTTGACCTCACAAACTCCATGTTCACTCCTTAATAATTTTTCAAACCTCAATTCTTTGATCTTAAAACAATGCTTAGTACAATAACTCAATGTGTATTCTTAATACTTTTTCTCACTTGCTTGAATGCCTGACTTTTGCTCTTGTGACCTTTATTTATAGTCTTATAAGTCGTGACATGAATCATCCAAGAAGGAAGTTTCTGCCCAGAATATCATGAAATCTGATTTCAGGCCCTTGAAATACGATCTGCAGATTCTGATTGTTTTTTGTGAGCTACAGATTCTGATTTGATTTTCTCTGCAAATCAGCCACAGTGGATGAAGCTACATAAGATCTTTTTCTTGCTCTTGTAATGTAGATGATATTAGTAATCATTTGGAAACAAATAACAAGAGATTTGATCATTATTTTGATATTATTTTGCAAATCAATGTGATGTCATATTTAGCATGTTCAGCAAAATATTTCATCATATAAGTTAATTTTACAAGATCAAAGCATATAAGATTGCAGCAAAATAATATTATTCTTACTTGATATTATATGATTCTCCAATTTTAAATTTCAAATTTGAATAGGCTAGAGCATATTTTCAAATCAAATAAAAACATTATGTAAAAGATGATACCCACATATTTTTCTATCCATAAACACATATTTGTGTAGATAACTTAATCCAATCAAATTTATTAATATATATTATTCACTTAGATTACATGGATAAATATCCATAGAACCTCAATACTCTATTATATCACTTCCATTAACAATCAATCAAAACTTTTTGTCGAAGACTTAACTATTCAATTGCTAAGCCCATGTATTAATCAAACATGTAACCAATTTGATGAATTGGATCAATAAGAACATTATATATGAAGCTGACAAATAATATAAATATTCAAAACGACTACTTCATCTATAATTATTGTCCATATTGTTTGTTATCATCAAAATCATTATATGACTCCTAGAGTCAACAAAATCAATCAACAAGGGTTAAGATATTATCATTGTTGTTTCTTGCCCTTGGGCTATACATGATTGTTGTAGAAAAGAGCATTTTGGCAACTTATAATTACAACTTGAATGTATTTGCTCTGAAACAAGTCTAGCAGGTTGCCTTTAGGCAGACTTTCGAGCATTGTGATGTACTCCCATAAAATAAGCAAGTAGTTTTCGTGCTAGTATCCTATTTACGATTGATCAGGTTGTTAATGCTGATTAACAGGAGAACCTCATTTTCAGCAGCTTCGCAAGAAATATCAACATTCTTGCCACGGAGTGTTCTCAAAGCGGCGTTGAATTCTTTTTAGCATACAAACAAATTATTGAGAGATATTTCAGCATGTTTGGATTTGAATTTAGCTAATTAAAAGCATCGTAGAATTTTCAATTTTGGCAGAGAATGCTCCCCAACCATCTGGGTATCCAGCACAAAAAATAGACCACAAAGCATGGCTAAGCATGGGAACAACCCTTACCACATGACAAACCAGAACAAATTAGTTTTATATGAATTTTTATAGTGGCATCATTTTTATAAATTCTACATAGGTCTGTGCTTATTCTTATAAATGTCCACAAACTTCTACAGACCCCTTATTTATTTTTTTTATCCTTTTATATTCTTATCTTATCCTTTTTGTGATTCCGAAGGTTGTTATGTACTTATCTCTACAATTTTGAAATTCTTATCATATTTATATATATTTTGAACAAAAATGAGATGAAATATACAAGTTAATTTCTACAAATTAAGAAATAAATATTTCAATAAAGTAAAAAATAATTGGTAAAATTTTTTTTTTTAAGAAATTGAAATTGACCAATCAATGCTAAAGCCTGCCAGGAGATGATGGATCCTACAAAGTAGGAGACCGATCTAGTGACAATCATAAGTTGATTAAGAGTGGTCAATCCTCCTCTTAGGTCCTTAGGAGCTATTTCAGCGACAAATATGGGTACCTATATAATCTACACAACTAATTTTAGGATCCAAAATTAATGAAAATTATTTTTTTAAATCAGAAATAAAGCATAAATAGGAATGTATAAGACAGAGAGAGAGAGAGAGAGAGAGAGAGAGAGAGAGAGATTAAGGGTGAACAATTCAACCATTTTTCAGCCTGTAGAGGCCATTTAAAATTAAGAGGTTGTAGTTGAGCAGATTGGAGATAGGTATGGGGCCAAATTAGAGGGAATCCTGCTAATAGCTTAGGTACTTCATCTCAAGACCTCCTACGAAGGAGGTGTTGATATATGAAGCTCAATTGGCGTTAGGGAGTTCAGGATAAGGTAGATGGATCAACTTTAATCTTATGAAATAATGTTTTATACTTTTAAATAGATAGTAAACATTTACCACATATGATAGAACCCCGATGCCATATCCTATGGACAACATTCTTATGTCAAGTAACAATGTCCCCTGCACATCAAAGTATCAAATTCATTACCTTCTGAGGCTAAGAATAAAGGATTTATATATGTAGTCTTACTTAATTCTTTAAATCAATTAGTTGTAGCTAGCTATTAATATATGTATTCTTCAATCACCAAAATTTTTATAGTTCATTTGCGAAAATTTTTGAATCACATTGGCCACATATGAGTGACAATAGCAACGGTATGAAAAAGAATTTATAAAATAAATTCCAAGCAGCCTGACGTTAAGCCACTTTTCACAAACTGTTTAAACACCCCAAAAAATGTCATTTTTACTGGACAAGCTACCTAAAAAAGCCCACACACCCTATGAATTCCTTTCAATTGTACTAGCTAAAAACTTTGTTGCTAATTTTTTTTGTGAGGAAAAGAAAACTACTTGCTCTGTCTCATTAGATTGTCCTAACTAATTTTAAGATCCAAATCAACTAGTATTAAAGTAAAGATCAACTAAGTTTGACTATTAATATTATCGTGATATTGATTCTTTGGAAACTAAATTCATGAGAACATATTTAAAAAAGTAGAAGACTTTCTAAATCCAACTCGGACAGAGTCTGTCTCCCACTCAATTCTAAATAAAAATAGTGCATGTTCATTTTATTAAAGAAAAGTCATATAGTTTATTTTTTCATAATAAATTTTGCAGGAAACAAGTAGAAGCAATCATGCGAAGCTAAACAAAAATAATAATCTGTAGAATGAGGCACGTGAAATGGCTAAAACATAAGTAAAATTGAATGGCTAAAACATAAGTAAAATTGTTGGTGGTGTGGTGTCACATATGAACATGGGCTACTGATTAGAACTTAGCCAAGTGGTTAAGATTGAGATCCTAAATATATTAGGTCTCCTTCCCCCCTTTGTTATGTATTGCCTTAGTGGCTCATTTGAACAAATAAAAAATGATCATGGGATGTGTGGTTTTTATATTCCGCATTGAAGAAATTAAGAAAGGGAGAATGTAAGGCAGGTGAAGTGAGAGTGTTAAATTTTTATATTAATTGGGCTTTCAACAACGAGTCATGTACATAAGCTCAAATGAGGTTCCATCCCAAAACCAATTGACAATGGGTGGAGTAACTCACAAGCTTGTATACACGCTCAAGCCCTTTAATTTTATCAATGTGGGACAACACCCACTATCATATTCTTTGAATATTATCAATATGGGACAATACCCACTTTCATACTCCAACACGCCCTCTCACGTGTGGGCTAGTAACAAGGCCCGGCATGTGTACACAATTTTAATCAAATGGGAACGGTGGCAAATTAAGATCGAGCAACCTGCTCTGATACCATGTTAAATTTTTTATATCAATTGGGCAATTAATAAAGAGTCATGCATACAAGCTCAAATGAGGTTATATACCAAAATCAATTGGCAATGGGTAGAGTAACTCACAAGCTTATATACTTGCTCAAGCCTTTTAATTTCATCAATATGGGACAACACCCACTATCACATTCTTTGAATATTATCAATGTGGGACAATACCCACTATCATATAACCTCTTGATCAAGGGAGAGTGATAGACAGAGAGAGAGAGAAAGAAAGAATACATTCTTGTTATTGAAAATTATCAAGTAAAGATACAGGTGCTCTGTATTTATAGTTACAAGTCTGAGAGAGAGAGAGAAGCTAACAGAATGCCTAACAGAAACGTTGAGCTGGCAATTGATTCTAACTAACTCTAACGCCCCCCCAAGTTGGAGGGTGACAAGAAGAAACCCTGAACTTGCTAAGAAGGTGTTGATGTTGCAAGTTAGGTAAAGGCTTGTGAATATGTCTGCCACTTGTTCTGTAGTTTTGGTGAATGTTAAGGATATGAGACCTTCAAGGAGCTTCTCTCTAAAATGGCAGTCTAACTCTATATGCTTTATTCTTTCATGAAACACTGGGTTCTTTGCAATGTATATGGCTGCTAAACTGTCACTCTTGAGTGGAATGAGCAGGATGGAAGACACTTGTAGCTCTGAGAATAACCTGGTAAGCCAAGAAAGTTCAGCTGTGACTGCTCACATTGATCTATACTCAGCATCTGCAGAGGAAAGAGCCACTGTGGGTTATTTTTTGGATTTCCATGAGATAGGACTACCTCCTAGCATGATGAAAAATCCACTAATAGATCTTCTTGTACAAGGGCATTGAGCTCAATCTGAATCACAGTAAGCCTATAGGCTGTAGTCTGGTTTATCATTGAAGAACAAACCCTGTGAAGGGTCCTTCCTGATGTATCTTAAAGTGTGCAAAGAAGATTTCATGTGTGTTTGAGTGGGGCTTGAAGAAATTGGCTAAGGTATTGTATTGAAAATGTAATGTAAGGCCTGGTATTGGAAAGATAATTCAGCTTTCCTACCAATTTTCTATAATAAGCAGCATCAGCCAAAGTATCTTGATTAAATGGTCCTTTTGAAAGTGGTGGCATGGGACAAGCAGTGGCTGTGAGTTTGCCACATTCAAATTCCTTTATCATGTCCATGGCATATTTTCTTTGTGTCATGATCAGGCCATTAGGGACCTTAATGATTTCCATGCCTAAGAAGTAGTGTAGTTCTCCTAAATCCTTGATCTTAAACTTGTCATCAAGGAATGCCTTTAATATTCTGATTTCCTCAAGATCATTTCCTGTGACAACAATATCATCTACATATACAGCAAGTAACACAATGCTACTGTCCTTCAATTTGTAAAATAAAGAGTAGTCATTCTTTGAGTGCTGGAAACCCAAAATCTTCAGAGTATCTGACAACTTGGCATACCATTGCCTTGAGGCTTGTTTTAGGCCATATAAAGATTTTTGCAACTTGCATACCACATTAGGGGAAGACATATTCAACCCAGGTGGAGGTCTCATATATATATATATATATATATATATATATATATATATATATATATATTTATATATATATATATATATATATATATATATTATATATATATATATATATACATATATATATATACTATCATATATCATATATAATATATATATATATATATATATATCTATATATGAAGGAAAGCATTGTTGACATCTAGTTGAAACATAGGCCACTTCTTCTTGACTATATATATATATATATATATATATATATATATCTTCATCCAAATCTCCATGAAGGAAAGCATTGTTGACATCTAGTTGAAACATAGGCCACTTCTTCTTGACTGAAGTGACAAGCAAACTCCTGATTGTTGTCATTTTTACAACAGGGGAGAAAGTTTCATTGTAATCAATCTCCTTCTTTTGGGTAAAACCCCTACTAACTAGCCTAGCTTTACACCTTTCTAGGCTACCATCTGCCTTGTACTTGGTTTTATAAGCCCATTTGAAACTTATGGGCTTTTTTCCTACTGGCAGAGGTGTCAAGATCCAGGTGTTATTGGCATGCAGTGCATCAAATTCCTTTTGCATTACTTCTTGTCACTCAGGCCTGCTTGCTGCTTCCTCATAAGACAAAGGCTCTTTGTAATATTCCAAATGATTATGCTGGTTGACCATGGTGTTAGGTAGAAACTCACAAGCAAGAGATGTATTACAGCAAATAGATGTTATTGTGTTGGGACAGCATAAGACTTAATGTCCAGCTTGCTGAGAATAGGAATTATTACATACATACTCTAACAGATAAGAGGGAGGCTTATGATCCCTTGTAGACCTTCTTGAAGACACTATATTGTGAGGAGGTAGTGGCTGAATTGCTTGTTCAGTGAGAGATGATGTCACTGGCTCAACTGTGATATTAGTATTCTGCAATGTGTCTGACTGGTTCTGATCAGTAGTTGTGCTTGAATTGATGCTGAGATCTTCATAATCATACAGTTCAGGTATAATCTGGAATTACTTGTGGAATGAGAAAGATGGTAAGAAAGAGTTTGCTCATGAAATACTACATCCCTAGAGGTAAATATTTGATGTGTCTCAAGATTAAGTAGCTTTTAAGCTTTTTGACCAAAAGGGTAACCTAGAAACACGCAAGGCATTGATCTGGCCTGAAACTTATCTCTTCTAGCTTTAACAGTAGAAGCATAACATAGACTGCCAAACACTCTAAGGTATTCATAGTTGGGTTTTTGTCCAAATAGAACATGAAAGGGACTTAAACCTTTAAGAATTTTAGAAGAAAATCTATTTATGAGATATGTTGCTGTTAGCACACACTCCCCCAATATTTCATTGGAAAACTAGAGTGGAATAACAAAGCTCTTGAAGTTTTAAGGAAATGCTTACGCTTTCTTTCTACAACACCATTTTGCTGTGGTGTTGCCTCATAACTTGTCTGATGAATAATGCCTTTGGACAGAAAATATGATGTGGCTTCTTTATTTAGTCTCAATTCAAGAGCTTGTCAGATCTTATAGTTTTTACCCTGGCATTAAACCGAGTGTTTGCCATTTCTATGAATGCTTTGATTAAGGCCATTGCATTGCTCTTTGTAGCTAACAAGTGTGTCCAAGTTGTTCTACTGTAGTCATCCACTATAGTCAAGAAATACTTATACCCATTGTATGTCTGAACCTTGTAGGGACCCCATAAATCAATGTGTATAAGCTCAAAAGTATGTGTGGTATTAATCTGACTATGGGGGAATGGAAGTCTGTGTTGTCCTGCCTTGGAACAAACCAAACATTGCTTTATTGAATCCATATCAATGTATTTGGATAACAGCCCCAATTTCTGCAATTTTGTAAGAGGCAAATGACCAAGCCTAGCATGCCATATATCCTCATCGGCCATACTAGCATTACAAACTGACTCATAACTGTCTAAAGGAAAAACTTGCAGGCTCTTGACCGCATCATCTGCACTTGCCGTAACACTTGGCTTAAACAGATAGAGCCCAACAAAAAGTTCACCAAGAACCTGTGGCCTCCTCAGTGAAGGGGCCTGCATAAGACAATACTTAGGTGTAAAGGTGACATAACAATTTTGTTGACCAGCCAGCTTAGTCACAGATAATAAATTATATCTGAAGTTTGGAATATAAAGAACTCCATGTAAAATCAAATGATTCTTGAGAATCACAGTTCCAGCATATGTAACTAAGACACATTTCCCATTTGGTAAAGTAACCGTGTAGGCTTGGCTAGAACCACAAAGTTAACAAACAGGTCCCTATTGTGGCACATATGGTTACTAGCCCTAGTGTCAATAATCCAAGTATTTTTCCAATCAGAGATACAAGATAGTAGGCATAAACTTTGTGTATAATGAAATCTATTTGTACCTGCCAGACTTAAAAAAGCTACTGAACCAAGGTTATAATCAGGCTCTTGATTTTGTACACCACTATTGTACCCTCCCTTGTTCAGCTGCACATTATTAAGCAAAGCAATTAGTTGTGTAGACTGCTCTGGAGTTAAACCTGGGACTGTAACATTGTTTGAATTCAAAGAGTTACAGCAATCATTCATGGAAGAAGTTCCCTCTTGGCCATTTGTTTGAACCAAAGTAGCAGTTCTTCTTGTGCCTTTATACTTGTTGTTTGGTCAAAAACCATGTAACCTGTAACACTTTTCAATTGAGTGTCCAGGTTTCTTGCAGTAGTTACAAAACAGATTAGCTAAGCTAGGCCTCTTTCCTTCATTCCTTTCAAACCTGTTGTTGAAAACCTCAGATCTTGTGTCACTTCTATCCACTTTTCCTCGGTAGCACTGAGATGGTTTATGTGATTCTACTGCAAGGGAGGCTGAATCTGTAAGAAATGGCCACTGGACCTAATCCCCCCTGCTTTTCTTCCTGAATCAACATAGAGTATACTTGACTGATTGAAGGCAAATGGTTCATCATGAGAATGTTGCCCCTGATAGAATTATAACCATCATTCAGCCCCATCAAAAATTGAAATAGCTTCTGATTATGCTCTCTTTTGAATATCTTTGCAGCAGAATTACAAGTGCATGCTGGAATATGATCCAGATCATCCAATTCATCCCAGAGACTCTTTACCTTGGTAAAATAGGTCGTTATATCACTTTTACCCTGACTCACATTACACATCTCCTTTTGAACTTGATACAACTTAGCACCATTGATCTGGCTGAACCTTTCCTCTAGTTCCACCCACATTTGTCTAGCAGTTCTAGCATATATAATGCTGTCAGCAATGGTTTTAGTTAATACATTCAGCATCCAGGACATGACCATATCATTACATTTAGTCCACTTCTTGAAATCTAGAGAATTAGATTTAGGCTTTGGAAGACTTCCATCAACGAGATACAGCTTACTTTTAGTAGACAAAGCAATTGTCATTGCTCTTTTCTAAGAACCAAAACCAGTTCCGTCAAAGACATTGAATACCAGAAGCAAACCTGGATGGTCTGATGGATGAAGGAAATAGGCTTCAGCAAGATCCTTTGGTGACATCACAAAAACACTAGTAGCCTCTGCCATTTCAGACTTTGATCAAGATTGCAAAGAAAGCAATCAAACTTCACAGGATATTGTGAATGTACAAGATTCTTCAGAAAAAGAATTTGGCTGATTAATGAAACGAAACTAAGATTTGATAGAGAGATGAAAAATCTCTCAGATCGAAAAATTCAGAGATTCAGGCTCTGATACCATGTTAACATGCTGACCTCTTGATCAAGGAGAGTGATAGAGAGAGAGAGGGAGAGAGAGAATACATTCTTGTTATCGAAAATTATCAAGTAAAGATACTGGTGCTCTGTATTTATAGTTACAAGTCTAAGAGAGAGAGAGAAGCTAACAGAATGCCAAACAGAAACGCTGAGCTGGCAATTGATTCTAACTAACTCTAACATAGAGAAAGCGATCGACTTGGCGAAGTAGACAGCAACCAGTACATATATTATAGACCTGGGTTGTTGCCCCTTCTCCTATTCTTATTCCAACACTGCGTGGTTGTAGCTCCATCCATGGCTAAACTTCCTCTCCATATCTTTAACTATTTAATGGCAGCAATCTTTAATTCATGCATTATTACTTTGGCTAATTGCACCAATTTCGACTGGATTTCCAACAGTCTTGGGTTGTTCATTGAAGCATAACTCCGATGAGTGTTCCCAGTTCCATTTTCGACGAGTTTAAGCAGTATGTTGAAGCAAAATTCTAGCGAGTTTGCTCAATGTCGGCAAGAACATGCCTAATGTTCTCATTCAATTTGGGTGAATGGTTGAATAGAACAATGTAGATTACTGACTTACAAGAGGAAGCCCAAGTATGATATACAAACTTTTGAGTGATTGTTGCTTGTACAATTACTTTGCTACTAAATAAACCCAAGCAACCCAGAACAAACCCAGAATTGATTCTACTGCATTAGAAACCCAGGAATGACTCTAATACTAAAGAAACATATAACAAACACATAATTTACTAACTCAAAGAACTAACCCAAAATTTGCACACCAAAAAATGTAAAAATCAATCAATGTCCACCCAAAACCATACTCGAAAAGCCAGGTTGGTAAGGGATTGATTGAATCTCCATCCAAAATTTACTAACCCAAAATTAATTGAATCTCCATCCAAAATTTAAGCTTGAAAAGCTAAGGTGCTGTGGGAATTACCCAATTCTTCATCTTCTTGTGTTTATTGTTGTTGCTATGGAAAGGAGAGAGAAAGCAGAAGGGAAGCGGGTCAAACCATGACACGTGATTATTTGGTCAAAACCATGGTGAATTCCCTTGCAGATATGCAATGATGAAGAAGTTCAAACCCTCGTAGTGGGTTGCAGTGCTTTATTAGGATAAATAAAAAATTATTCATGATAGCACTTATCAATGATTCTGAAAATCTATTGTTTGAGACCCCCAATCTTCTAAATATTGCTACCATTGATGTTTCTCTAACTCAGAGGAGAGAGAATGTAGACAGAGAAAAACAGATAAAGAGGGTTAAGAAAGAGATAGTAGAGTGGGTTGTTTGAGTAGAGAGGGGGGTTTTTTGTGCTCTGTTTGAGGAATTGTTATTTTCAATGAATCCTAGCAACATTGTATTTTCAAATTAATGCAAAAGTAAAGGACGCTAGTTTTATGGGTGGATATCAATGTTATTAGAACTAATGATGTGCTATTGAATAGTTTTTTATGTGCTAAAATTCAATGTTATTAGAACTTAAAAATTCTTTGTTTAAGTAATTGCTAATTTCAATGAGGCTTGGGGTTGGGATAGAGTTAACATGTTGTTTATCTGCAAAGAACATCCTTAGATAAGAGCTTGTTTATTGCTTAAATAAATATTGTTCAGTAACTTATTGAGATTTTGGTCATTTACGTAAGTATGTGTGGTTAATTGCTGGCTTTCTAATTCAAATATTTGTTAATGTTGTTCATGCTTTAAGGGAAATGTAGCTAAGTGCATTAGGTATGAATTTTATTTCACACATTTATGCATATTGGAATTGTTCAAAAGTATCTATGTAACTGTTCGGTGAATATCTATGTAATGTGTCTCACTGGTATTCTTCATGTTTTGAAGTTTGTGGAAAAAGTAAAAGACTAGAAATATTATTGTATCTATTTATTTAACATTAAAGATAGTCAACGAACAAGTACCAAACTGATGTCTAAAGTATAATTAATAGCATTATACAATGATTCATTAGTTCATCTATAATTGTTAATTTCTATATTTACTTCTCTTAATCCATTAAATTTATATTGATAATTATCATATTTCTAAATATTCATGAGAGGACAGCAGAAAATATGACATTCAATTGTTCATATATTTTTGTCATTAGCGATCTTCTTAGTAAATTGAATCCATTCATTGAGTGCATACCATCATAGTGGCTAATTTATCAGTCGTGGTAATTTATTTGTCTTATAACTAGATTGTTTTACTTTTAGAAGGGGTAGATAGCTCAAGAAAAGATAATGAAGCATGTATCATTCAACAACCCATTCAAGAACCAAATATTGTAGAAGATTCCGAGGAGGAACAAACTCCAGAGGCTTGAAAACAATCACTCATTTGCAAAGGGAAATGACTAGATGTCACAATTCATAAACTGTAAATTAGGACCTCAAGTGAACAAATATAAGTTAGGGAAGGCTATAAAGAAGCATTCTAAGAAGGTAGACAAACAAACCAAAATTAGGGATGAATGGCTTGCAGTAAGCTGTTGTTCCTAATTGAGATGCTTGATTATCTATAGTGGATCATCGCAATAGAATCTAGATCTGGAGGATTTTTATCTGTTGGAACATCAACTATCCCAAAGATCATGTGATGTGGTTGCTTGAAAACGTTGATCAAACAACTAATACATTAAAACTTTTTGACAATAGAATACTAGAGATAACTGAGGAATATATTCATGCAACATTAGCACTGCCCATGGGTTCGTTAGAAGTTCAAGTAGCCTGGACATGCAAACAAAAAAATCAATACACCAAACTCCCCGAGAAATGGAGGATAAAGTGGAATCTTAGAAGAACGGAGACACCAAAAGTTGGAAAGATGGTTGAACAAATTCTAGAAAGAGAAGACTATGGAGAAGAATTCGAAAGAGACTTTGTGATATATATAACTTCAACATGTATTTTTTTGGGAGTATAAATGGCAACCGTTTCTTCAGAATATTGAAATAGTTGGTAGATGCAAACCAAATTTCGAACTATACTTGGTGTCCATATCTCCTGTACTGTCTGAATAACACATTAGTAGAATGGAAACAAAACTACACTAGCTATTTCAGAGGATCACTACTATTTCTCATGGTTAGTGACATCCCTACTAAATTCTTTCATTAATGTGACATATAGATATTGTTCGTTGATTCATTGGCTTATCTAAATAATATTGCTCATTCACTTAGATGTATTTGGTCATTACCTCATATTTGCTTGTTCACTAATGTCTGTAATGTCATTCATTCTAAGATGTAGAAACGAACATTTATTCTTGCTACTAATTCCAACTCTTTTATTTGGATAAAGTAGAGTTTAGAGGAAAGAGATGTAAAGACCGATGGTTTCCAACAGCAATACATTGGATAACTAATGTAGTTGAACAAAGGAATAAAGATGAAAGGAGTTCCCCAGAGAGTATGGAAGGGGTGAGACAATTGATAAGATAAACTATTAGATAGCCATTCATGAAGGTGAAATTCACTTGCAAGAGGAATCAGCACACATGGCATGAGAAAACTAAGCACAAACCGAACCTTCTGCATCAATCCATGGACCTTTGCCAGCCCTGAGCAACCATGTCCAGAAGGTCGCAGTGAAAGAGAACATCCAAAGTAGGACCCAATGATCTAATAGAGGTATAATAAAATACATCTACTTTGAATTATATATATATATATATATATATATATATATATATATATATATATATATCATCATATTGGTAATAATCTTATATTGTTGTTCACTTCTACATCGTTAAATGTTTAATTTTTTAAGTTATTTACACACACACACACACACACATCACACACACACACACACACATCACACACACACACACACACACATACATATACGTATACAATATATACATACATATGTGTGTGTGTGTGTGTGTGTGTGTGTGTGTGCACGTGCGCGCGCGCACGTGGGTGTGTGTGCATGTATGTTGATGTGTGTGTGTGTATATATATGTATGTATATATATATATATATATATATATATATATATATATATATATATATATATATATATATATAATATATATATGTATGTATGCATGTATGGATGTATATATTAATCGTATCTATCAATGTGTACTTAAATACAGGTACATGCTAAACAGATAGAAAAGTACCTATTAAAATTGATTACAACAATAGCAGCCTCTGGACAAAGATTTTTTGTACAATAAGTGATGTTACACATTAGACGTGGAAGCTCAAATCTTCAGAAATGTCCTAATGAAATTGAAGCTCATGTCTTGACTTATAATAAGAATATTTTTGAAAATCCTATTTTTTTTAATCTATATTTGAAAAGGGAGGCTGTAGCATTGAAACGTTACCAAAGTTGGACACCAATAGACTACACTCCCCCGACTTTCGATCTTGGCATCCCATTCTCACCTATGAAGGGAATTTCTATTGCAATGAGATCACCTGCCAAAAGGGCTCTTACAATGATCAGCTCACCTAATTGCAATGATAAACAAGTATGTTTAGGTGATTTTGACGATCAACATACAATAATAAATGCAACAGCTAACATTGTTACGCAATATTCAAACTTTGATAAGCACAATGCAAAGCATAAGAACCATAACGACTGACAAACTGTTGAAGAAGAAGTACCCCAAAATCCAGAAGGAAAAGGCAAACAACCTCTGCAAGATGCACATCAAAGAGAGAAAAGGGTAATAAAACAACTGGCATTTGTATATCGATCACCATATCTGAGAGATTATAAGGATATTATCAAAGATAAGCTAACTCATGATGAGAACGTTGTGTTTGATGATGCATTCATGTCTTTTGATGTAGACAGCCTAAAAAATGTAAGTAACTATCTAATACAATGTTTTCAAAATTAATTACATAATAAGTTTTTAATGCTATTTGTTATTTATACACTTCTTAACAACGAGGAGCTAATAAGTTCAATACTCATGACAAAGCACATAGGTTGTGGATGATAAAGAAATAATAGCTTCAATGGCTGCTGCAGACTGTTATTTAGAAAATAGCATTGTCGATATGTGGTATATTATCACGAACAATAACCAATTATCAAGGCACAAAGGGAGTTCGAATAGATTTTATTTCACCACATATGTCTATGTAAGTTGTGTTTGTTATTCATTACTATATCATGTGTTTGTCAAAACTAATCCTTATTCTTGGTTTCAATTACATTTTTTTTACTTTATAGACTGCTATCCTATAATCACAGAATGCATCCTTTAAGTACTAGGAATTTTACAAAGTCATGCAACTTGAAACGTAAAAAAACAGACTGACTTACCTTGAATAAAGCAGATTTAGCAAGCTTCTCCATTCTAAATGATATGTCAATTAAATTCTGTGCTTCTGTTCATTTCGATGATAATATATGTGTTCACATATCCACGTGTTCATTATATGATACGATCTTATTCATTTTGATTACTTACAATTGTTCATTAAACCCAAATAACAAGTTTTCTTCCCAATTTTGAGAAGTGAACACTTATTTCTTATTTTATTCAAATTCGCTCATAAGATGATGAATATCATAGACAATCTTACGCTGCCCAAAAAGCCTACTACAAGATACGACAGTTGTGATACCCTGCTGATTCGTATTCACAGAACACATACTTAAATACATTTGCATAAATTTATAAATGAACCAAAATCACTTCCACCAAATGTAGAAACGCTTCTTCTCAAAGTATCTAATCTAACGTGGTCACCTAAGAGCACAAGAAGTTAAGGACTTTCAAATAGTCTATGTTAAAACTGACTATCCGGATAATATAAATCTTCATGATTGTGGAATATACACCATGTGCCACATGGAAACACATTATGGTGATTTACAATAATGGAATTCTAGGTTCCAAAAAGAGAAGGTGTTTATCTTTTAAAATATTCTGAGACAACAATTCCCAGTAACATGTTACATGGCATATAACTTATTTTAACATCTTAATTTTCAAGAATCATTGTTGACAACACTAAGAGCAAAGTATGCTGCCCGAATCTTGCTACATCCAAATAACTTGTTGCGAGATGACACATTATGTAAGGCAAAGTTGGAAGCAAGAGCAACGCAACAATAGCAGTATAATTAGAAGTTGGCATTAGAGGCTTTTGTTTAATTTTTTCCACATTGTTATAAAATTCAAAACTCCCTTTGATGTGAGTATGTTCATTGACCAAATAAATATTATTTATTGTGATATTTGCATTTTGTTCATTTAGCTAATCATATGTTCACAATCGCATATCAAGTTGTTCATTGACCAAATAGATATTGTTCGTTGAGATATTATGATTTTGTTCATTTGCCCTAATTCACAATCTTATTTAAAGTTGTTCCTTGACCAAAAATTAAGGGGTTTTGTTACCAAACAACCTTAACCCCTAAAATCCTAAACCTTAAAACCCAAAAAATTAATGGCCATAAACCCTAAACACCTAACTTAAACCATAACTCCTAAACCCTAAATGCTACACCTAAACACTGAACCCTAAACCCAAAACACTAAATCTTGACTTAAAAACCCTAAACCCTAAACCCTAAACACTAAACCTTAAAGAAGTAAGTAGTATTCACAATAAGAAATCGTACTTTGTTCATTTACCATTATATTATTGTTCAGTATATCATGAAACATTTTTTTATTAAAGTTCACAAACAGTAAATGGTAAACTGTAAACCGTTAACCCTAAGCCCTAAAGCATTGTAATATTAACATTTTGTTCATTTAACTAATCATATGTTCACATTCGCATATAAAGCTGTTCATTGACTAAGTAAATATTGTTCACTATATCACGAAATATTCTTCATTAAAGTTCGCAAGCCCTAAACCCTAAAACCTAACGTAAAAATCCTAAATCCTAAATCCTAATCCATAAACCATAAACCCTAAATGCTAACCTTAAGTCAACAACCATAAACTCTAAAAACCCTAAACCCTAAACCTAAACCTTCATGCCATGACCCTAGACACCAAACCCTAAACCGTAAACTGTAAATCCCATAAATCCTAACTCAAGAACCCTAAACCTTATCCATGAACTCAAAAATCCTAAATCCTAACTATCAATTAACATACAAGACGATATCTAGTTTAGAAAAAACTTTATTACATCCAAGGTATGACAAATATTTATCAACCAATTATGAATCATTATTACAAGACTCATTACGTGCTCTGCTTATTGGTGTTTGACCAATAAGTAATTGGAACATCATTAGCGCGAAATCTCCTATAGTTCTTGGATCAAAATAAAATGGGGACAATATCCAGGTGTAGTAATTGTACTTTACAACATAAAAGAAAATTTAAAAGGTAAAAATATTATTTAGAAGAACAAGAAGTAAATCAAAATATTACCATATAAGTAGCTTAGCTCACTTGATGAAGACTTCAATCACTTGGAGTTGAATTGGACAACAAGCTCAATGTAGGCATAACATTGCCTTGAGAACTTGGTCCAGCATAAGGTACATTCATAGACAAAGGAGCACCATTCTGAAATAAAGTTGAAAAAGCCGCAATGACATATCAATGTGTAACATTGTTCATAAGTGAGGTAGTTATTTTTCAAAATTAATGATAGAATCGTTCAGTACGAACCTGAGGCAACAAACCACCACTTGGATCCTTAGTTAATGAATCTCTGCTGCAGCAAACTCGAAAAAGTGAACAATATAAATAAATTCACATCATAGATCAAATCAAAATAAATACACTTAGGATCACTCTTTACCAACCTGAGGCAAAAGAACACCGCCTGTAGCTTTATCTAGGTTCTCTCTTGATCCATAGTAAGGTATTTTTATAGGAAATGAAATAAAATTGTACAAGAAACTCCAAAGTTTGAACAATATAAAAAACTTCACAACATAGGACAAATTAGAAACAAATATAAAAATGATACAATTCTTTTATCAACATATACCGACACGACATCTGCATTTTGTGGTGCATCTTTTGTGGATCTCTGACCTTCCAAATTAATCGGCTATAAAAATTAACAACACTAGAAAATATTATTCATGGTAAACTATTAGAATGTAATAATCTATTCTACAACATTTCTATTAAAAATTGTTGGCCAAGAAACATAGTTCTTCATTGTACATGATTAAAGTTACCATACCTTGGATAATTGCTGAGAACTTGTGATATTTTCTGGTATAACTTTTGCGGATTTTCTTTCTTTCCAAATTAGCTGCCTACAAACAGTAATAATTTCTTTGCTTTGACTTTCTTTAACGCCTTTACCCCATCTCTTCATAATTGTTGTGATTTTTATGAAGATTACTTTTACCCGCAAGCGCACGATTCTCGTTGTAGCACTTGAGGGTCGATCCTCAGAGATAAGTTATGAATTTAGGTCTCTAAAGTTCTATGTTAACAATGATAATCGATTTGCAAGCAAAATTAGACTAGTGAATATAAATCAGCATTCACATCCGATAAACAACTTAAAGGTCAACGCCTATTCAGAAAATAACCCAACCAATAAAAATGGCAAAAGTAACAAAATCAGAACTAATGAACGGCTAATTCAAGCTATAGAGCATCAAAATCCAACAAATAATACTATCGGAATAAAGGGAGTGTTATACATCAGCAACCAAACAAGGCAAAGGATATGAACTCAGATTATCTGACCCTTGAATCGAAACTAAGTAGCTGGGGAAGAGGATAAATAAAACAATTGCAATTCCAACTTAAAAATCCAAACTTACTCTCCAATTAAGCACAGCCCAAAACCAATTACATGAATATGAGAACCTGAAAGTTGAATATGAAATTATGAAACCAAAATGAAAGGAAAGAAAATCTGAAAACTAGAACTAAAAAAATTGCCCTCCCTCTTTTTTTTTTTTTTTTTCCTAATACTCCCTCCAGTTGTCTTGTTTGTAACCCCCAAAACTCACCTCTTCAGGCTCCATTAAATTTGAATTAAAGCTCTCCATTTACTATTTGTAACTGTTGAGTTGGTGATGAATATGTGCTAGGCAGAAGTGAAGACGAAGCAGTGCAAAAATGCTGTGGAAAGGCATCGGGCATCTGGGCTAAAAAAGAAGAAAAAGTAAAGAAAATGAGGCATGGGAAGCTGGGAACAAAACATGTCTTTGGGCTTGCGGGCTACGACCTAGAAAGAGAGAGCAGGCTTGAATAGGGGCACTGGGTAGAGAGAGACGAAAATGGTTAAAAGAGAAAGTAGGATGAGGGCGTCGGGCTGGAGGTGCATCTGGGCTGCTAAAAAGGAATTTGGGCTGCAGACTGGGAAAGGCCAGAGGAAACAGGGCGGAGAGAAGATTTGGGCCACTAGGGTGCTGCCCAGGGAAGAGAAAGAAAGGGGAAGAGAAAAGAAAGAGGAAATCTAGGCCAACAGGTGGCTAAAAACAGCCCACTCACAACTGGCTTCTAGTTTATTCTTTTAACTTCATCTTCTTGATCCAACCTTTGATTCATCCAATGCTTATTGTGATCCAAATCGCTTTTGATTCAACTTCCTCTATTTTTCATAGCAATTTATCTATTCTTCAAATTCCTTTAAAACATAAACCATATTAAATTTTAATTTAATCATTTATTTTAAGCAAATATTAAATAATAAAAGGGTATAAAATATCATAATTTCTGATTCAACAAATACCCCCACACCTAAGGTTTGCTTGTTCTCAAGTAAAATGAAATTAAAAATCCTAAGAAAAAAATAAAATCCTAACTCACTAGTAGATGAGGAAGATCTCATGAGGGTTTACAGAAGATATACTCACAAAATCTATAAAAATAAACAAAAAACAAAAAATTGAAAATCTTTTTGATTTTTTTTCAAATTCTTATATATACAACACCAGGGAAAAATATATACACATTCTACCCAACTACATCACTCAAGCAACCAAAGCACTATATTGCATATATACACAATGTACACATCAAGAAATCCTTAATTCCCACGGATGACATCTATATATAATCTTTCGCTCCACTTGAAAATTACGTACAAGCTCGACTAGTAGAACCTTACTTTAGGAAAATGTGGAACACAGCAACTCATGTGTTTAAAATTTAACAAGGTACACTCTACTCATCTTGCATTCATGCAAACTAGCATAAGCTTACTCAGATTCTCGATTCCCCACCACTAAAATGCAATATGCAAAATAATAATTAAGAGAATTTTTGAGGGTTGTAATGGAGCTAAGGGTTAAGGATAAGAGAGGGACAAATGATTTGAAAAATGGGAAGCTAAAAACCAAAGCTAATGAACAACCAATACTTACACCAATTATGATAAGCACTCACTCCCTCAAAAAAAAAAAAAACAAAATAAGAACACTCTCCAATTAAATTGACCATTAGAAATGAGTATACATAATGACCACCTTTATGCCAAAGACTCTTATTCACAACTCTTTTTGGAATTTTTTTTCTTTAAAATTTTTTTCCCCAATTTTTTTCTTTTTTTTTTTCAATGGAAATTTTTTTCATTTTTTTCCATCTTTCTTGCCTTTTTTCCCCTCTTTTTTTTAATAAGAAAATGAATGAATGGCATGTACAAGAACAATACAAGTCAATTTTTAAAATGAGCACCATGATTCATCCCAACATATATCAAAATCAACCACCAAATTCATAAAATACCCAAAGTTACCCACCAAACAATAAAGTGTTGCCTCATTAGCCTTGACTTAGATGTAGGAAAATGTGTTTAGGCCAATGGCCAAAATGCAGGGTTCATAACAAAAAGGGTCAAAGCTCAAAGGAGTTAACAAAAGGTAAAAATTTCAAGTCAGGGTGGCAATTTGGCTATGTGGCTCACAAAAACAAATGAATGCCTCTATTATATTATCTTAATGCATATAGTAAATGTGATTTTAAAGAGAATCAAAGCAAGTTCTAGAGATGTAATCATGGAAGCGACACACATGAAAGAAGAATGTGAGACTAAAACTGATGAATTAGTCTTTGAGGCTCAAAATCTCACGGGTTCATCAACCACCGTCAAGCTTGCTTAGAAATAATATCAGGGGTTAGGATCATATGCAAATATCACACTTTAGGATTAGGTTCTATCAATGCACACTACATCTATATACAACCTAACACTAAGGGTACAAGAGAACATGGCCAATCAAAAATAGCACATATATTAAACAAAAACAGAACAAAACAAAAACCTTTTTGGATTTTTCAAATTTTTCATTTTTTATTACTAAATTTTTCATGATTCTTCATACTTTAGGACTAAATTTTTCATTTTTTTTGTCAAACAAAGTTTCTGCACTCCCATACCTAAATCTCACAATGTCCTCATTGGGAGTGAAAAGGAACATAAAAACCCAAAATAAGAATGTATATACAAAAGAAAACAAGACTCAAAAAGAAAGAAAAGTGACAAGACTCTAAATTAAAAAAGAAAATATAAAAATAAAACAAAGCAACAAATATATACAAAAGAAAACAAAATAAAAAGAGAAAATAAAGAGGAGCGATTATACTGGGTCCGGTGCAAAAGTACACCTAAGCTATAGCCTCCTGAAATCTGTTTAGATAGAGGCTTGTGGAGCATCAACCACTCCATACTAAGCTGAAATTGCTACTCAAATCAAAACCCATTAGAGCACGTAGTAGCTTATCAAATAGGCAAAAAGAACTCTCTATAAGAGTACAACAATAGAAAGTAAAGCGTTGATGCCAAAAAGAATACATCTACCATGTTAATGCAATACAAGTAAGGGCCTGCTTCAACTTGTCAAATTGTTGGACCCAAGCATCAAACAGGCAGACGTATTGAAAGTTAGTCAGTAGGTGGCGTCATGGGCCTAGAAATTTGATCGTTGTGGACAAGCTGTCTAAGGAAATCAGTGGGTCCTAAATCCACAAGTCTCTTAATATCAAAAAGCGCTCTAAATCAAAATGCTTAGTGGTAATGTTCTCAGACTCGACAAATTCAGATTTGTGAGATTCAACAAGGAGGTAAGTGATGATGGGGTTAAAAGAGAAGGATGCATATTCAACATGATAGCCCATATCAAGACTTTCATTTTCATCAAAGCCACATGAAAAGGAGTCATATTCTATAGGGAAAATGTCATCATCTAATTTCATACTAGTAGGCTCAACTTCCTCCTCACAAGGCTCCTGGAAACAAATAGCTTCTGATTTATCTAAATTATGATCCTCAACTTTAGTTGCGATGCTTATATCTAACTCGCTAGAATTCTCAAGTTCTTCGCCCTCCTGAAACTCACAAAAGTCATTCAAAGTAGTGGGTAGGTCGGAAGAAACTAGGACATCATCAGTGACATCCTTATGTAAGCTAGTGTGGGGTGCAAGGTCAGGTGATAGAGATATAGGGAGGTCCTTCTCTTGTTCTAGGCTAGGCAAAGATATAACATCATGCAAATTAGACCTAGATTGATAAGAGGGCTAAAAATCATCGTAAAGACTAACTTTAGGTTTACAGTTCCTAAACTTGAGTCAGACACATTATAATTATCCCTACTCTAATTAAAACATTGAGAATATTCAACAATGATCTCCTTTATTGTCTCTACTATATGATTAGTCATTTCATTTATCTTCCTTTCAACCTTTGCACATGTAGCATCCACATAAGCATGATATGGCAAGTATGAACATCATGGTCAAAAGACTCACAATAATCTCACAACACAGGAGACACATAAGAGTGAGATATGTTATATGAATCTATAAAGTGATCCTGATGGTAAGGGTTAGCATGAAAATCATACTCACCATAAGTTGGGAATCCAAAATTCTTTCTAACTTGTTCAAACACATAGGTATCCCAAGCCAATTTTTCTAAAAAATCCCAAACCTCATCTTGAGTTCTAGTTAATAATCCTATTACACCTCTGGGATACATAGACTCAACATAACCTCGAGATACAGAATTCAAACCCACATCGATGACCTTACAAATTTTCCATTTTTCAAAATTTTGATTCAATTGAGCACGATAATCATTACGTCTCGATAAATAACTCCAAAAATGTTCATGCTCAAATTGTGAAAAATTGAAAACTAGCATTCTTGAATCTCTTCCAATTCTAAGAATTTTTAAATTTTTTAGAATTTTCAAATTTATCAGCTTTTTTTTTTGGTTATTGAAAGAAAAAGTAAAAGAAAAAACAATGACTCGACGACAACTAACTATATACTAATGACTAAAATTAAAAAACAAGATACTCAAATAATTAAGTTAACAAAACTAAATAAACTAATAAAAATAAAAACTATATTACCAAAAGAAAAGACATGCCAAAAAGAAATAAACAACAAAATGTGACCTAACACAAAAAACTTAAAAGAAGCCCGCAAACGAAACATGTGCACTATTTTCTTTTTCTTTTTTTTTGGATTTTGATTTTTCAAAGGTTTTTTAAATTTATTTTTGCACAAAGAAAAGCAAAAACAGAAAGTAAACTAGTTTTAGGAACAAAATGAAAATAGAGAACTCAAAATAACAAAAAGAAAACCGAAATACCTAAACCTAAACAAGCAGTTTCAAAAAAATTAAATTAAAATTAAAAAACTAACTCCTAAAATGAACCCTATACACAGAAAATTCCACACAATCACAAGGAATGTGAATATATTTTTTTTCAATTTGTTACTATCCCTAAATGGTGCAGAAAATTGCAAACAAAAAATTCATTGCAAAAATCACAAAAAATTCAACACAGCCCTAAAAATTCCAGACAAATTCACACAGATTATAAAAATCATGGAGAATCTACGACAAATATCATAATAGAAAAATTTAGACCATAACTCCTCCAAAAAATTCAAACCGAAAAAAAAATCTTGAAAAAACCGCACTGGAATGGTTTTGTTTTTCTCGTCCTGCACAAAACTAAATCAAATCAGTACTATTTTTTTTTTTTAGCAGCAAAATCACACAAAATAGCAAAATTAAATTGACCCAAAACTAAAACTAAAACTCAAATCAAAAATCAAAAATAATCTAAGCTAAAACTAAACTAACACACACAAAATCGAAAATAAAAAACATGAAACGAAAATGAAATCAACGCAAAGGACTCAACACAACCTAACTTCACAAACTATCCCAGACAACGACGCCAAAAACTTGTTGTGATTTTTATAAAGATTAGGTTTAACCGCAAGCGCACGATTCTTGTTGCAGCAATTGAGGGTCGATCCTCAGAGATGAGTTATGAATTTAGGTCCCTAAAGTTCTAAGTTAACAATTATAATCGATTCGCAAACAAAATTAGACCAATGAATATAAATCAACATTCAGATCTGAACAAAAACTTAAAGGTCAACGCCTATTCAGAAACCAACCCAACTAATAAAAATGGCAAAAATAACTAAATCAGAACTAATGAACAGCTAATTCAAGTTGCAGAGTATCAAAATTCAACAAATAATACTATCGGATTAAAGGGAGTATTACCCATCAGCAACCAAAACAAGGCAAAAGATACGAACCCAAATTATCTGACCGTTTAATCGAAACTAAGTAGCCGGGAAGATCATAAAACAAACACTTGCAATTCCAACTCAAAAATCCAAACTTACTCTCCAATTAAGCACAACCAAAAACCAATTACATGAATATGAGAATATGAAAGTTGAATCTGAAATTATGAAACCAAAATGAAAGGAAAGAAAATCTGAAAACTAAAACAAAAAAAAAAACTGCCCTCCCTCCTTTTTTTTAATACTCCCTCTAGTTGTCCCATTTGTAACCCCCAAAACTCACCTCTTCAAGCTCCATTAAATTTGAATTATAACTCCCTATTTACTATTTATAACTGCCAAGGTGATGATGAATATGTAATGATCATGGCTAGGCAGAAGTGAAGATAAAGTAGTGAAAAAACAGTGTCGAAAGGCATCGGGCATCTGGGCTAAAGAAGAAGAAAGACCAAACAAAATGAGGCATGGGAAGTCTGGGAATAAAATAGGTCTTTGGGCTTGCGGGCCACGACATGGAAAGAGAGAATAGGCCCGAAGATGGGCACTGGGCCAAGAGAGAAGAAAAGGGGTGAGAGAGAAAGCTGGATGAGGGCGTCGGGCTGGAGGAGCGTCTGGGCTGCTGAAAAGGAGTTTAGGCCGTAGACCAGGAAAGGCCAGAGGAAGCGGGGGGGGGGAGAGAAGATTTGGGCCACTGGGGTGCTGGCCCGCGGAAGAGAAAGAAAGGGGAAGAGAGAAGAAGGAGGAAATCTAGGTTGACAGGTGGTTAGGAACGGCCCACTCACAGCTGGGCCTCTGGTTTATTCTTTTAACTTCGTCTTCTTGATCCAACCTTTGATTCATCCAATGCGTGTTGTGATCCAAACTGCTTTTGATTCAACTTCCTCTGTTTTTCAAAGCAATTTATTTATTCTTCAAATTTCTACGGAACAGATAGAAACCATATTAAATTTTAATTTAATCATTCATTTTGTGTAAATATTAGATAATAAAAAGGTATAAAACATCATAATTTCTGGTTTAACAATAATGTACCTATCCGGCACTTTTTGAACACAAGCATGCATAACTCGCAACCAATCTAAACATAAAAGCCAACTTCAGTGTACATTTGGAAAGTGCAATCAATGAAGCTTCTTTCTATGTTTAAAACGACAATATGCTTAAAAGTATACTCATCTAATACTTGACCGCAAGGTTCTTCCAAATAACTTACACCCAACACACGAAACATCCTATCAGGTGTATTACTATGCAACTCATCCTACACATACGAACCCCCTTTAACAAAAGCTTTGTCAAACAATCGATAATCTTCAATAAGTTAAATAAACATAGCATGTTTCAACAAGCTTATCGATGAAAAGGCCATTTTCAAATTACCCTTAGCACATTTGTACTTTTCCCCATTTTTCTTGTCTCTCCACTCTGACACAACACCACAAAATATATTGTAGAAGTCACACAAGTTAGCAGTTGCATGCAACTGCATTTTAATTAAATTGTTTGTGCCCTTACTCGTTTGTGAAGACAATACCCCTCGTAAGCAGGGCACCACTTTTCCATTAACGAATAAAGATTGTTAAGCCAATGATTGTCTCCACAATCCTATCTTGTAACCATCCTAAAAAATTGACAGATGAATAATTGTTAAAAACATAGACCAAAATACCAACACAAATAAATAACAATAGAGGAACCAATGTACATAAATAATCCAATTTAAAAATAACCAAAAAAGAAATTCAACATGATAAGTTCTGATGAGAAGACACTATGGAGCCAATTGAACAATATAAAAAATAGAAATGAACATTATCACATGAACCAGTGAATTACAATAAGTTATTAAAAAATAGTAAAGTACTAAGTTATTATTAAAGTACCTAATAAATAATAAAATAAGTTTTAGTAAACAAAACATAATCAAACCTAGTGAACAAAGATCTAAATAATAGAATTGGAAAAATAAACCTGTCAAAAATATTGGAACAAATACAAGTGATAAGGCAATATAAATCAGTTAACTTCTCTAAAAATGATCAAATTCAGGCTTTGTATCACAATCCGTCAAAACTTTGTTAAATAACTTTGTAAAACCTTCCATTGCCCTTAGCAATCTAATATGTTTCTTGAATTTTCATTGATGTGAAAACAACAGAGCCTATGCTAAACACCAAGAAAAACTAAATCTATTGCAGCAGCCATAGCAAAGCCTGATCAGTTATAATGGTGCTTAGGAAGTTGCCACCAATAGATTTCAAAAAAGTCCAAAACAACCATTCAAAAGATCAATTCTCCCATTCATGATAAAATTGTAACTAAACATGACATTTTTGGAATGATGATTCATGCCAATGAATAGAGCACAAACCAGGTCACACTTATTTATACAATAAGTTGTGTAAAAAACAACCAAGTCACCAAATAGCTTATAATCCTTTAGCATCTGCTTCTCACGCCCTCCCCCCCAAAAAAAGCTAACGAAACAACCGTTTACATTGACCTCAAAATCATAAAAAAAATCTTCTCATTCTTGAATTGTTTCTTGAACTTCTCCATCAGTGAATTTGCATTGCTACCATCAAATGACTTCTTATCGTACTCCTCATGTCTATTATATAAATTCTACTAAAAAACCAAAAAAGGAGCTCCACCTGCCTATTTTATCAATACACGAAATGCATCAACCATTCAGACTCCCGCGTCCCTAAGCTCTTTAACGAACAAAACATCTTCAGTTGAGACTTTCCGATGAAAAGGCAAAAGATTCCACTACTACACAAAGGATGGTTGTGCTCAATTACATGCTTAGTGGCAATTCATTTTCCATCTAAATTAATATATACCTAGATCATTGCTCTACGCCTATTCCAAACATCAACATTTGTATACTCCTTACATTGTTGGTCTCCATATTCTTTCCAACCTTCCTTCCAAAAGCTAACTTGTTGAATTGACAAATTTTGGGTTCGAGCTCTCCTACAAGGCTTATGATAACGAACATTAAACCCAACCATAAATGCATAATCATTTTAAATCTCAAATGCTTCATCTTGCAAGTATGTAATGGATCCAACTAGATTAACTGTCAAAGGATCCAAAGCAATAGTATATCGTCTAGAATAAACATTGTCTACAAAATGAACAAGATGAATGAACAAATGAACAAGCTTACAATCATAAATGAACAGCATCACTAGAATAATGAACAACTATAAACTAGATTCATATATAAAAGTAACAAGATTATAAAAATAAATGAACAACATCCCAAGAATAAATGGAAAAATATAATCCAATTAACGAATACAAAATAAGAAAATATTTTAAATCAAGTCCAATAATGAACAACACAAGTTAAAATGAACAAAATATTCTCAAACTCAATCAGCAAAATTCCAACAAAATAACAAAGAAACGTAACTTGACAAAATTATGTCATCATCACCATTTCCATTAGGGACCTTAGATTGCAATATACTGTATTTTAGGGGTATTGGATGATAATATTCCCAACTTTGAACTTGGATATATGTGAATCGTACTATCAACCTATTTACTATTTATATACCAATTTCGAGTTTGAATGTGTAGTTATATAGCATTGCAGATGCATATTAAAGATATGCAACTGTATACGCTTAAAAATTTTGCATTTTAAACATATGAAACTGGATAGGATGTTTTGCACTAATCTCCCTTAAGGTTTTAGGCATTTATTAATATGACCTCATTGTTTTAGAGTTTAATTTTACTACGCTTGAAATTTTGGTGTTGTATTATAAACCATCACTGCAATGAATATGTGAAGAATATTAAGTGATTGACTGATCTAACAAGTAGACTCGGTAAAACTGACCTAAGATCCGAAATCCGAACCGAACAACCTGGACCTATGCCCAACCCGACATCTGAAATAGGCTCACTAGAAAGTGAACCTAAAATTCGAATTAACCCAAACTGAACTATATCTAACCCGAAATTTTTTACAAAGTTGCTTATTTTTGTATGACAAGCGTATGGGACCCAAAATCGGTTGACCTGAAGTGGATCCAAACTGAAGCTTACCTGACCCAAACCGAACTAATCTAGAATATCACTTAACTCTAAACATGGCCTGATCTAAACTTAACCCGACTCATACCCAAACTGAGTGACCCATTTGCCAGGTCTACTAACAAGATACACACTCTTTGTTTTGAGGAGCAAGAAGGATGAGTGAGAGCAAGATACAAAGGTAAATAGGATGAGAGTCCGAGTGTGAGCAAGGATATGAGAAAGAGTGATTAGTACCCATCCTTTCAGTCTGCCAAAAGAGTATGAGTATGCCAAAAAGCATTATAAGACGGGTAACTCGATCATTCACTTTTTATTCTTCATATATTGATCTGAGTAATGTGTTAGTAATACAATGTTAAAATTTCAAGGGTGGTATAATTTAATGCCGAAATATCAAGGTCATATTAATTAATGTCTGAAACCTCAGAGACAGTCAATATATACCATTGTATACATCGATAAAAATACTGTCAAACTTTGTCTTGGTGTATAAACAATAAATAAAATGATAATACGTTGCACAAACATTCAACTTCAAAGTTAGGAGTATTATCATTCAATCCTCCCAAAGTACAGTATATTATCATCCAAAAATCCTTTCCATTGTCATCCATGAATGTAGATCAAAATTAAAATATTAATTAAGATATATATTAAAAAATGAAGAACATTAAATAGTAGGAAAAAGAAAATTAATTATAAAACTTACAAGTCAAATCTCTATCAACTGTTTTGACTACATTCTGAGCCATTCTCGACTATAAGTGTATTTTAATATCCAGAGACTTTTGTCAAACTCTAACACGGGTAGAGAGATGATGAAGAAATCAAGCAACTTGCAAATGCAAAGTAACAGAAGAAAACACTCCTACCATTGAAAAAAGTAAAAAAGAATTTTTTTTTTTTAGTGATAACATTTTTAAAAAATTTGAAAATGGGTGCATTATCCACAATATAAGAAACGTGACTAACCAACAAATAACATAACTAACACTAATTAGCCAAAAAAAGAAACGTGGTTCACTAAAAGTCAAAACATGAGTGATAAGTTGATAAGGAAAAAAAAAGATAATTATAAAAAAAAATCAAGAGATATGCTATGCTCCATAACTGCAGGCTCCATAACTGCCTCATATAGTCCTACTGCCCTTCAGTGCAAGTTTGTTTCATTTTTTTTTTTTTTGAATAATGCATTTTCGTTTTTTATATAATGACATGGCTGCTGATGTGTTATAAGAGAGCATGAACTCCCAGGTGCATACAAAAATTTGCAAGCAGCACGCTACCTAACAACGCAAAAACATGCTGATACGACATTCTCATGGCCTGCTTCGTATTCCAAGGAGAACTACATTCTCACGGCCTGCTTCATATTCCAAAGAGACATATAAGCAGCTCCACCAATTACTTATTGGTGTAAACATGTCGAGATGACTAACACGTGATTCCCCCTCCCTCTTTTGATCCCCCTCTATAAAAAAAGTCTTTTACTCACATAATTTAATCTCAAACTTTTAATATCATACTGAAGTCAAATGAGATTAATTTATCTAATTTTGATATACTATTATAGTGCTCATATGTCTCAAAGTTTAAATAATAAAAATAAAAATTCTTTCTTAATATGTGATCTTTAACCCTTTATATACCAATGATAATTAGACTCTATTCAAATAAGGGATCAAAAACCAAAAAAAAAAAAAAAAAAAAAGCAAAATGTGATTCGTACCAACCTTTCACTAAACTAAACATGTTACTTAATTGCTAAGAAAAAACATATCCATTTTCTGCCATTAAAATGAGCAAGTCGGTTGCAAGTGACGATGCCAACCATTGCCCTTATGCGGTAATTAGGCAACTTACCCCAATGTGGGGTGCCTGGGTGTATATTTATATTAACAATTAGGGTTTTGCATAGAAGAGCTACAAGGCCCAATTAACAAAAATATGTTACACATATATATTACACTATTACATCCCTTAAATCTAAATGGGGGGAACCACAGATAGATTAGCTTTGAACTGAAGAAACTTCTGCGAAGAGAGCTCTTTGTGAAAATATTTGCCTCTGACTGAGTAGGAGTTTAGCGAGCTTGAAGCTGACTCTTAGCAACCATTTCCTGAACGAAATGACAGTCAACTGTAATGTGTTTACTACGATTGTGAAGAACTGGATTCAAAGCAAGATACGTAGCAGAAATATTATCACAAAATAGATGAATAGGGGTTTTAAGAAGAACACCCATGTCTAAAAGAAGTTAGCAAAGCCACTGAATTTCTGGAGCAGTGTATGCAGCAACACGATATTCAGCTTTAGTTGATGAATATTAAGTGTGGGTTGCTTCTTGGCATGCTAGGAAACTAGATTGGAGCCTAAAAAGACAGTAGTAGAACAGCAACTGTTACCGCCCAATCAGCATCACAGAAAGCCACTATGAGATCTACTTTGGAACTGAACTTGAAGAAGAGTATGTGATCAACAGTACCCTGTAAGTATTTGCAAATTCTCTTGACAACATGAAGACGAGAAGTATGGGGAGTATGCATGAATTGAGAAACTATATGTGCAACATAGGCAATGTCAGATCCAGCCATAGTTATATACAACAGTGCACTAACCATACTTCGATACTCAAATAGATATGCAAGCAACTCACCATCAGTAAGAGATAAAGTAGTCCGAGAAAGACATGGTATGCATATAGATTTGAGAGTATGGAAGTGGAACTTGTGTAGGCGATCAATGACATATTTGTTTCATGAAAGAAAAACACCCGAAGGAGTACGCACAACCTGAACCCCAAGAATGTAGCGAACATCACCAAGGTCTTTCATGGGAAAATGAATGGATAACTCAGAGATTAAAGACCATAAGAGAGCAGGAGTATTGCTAGTGATAAGGAGATTTATAAACTAAATTAACTTAATCAGAGTCATAAAAGTAGAAGCTCCTAAGGGGATACCAGGTCCTCTGTCCATCACCAAGAGACATTATAATAAAAGAGTGGATAACTCAGAGATTAAAGACCATAAGAGAGTAGGAGTATTGCTAGTGATAAGGAGATTTATAAACTAAATTACCTTAATCGGAGTCATAAAAGTAGAAGCTCCTAAGGGGATACCAAGTCCTCTATCCATCACCAAGAGACATTATAGTAAAAGAGGTAGTAAAGGATTCAGGAGCAGTTCCTGCAACAAAAGGTAACGGGGACACTGAAGAGCAGAGTGTCTTAAAGTGAAATAGATTTTGGCACATAAGGGATGAGGGGTTAGAAGCCAAAATCCGAGACTAATTAGATTGATTGGAAAGACTTGTAGACAACGAGTTAGAAGAAGGTTATGCACGAGTAAAGAAATGTGACAAGCTTGAATCACTTAGGCATGTACCTCTCTTGGTGGAGTTTTGAGAATTTTGTCAGGATGATGATAGAGTATTGTTGTTGCAACCACGACAATCGGAGTTGTTGCGATTATCGTGTTCCTCCTGTTATTACCACAGCAAGTACAACCTCCACGGCCACGAGAATTCTGGGACGATTGTTGTTGGTGGAAGGCGACATGGACGACGTCAAGGGTGCATGTGAGGTAGGGAGGGCTGGGTGAGTCACAACATGTTCTTCAACTCCCAAGATTCTTAGACGTTGTTAATGATGGAGCAAGCAAGGACGTAGGCCTTCAAAAGTAGGGGTGCGAAAAAAAGATCAAAACCGAAAATCAAACCGGAAAACCAAACAAAAAAACAGTTAACCATCCAATTTTTTCAAAAAAGCGGTTCGGTTAATCGAACCAAAAAAGGATTTCGGTTTTCGGTTTGGTTACGGTTTGGAATTTGAAATTTTAATTGACCGGCAGTCAATCGAACCAAAATTAATTTTTTAAAAAATATTTATACATAAAAAATAAAAAAGTTAGGTAAGAAAGGGCACTTTTTTATTATTTATGAATGCTAACCAAAATTTAATTTTTATAAAAGCATTTCCAACTTAAAAAATGTAAAATTTAGGTAAGAAAGTGTATTTTGTTAATTTATTTGTCAACCGTTAACCTTTAACTGAACCGAAAAATCGGTTAACCGATTTCTTCGGTTCGGTTGCGGTTTGGGTCTTGGGCGAATCAAAATTTTTGGTTAACTGAAAAACAGTTAACCGAAATTTACAGTTCGGTTATGGTTTGGAATTTTCTTGAACTGAAAAACCGGTTAACCAATTTTGGGTTAACCGACACTTCGATTAACTTATTTTGCACACCCCTAATCAAAAGTAAGGTTCATAGGCACATGTGTAACACCCCAAATCCTAATCACCTTATTAACCTTAGTTGATTGACCATTAGAATTTAATACAATGGAAGGTATATGTCAGAGCTTTATCGTTGTCCTAAAAGGATGAGGCTAGATGTTAGACGCTATTGGGCAATAATATTGGTCTAGAGTTCTCAATTAGCCCTAAAAGGTAAATTCCCTATGTTCTTAGGAAAGAATACAAGAAGTTAGACTTTAAATATGATTGTCGACATGCTTATGTGTGATGCAGTGGAAACTACATAATACTCCACTAGTCGAAACCAATAGAATGTCATGTGAGTTTTCTACATCCCCTTAACCAAGATCTTATGACTCTACTGAAAGTTGGTTGAGGGTAGCTCCCAAGAGATTCAACTGAAATAGGAAAGCATAAAAATTTCAGAAAGTGAGCATAAGCTCAATACGTTTAACCCTATACTGTAAAGATAAGAAAAATAGGTTTTGGTAGGCATCTGAATTTTAATTCATTTTACTTTGAATTGAGATGGAGAAAGAATTATATTTAAAACTGTTACTAGCTATTATCTAGAAGTGGACCCAAATTGATGAGTTCTTGTCTGAACAATGCGATCATTGAGTAAGGTGCACACCTCCTGGGCAGATCGAGAAGTCTGAGCTGGAGTCGCACAGGTGAATTGGTGGGCCTAAGTCCTAATAATTGATAATTGGTGGGCCCACTTTGTTTTGTGGGAAAACAATACTTGAAACAATTTATTAAATACTTGTATATTATTAGATTTTGATATTTATAAGGGATACGTGAATTTTAGAAAGGTATAGAAAGTAAACGTATTTTATGTTCAAAGTCTCGCCATCTTTATGTATGCGTTGATGGCCTGGATGACGGGGGAGGAGATGACCTTATTTTCTAATTCAAAGAGACTCTACTGTAATTAACAAAATTACATAATTATCAAATTGACGAGTTCATTGCACATAAGCAAATAAGTAGACAATTCCAATTAAGTACCTTCTTCTAACTTACCATTATTTCTTTATAAGCTAACCTGTCAACTTAAGTTTGCTATTTGGATTTGTTTATTTATCATATTGTCATCCTTAATAATAAGAATTCTTTAGAGTTTTGTTGTAACGGAGAATTCGTATCTTGCATCAAATATGAATATGAAATTCTTTTTATTTAATAGGCCTCAATTACTTGAGGGATATTTTATTTACTCACTTACTTATTCTTTTGGTTATTTCCTCTGATCCTTTTTAGTGTTTTTATTTTGCTCTTGCATCCTTAACATGACTCATCTCTTATTTCATTGGTAATTAGCCAGATGATTTAGTAATTGAACATTAAAAATAATTAAGCTGAAATAATTAAAATTTTCTATATCTAGCCACAATTTATTCATTTATTTATTTATTTATTTATTATATTTTTTATTTATATATGTATTTTTATTTATTTATTTATTTTTATATTATTTCATCAGCTAAGAGATTGAATTTGTAGGGCCTTTCTTGGAGCATTTCAAATACCTCAGACTTGTGGATGATCCGTTTTGAAGAATAGTTTTACTGATTGTTCCCATTCTTCTCATGCAAGTCCAGATTGTAGTTCTTTCTTGGATTAAAAGGTCATTACCCAGAATAAATTGCTTTTCAGTCCCTTGAGGTTTGGTGAAATGGTTTTCTGAGCGCATGCTTTTAGAAAAATATTTATAGGACTACTTAGTTTAGCGTAAATGGTTTCCGGACCACAAAACTTTGGGTTAACTGATTTCTGGGTCACAAATATTTATTTTTGAATCCCTGAACTTTATGAATTTTCTGCTTTTGGTCCAATGGGGTTTCCAAATGCAAATATTTCAAAGTTTTGGGCTGTTTTGCAAAACTAAGCTTGTATTTATGCATGGACTTCTTATAACGGCCTTAATGGTACTAGTTATCACAATCTACTACTTATATCATAAATATTATATTTTTGGTGATTAACAGCCCACCATGCTTAGCAAAATAATTAAAATTTAATTAGAAAACTTTGACCATTACCTGAACTTAGTCGGCGCTGGACTTCAGCGTTCCTCTAACCTCCGGTTTACAGAGATTGCTAATCTCAACCCTACCTTCCTTAGACCAGGCACAACATAGATCCGTTTCGTTTTCTACCTCGGACCGTAGTCACTAATCAAGTTTTTAATCTTTTTCAAGGATAGTGGAACTTTAATCAAGAAATTATAATATTTAAGACATAAAATTCAATTGAATAACGTTCCCTACTGGGAAACTTCTTTTATTAAATGCTTAAAAGCTAAAATATTACAATGGAAAGATTTGAACATGGATTTAAGCTAAGATCATTAGAGATACTTGCTCATAGAGAAATAGAGAATCCCGACTTCTCTTTTGCTAAAGAATGCTCAAATGACCGTATCCTTTCTCAATACAGAACCTCTCCTTTTATAGAGGGATGGGAGTACATAGGATGCCCTATTGGCTATAGTTATGTTCACATGACTACAATTATGTTCACATGGCTACAGTAGACTACTTCATTTTACAGACCTGACACTTGTTAAAATAATACAATAATAGAGCAACCACTTTTCAAAGCATTTTAATGATGACAGGACTAGTAATTATTGAGATTCGGCATGCCTTCATCTCCAATTATATCTTCCAGACCATCATTATCTGAAAAATCATCAAAATCTTCATCAAATTGAAGATGCTCTGTTAAAAATAATTCAAGAAGATATTTCTTTCTTTCTTCTAATAAGAATTTTTCAACCCCAATATCAAAGAGATAATCAAAAATATCTTCTGAAATCGCTCCTTCCACCTTCATGTATTCTTTGAACTCTAATCATAGGCGAAAGTAGTATTTTCACAATGCATTAATAGTTTTCCTTGTTCGATTAATGCTGAACTTTGATAATAAATATTGTAAAAACCAATGGCTCTTGCTAAAACAGGATCAGTAACTATTTCTCATCGATCTGTGAACCATTCTTGTTGATCATAGGGATCGTCATAATCAACAATCTAAACAAGATAATGGGCTGGTTTAACTTTTCTATTTTCATACTCGATTAGGGCACAATGTACCTCCACATATAGGCATCGATTTTTTGGAATTTTGTTAGACCATCTGGAGATGTTGGAATTCAATGAATCCTTCTGAACTTGCATTGTTGAAACTTGAATAATTTTTTAAAAAATGGGTACTTTGGATCTGGGATTTTCATAAAGTAAAATACCATCCCGTATTCTCAGGCTTTAATGACGGAGTCATTTAAAGATATTGAATTTGTTGGGAAACTAACACCACCAACTCTAGACTTATTGGAAAAGTATATCGTTGTACTCCAAGACTCCCTAATGTCATAGGAATAATGATGATAATAGTCAATACAGGATGCATACTACTCATTAAACCATTTTTCTTGAACATGAGAACTTTTTTCTTGGATATCATAAGGACATATAAGGTAATTAACTTGTAACTCTAGAAGAGAAAATCTTAAGGCTATTAAGTAGGCAAAAGATAGCAGGTCAAAACGAGATCTACTTTTTGTATGGAATTCCAAATTATCAATGAGGACTTTACTCGAAGGAGAAACCCATTCCAATAATAATGGCATTTCATTGTGGATTTCCTCCTTTTCTGGCAGGAGTTCTGCTTCGATGATCACCATTATCGAGTTCTCGAGTTAAACTGTCTACCAGAGAGTTCTTCGATCCCTGTATATGTTCAATAGAGAAGAAAACCGGTTAAGCCATGATTACCACTATAGGAGTCGCCCTTGAGTTTGCATATTTGATAAATTCTTTTTCACAAAATCGAATATTCCTTTGCAATCGCTTCAAATAAGAAAAGGTTTTAGGGCTAAAAAAGATTAATAACTTCTCAATTTCCCTTATAACTGTAAAGATTTTTTTTTTCATCGTGGGATGGTTGCATTCTGCCTTATTAAACTTCCACTGTAATATTTGTAGAACTTTTCTCCTTTTTTGATTTTGAATATTACGCCCCAATGCTCATTGCTGAATCTATTTCAAGCACTAAATCATCTCCTTCATTAGGCAAATTAAGAATAGGAAGATTTTTACACATCTTTTTGAAATTTGAACAATCATTGTATCATTAGTGGTCCATGTCCAACTTACTTCTTTCTTTGAGTTTTTGTTGCAATGACTTTCTTAGTTTAGCTAAATCTTTAATAAAATCTGAAGCATAGGTTAGGCATCCAAGAAGCCTTTTTAGTTGCTTTCTATCTTCAATCTTTTCAAGAAAATTTTTCATTTTTTTTTCCAAAATATGCTTTTTTAGGATGATTTATCCAGCCTTTATCTCTAGACCTAAAAACTTAATTTCTTATTCGGCATAAATGCACTTGTTTTTACCTATTACAATGCCATGATGACTGCATCTTTGGATGACAGCTAAGACATTATCTTGGTGCTGTTCTATGATTTTAGAAAAGACAATGACATTATCAATGTAAACTAAACAATAGTGATTAAGGTCTCTGAAGATGTTATCTGTTCTTCTTCGGAATATTTGAGTTGTATTTTTAAGACCAAATGACATTACTATCCATTCATAATGTCCTTGTAGGGCACTAAATGTAGTTAACGGAATGCTTTCCTCATCCATTTTACTATGCCAATAACCACTTTTGCAATTCATTTTTGAGAATCAAGTGGCTCCTTGAATTCTATTGAAAAGGACAGCTTTGCTAGGAATATAATAACTATCAAAGACAGTATTATCATTAAGCTGTCATAATTGATTACCATTCTTACTTTTTCTCTTTTTTCTTCTGCATGATTTTTTACCATGAAAGCGGAACTGGTGTAAGGACTTTTGCTATTCCTGATTAATCCTTTATGCAGAAGTTCTTTGATTTATTTATCAAATTCTTTGGATATCTTGGTGTGTATACACCATTCATTTGACTCGAATAATAGTATTGGGATTTAATAAAAAATGCAAATCCTAAAATTTTAGTGGATTATCATAGTAGAGTTCTTTACATGATTGCTCTTATTGTTCAGCAATCTGCTCTTTTATAGATAACTCAAGTAGTGAGATTGTCAATGCTATATCACGTTGTGTAGGTATTACCTTCTCACCACACTAGCTGCGTGTAAACTCAATTTTCTAATGAGTGTAAGCCTAACTTAATTTTCAAAAGGAACTGAGCGACCATTAATTATAAATATTATTTGGTTTATGGTATGTGTGCATGGAGAATATAATCTCTGAAAATTATTTCCAATAATCATATCATGAAAAGGTTGATCAGTAGCCTATAGAGTTAGTATAATGCTTTGAACTCCTAATTCTACGGATAACCCTTCTATGGCTTCATTGTGACTCATAATGCTATTATTAACTATCCTCAACTATCCTCACTTGTAAAGAATTTTTAGTTCTTTTCTACATAAACTTTGGAAATGATGATGTTTTTCCAAAGTATACAGAACAACCACTATTTATGTAGGCACACAACTCAAATTTATTATATCCCTCTAAGCATACGTTTATTAGGATATAGATGCTATTAGGATTTGTGTTGGTAACTGTATAACTTATCTCTATAGTCATGTTTTTTACTAGTTCATCCTCATAAATTAGTTTACTAACAGTTTTTGTTTTGTATCCAATGACCTTTTTATCTAGACTCATACTTTGGTCTATATTTAGTCTTGCATATTCAAAACTCATTCTATTTATTTCACTAATCATACTAATTGCATCATCTTCTTTAATTTCTTCTTTAGTTGATGAAGATCCTTCTCCCATTCTAATCTTGTACTCATACTTCTTAATAATTGAGATTTTATGGTTATTATACCATTCTCATCAACTTTTATTACATTTTTCTTGTTAATTTTTGTATGGTTGATAAAGCTAGATATCTATGAACAATCAATTTTTATCTCCTGTTGATTAGATTTAATCCTCTTAATCTTTTACATAGGGGTAGGAATTCTAAATTTCTCTGCCTCTATCATTATGACCTTAGCCTTTGGATCTATAATATTATCAAATTTGTAGATAATTTTCTAAAATATCCTTAGTGGATATTCTCCCCTTTTTATATCCATCCCAACTGTTTTTATTTTAAGAGATAGAAAATTTTTAGCAAATTCATTTTTTAGACTCACATAATATCCAGGTCGATAATTGAATCCTACCGATCCATTGCATAAGTTAGTCTTAGTCCCGATGATAATTTACTTGTTAAATTTGATATGCCTAATATCACAGAGTAAGGCATAAAGGTCAATATCTTCGACATAATATTATAATGGAGTAATTTAAACTTGAACACTTCCAACATGGATATACATACACTTTCTATCTTTATTATGCTTAAGGGTGTTTTCTCAATTAATGAGATTAACTTCTCCCACATCATACTCACAATCTCTGATTTTTAGATCTCCTTCCATCATCTCACAAAAATACTTGCTCCTTAATTGGAAGATGGATTTTTTATAGATCATGTCCTTTTGGATTATGAGAAGGACCCAATCTCCTTTGACTTCCTCATTATCATTATCTACAACAAACTCGTCCCCTTGAAGATCACCAAGACTAATCGAGCTACTTTCCATCAGATGACTTGTTTCTTCATGGTCACTTTCATCATATTCATTGTCTAAGATAATTTCAACAATCCCTTTGTTGTTATTTAGGGTCAGGTCTGGTGACTTATCTTTACTAAACTTAATATAATCTAGGCTACCTAAGATTTCAACAAACTTGTTATTCTTTCTATTTTTGCATTCATTAGCATAATGTTCTATTTCTCCGCATACCCAGCATTTTGTAGTTGTTTTTCCTGCAGGACAATAAGGAGATTTCCTAAAAAATCTATGTTTTTTAGGACTTGGTTTGTTATAATATTTTCCTCTATATTCCTCTCCCCTTTGCGTATTAAAGCTCTTTTTCTTATTAAATTTTCCTTTTCTTCTCCTTTCAGGTTCCTTTCTCCATTGATAAGGTAAATTCCAGCAAGTTAGGAATTACTTCTTAATTTTCTTTTGCTTTTGGAGATCAAGATATTGATCATTGACCCATTTTCTTAAATAAGAGATTCTTGAACTAAGGGCGTCAATGACATCTGCTCGTTCAAGCGATATAATATATTTTTTATTAATTATAGAATTTATCAAATACGGTAATTTGTCATAGAATATACAAAGATTAGTTTCATTATGCCCAATTTTGTAATAATATTGGCTAAATTTAGCAACATAACTTTTCAAATATCTCATATCCCATAATTCTATATTATTAATCTTTCTCTGTCATTCTCTTACCTTTTCTATATAGTCAAGTTTAGCTCCGATAAAGTCGATTTCAATTTCCTTACATAGATTTTTGGACATAATAGCTGGTGTTTCTATCATTCTTAATGTATTTTTACCATCTTCATTTAATAAATCGTACAAGTCAGCTACAGTGTCAAAGAAATTATGTTCAATGTAGTTTAGGAAATTGGCAGCAGTCCAGATAGTATGTAAGTTTAAGACGCTATTCATGCCTCTTTTTCAATGTTCAAATATTTCTTCTCTATTATGAGCTTCACCAATGTTTAAGACGTATCCCGTCTAACTAATTGGAGTAAGGCCAACTTCTTCAAATATTGTAACTTTTCTTGGGACAAACCCGTAGGAAAAATTAATTGTACATCCTGTTAGAACGTACCTAGGTCTTATGAAATGAGTATATCTTTTAGAAGGTTCGCCGAATTTCTCAGGCTTATGAACAGCATTGTTAACTAGATTGGTCT
>JAKOGI010001077.1:225000-262500 GCA_029747015.1 Carnegiea gigantea
ATAAACCAGGTTCATGCAATATAAGGAATTATTTCAATCATATCCAAATATTGCTCGCAAATTATTAATAAAACATATTCACAGAATATTACGAACCTAAATTTCATGAAACGGGTTCATGGAATAACCACATACCATATATATCCAACAATGGCATGAAGCTCATTCAAATAGCATTTTACATTTTAAATTACATGAAATGAATTCATATAATATCAATATAAAACACAATATTGTACAATATAATATAATATGAAACTTATTCCTGTAATATTAACATGAAATAAATAAAAATTTCAAACACAATATTATATAAAACTTATTTATATAATATCACTTGTAATATGAAACAAATTCATATAACTTCAATCCAAGTGATTATTTATAAATCATTTAACATGAGATTTTATAATTTAAGATTGTTTCATATAAAACGAATTCATATGCCAAATGGGCATGTAATGATCGACATATTAATATTTTTAACAAGAAGTTCATACAATATAAATCAAAACTAATTCAAAAATTTTAATTCAACTAATGAACTAATTACCTGCTTCATAACATACGAACTTGTACATAATCATAATTCAACTTGTCATGTTTGAATACTGAAAAACTTTAAACAAGCCATAATACACGCACCCGAGAGCCCCCTACCTCCTTTTAATAACCTCAGAAGTCTCATGGCCCTCATTTCATACTCTCTCTTCATTTCAATCTTTCGAGGCGCTCTCTCTCTCTCTCTCTCTCTCTAATTGAATGCCTCAGTATTTCTCCCTTTCCTTGAGACCTCTTAATCCCTCACCGAAGAATTCACATCTCAGTCCGTCATCAACCGAGACCTCTCCATCTCGACTCTCTGCCACGTCCTTTTCTGTGCTCTGGGCAGCCATGGCCGCCACTGGCAGGGAGCTGGGTTCAGGGACCACCGCAAAAGCCACGCCCACCATACCCAAATGACAACACCGCGGTATATATGCGCCATGAAATCAAGGCCTATGGGCTTCATCTACTCGTCTTTCAATGGAAAAAACCACCACCAGTGTGTAGATAGCCGCCGCTGATTTGCCAGAGGCCATCCACTATCCCAATGTGCCACTTTAGCGGTGGCATGTGTGTTGCATGCGCTGCTACGCTGGGTCCTTTTGGGTGGTTTTTCAGTGGGAGGACATAGATTGAAAAACATAGAAACCAACTGGAGGAAGAAAACATCCAAATCCTCTTTGTCAGTGGCATGTGACCCACACACGCCGCCCCTTCTAGCGGTTCTGATGAGGGAGTTAAATTTCTCAACCTTTTCAACCCCTCCTTATTTTTATTTATATTTGGGTGTGACTGTGAGGGAGGTCACAGTCTTATGGACCACATAGACCGTCATTGGGATGACAGTGGTTCATATGGCGGTCATAATGGGTCCATCGTCACCACAGGCAAATGAGTCATGCTTGGGTGGCTGCCATAATAGCCACCAACTGGTGGCATAAGTGGTGAGTTGGGAGAGCAAGGTAGATCCATGGCGTTGTTAGAGTGAGCTCCTGAACCTAGTTTGGAAATCTATGGTGAGCTAGAGACTCAATTTTAGGGTCAGGGATCATTAGCGATTGAGCATACAAAATCATGCTTTAACAAATGCTTAGCATAAATTGTGAAACACAATCACACAATTAGCATTGAAACATGCTAAGCAAAGATTAAAGTTGCATAATTACGGAATCAAAATGAACTAATCATTAAAAGAAATATGGGTTGATCAATCAGGGTCAAAACCGAGCAACAATGGTTGTGATACCACTGTTGAGAAATTAGGACATACCTTAGTGCGAAAACGTAGGATCTCATTGCTGGTGATTGCCTACAAATTGTTGAATTAAGACCGACAACGACTACTAGAGTTTCCATAGCTGTCGCGCCCCAAACCCGAACCAAATGATGGCGAGGCTAGCATGAGAGGAGGGGGGAGAGAGTTAGGGTTGTTGTTTTGGGTTTCTGTTATTGATACATAATTACATTCCTAAACCCCATATAAATAGGAGCACACAACTTGTAAGTAACAATGAGTAGTTCATAGGAATTATTAATACGTAATTAATAATTTCATAGCCGCCCACAATGTGACTGTTATACTTGGTCAACACAAATAAATTAATCAGTTGTACTATAGATGGGGATCAATGATGCAAATGCTAAGGGTGAAAAAAAAAAAAAAAAAAGATGTGTATTACTTTAATTTGAAAACAAAAATCATTTAAAAAAAGATGAAAATCTTATTATGAAAATGAAAATTACGTGAGTACTTTGCCTAACCAAGAATTAAAATGCCAATGACATCAACGCATTTCATTTTCTTTACATGTTAGTCCATTACTTTAATGTTTATTTTTTAAGAATTTTTTTGGATGATATTTCAAAAATAGAAAGTTCGAAACAATTGGGATCTTTTTGAAGATTGGTTACGGTTACTAATTCATGATCTTGATTGTATGATTTTGCCATATTAGCAAATAATATGGGCAAAGACTTTATTTTATGATAGATTATTGTTATGAGTTGATAGAAATCGCTACAGGTTTCTAATACTATTTATTATTAGCTATTTTTTTAATGTTCTAAAATGTCGACAGTCGTGCTTAAAAATTTAATAAACAATATTTACCATGTATCCATTCAATACGAAATTTTTTGAAAGAATCAAGATTATTTTTCCCATTTATTTTGATTTATCAATTAGACTTTGTTAATGCAAATCTCAATGTCACAATTACAATTTGTGATACAATATTCCGACATCTAAATACTATAATTTCAATTGAACATTTTAAATTATATGTTATTATGACATGTCTCAACTCCTTACTAACTCCCTTTTAATTTAAATCCTTTAGAGTCACTCATTTTTGAAGTTTTAAGTATAATAATCTTTTCATATTATAATATCTTTACAAAAATAAGAACCAAATCCTCCGGAAATGAAAAGCTAAACCAAAATTTCCAGGCTCAAAACAAGACCCAATAAACAAAAGAAATGCAAAATTTAAAAAAGCAAATTTGGTATATGTGAGAGAGAAGTTAGCGAACAAGTGCATCAAACTCCTCTAAATGTGATCATACTGTCGTACCATTAAGACTGATTTTAATTTGCATTATGAGCTCCGCAAGTGAAAACAAAAATTAATGTAATATCGCTATGACACGATTTTTTTAACTTTCTAAACAGGGATCTCTAATTGTCGACCTTTGTAACTTCAATTAAATATACTATATTTTGTAGCAAGAGCCAACTTGCTTCTCTTCGTAGAATACTGCTGATTATTATTGTGCCTACTGTGATGTTGCCAAAAGCTACTCAATATTTCATTCGTGTAATTTCTCAAAGCATGGATTATTTCTTAGTTTCTACATATTTTCTTGAGATATTAAATTTGACAAAAAAGTTGTTCAACTTAGGTTCAACTTCCGATCCGGTTAACTTTAGGTTATGTTCTGCTTAGGTCGATCAATGTTGCTTTGATTCCAATTCAGTTAACAATCATTTTGGATTGGCTTTTAGTTAATTGATTTGGTTCAATAAATGCATCTTATTAATGAAAAAAATTGACAAAAACAAATTGAGTTAGAATCAGTTTCATACCCATTATAAGATTTGGCTGCTAATGATAGGTCACTTTTTATTAAGTCTATGATAAACTTATGGTCATCAACTAATAATTCCTTGTATCTTCACATCAAAAAAGTATTCAAGTCTTGAATGACGGTTATCACCAAAAGAATATGTGTTAGCTAAGATAATATTAAATAATTAGGAAATTTTTAGTAAAATTGGTATATTTATATATACATTGAGTAAGTCACATAAGACGTTCATTATATTCATAAAGTATACTTCAAATTCTAATCCATTATTACATCGACCTTAAGTGCAGTTTGTATTCGACCAATATCTTAGGAATACTTCACACATGCTACTTGAGCTATATATAGTATAATGTTGAACTAAACTGATTAGAGTGTAATATATAGCATAATAAATTACCAGTGCAAAAATAATCCATTTACAAGTAGTTATGACAACAACAACTACTATTATGGTTGTTGTTGCTGTAAAATATTTTTGGAAGGACATTCATGCTAGTCTACTATTCAATGATTTATGAGTATTATATATCTTTTTTTAATGAATCATAAAGAATAAGAATTACTTTTGCGATAAGTTCTGATAATATTGGATTTGTTATGAATCATTATTTTTTTTTCTTTATCTTGGCATTGCGTCATGGATATACTCATAAATATTAGCATAGTGTTACTTTGTAAATGATGCAAATGTTAGGTAATTAATTAAAGGCATGGAGACGTAATTACGCATTGTGATCATCAAGGCTTTCACTTTAATTGTGTAAGCTCCAAACAAATTAACGTGAAGTTATAGGGCCAAACTTAACTTGGCCTCTCATGTAGTAGGAAGAATGGTGTCAACTTCATAGACTTAGACAATTAGTCTTTTAAGTGTATCAAACAATCAAAAATTTTTAAGCTAGCCAACCATTTAGAATGATAGCATTCAAAATTTCTTTTTTTTATTATATTACTTATAAAATTAGTTACCGTGCAAACGCACAGGCAGAAGCTAGATAAACTAATTATCATATGACATGTTACTTTCATCAAAAACTTTGTGTAATGAAAGTATGTTTTTGCGTATATAGAGTTCTTGGTTGGTAGTCTCATTGTGCTTTTATTTTTTTTATCTAAAATGTTAGCTGGCCCTAACTATTAGGGCTAAAATGACCATGATCCACCTAAGTGGTGGACTCTCATTAGGAGATTAAACCTATAAATAAGGGGTGCACGGACCTAATCTATTATCACCAGCAAAAACCTAAGCAGTACCCCAAATCCCTCTTACCCTTCTATCATAGCAACCTCGCCATCATTCGGGGTTTGGATTTTGGACGTGACTTCTACGACAACTCATAGCCACCTCTGGACATTGCTAGACTCTGATGGGCAATTGCTAAGTAGTTGTTGAATCCTAATCGTCCACACTCCTAAAGGTTAGTCCTTTAATTACATACAGTGGTATCAAAACCAATGTTGTTGGGTTTTGGCCCCAATTGATTTGTTGATGATTTGCCTATGCGATTATTTATTTAGTTTTCGTAATTATGTTACTGAATTGATACTGAGAATGCTTCTGCGATTGAATGATTTCCTAAACCATGTTCCTTTCTATCAGTGCCTATGATTATGATAAATTGAGTCCATAAAAAGCATGATTCATTATGTTCATCCCCCAACTGATATGACTAAAGAATGATTTTTTGGTCGACTTGCTCACGGAATTTTGATGGTTTATTTCATGAAGGCATGATGTTATATACTATGTGTAATTACACCTATTTATGAATGCAATTTTTCTTCTTATGCGACTATGTATGCCTAGATTAGATGATTAGTTCATCTAAGCTCTTACAATTATTAGATTTAATTGATGAAGCATATTTTTTGATGTGTCCATTTGCCCAATTGGCTGGACCCAAATTTGATGGTTAATTCGTTTGATTCTTCAAATCATGCTATTCAAATTGATGCTAAGAATGCTTTTATGGCAATTGAATATTTATATTAGCATAATTATTGCTAGCCCAAACCCTAACCCCAAAACCACTCTCTGACCTGACCCTAGACCACCCTTGATTCGGTTAGGACTAGACTCGACATTCCCCCACCATCCATGACTCTGTGACTATGACAAAAGTAGATCTGGTGGGGCCTTGTGCCCCTCACTGTTTTCACACCTAAAAAAAATTCATGAACGGGTTAGAAGCAAGAAATACAATTAAGAGATTATAAAGACATACCCTTCAGAGGTGCCATTGGAGGGGTGATGCGTCACGTGCTGCTACTATTTTGAATGCTGATCTACTGATTACTTGTGGTGGTTTTGGGTAGGGAAGGATGGAACAGCACATGAGGGCCTTGTTTTATCGGTGGGGAGGGCGGTGGCTATCATCTTTGAGCCAATAAAAGGCGAAGGCTGGCCTCTTCGGCGGCAGTGGCTGCCTAAAAGCAATGGTAGTGGTGTTAGCGGTAGAGACAGAAGCTCCATTTTCGTGTATAGGGTTGAGGGCAGAGAGGCAAGAGCAGGAGAGATTGCAGGGGATTAGGGTACAGGAAAAAGGAATAAGAATAGGCTAGGGCCTTTTTATTTTAGCCAATAGGCTATTTGTTCCGGGGTGTGCTCGTGTTTGCAAAACTAGGGCCACCACTAGGGATGGCAATGGGGTGGGTTAAACCGTACCTTATCCATACTCGTTTTTGAAAATCGTACCCATATCCGTACCCGTATTCATCGGGTATTAAAAAATAAAACCCATACCCATACCCATCGGGTTTTGCGGGTTTACGGGTTTTATTCGGGTTTACATAGAAAATAAAAATTAATACCCATATGAAACTCATATCCAAGTACGATATATGTTTTTGTTATTATAAGATTGTAAAGTTGTGATATTTTGAGAATATATTGTTTAGAAATGTGAAATCAAATACATTATTGACTAATTTTTTTGTTAGAACGGTTTGGATTAGACTTAAATTGGAAAAATATTAATCGAAAATAATTTTTTTTCCTATTATAAAAAGGGGTACGGGTAGGGTACGGGTATGGGGCGGGTGAGGGCTATACCCATACCCGTACCCATACCCATACCTGTTTTCCAATACCCGCCCCATACCCATTTAAAACCCATTTTCACCACCCATTTGTGTTTTAAATGGGGCGGATTTTGCGAGTTTTAAATGGGTACGGGTTTTATTGCCATCCCTAGCCACCACCTGATCTTTCTTTTTTTTTTTCTTTTGTTTGTTGCTACTATTTCCATAGACTACCACACACCCAATCTTTCTCCTTAAATCATTAATAATACTAATTTATTTAAATTTGTTTTACGTTATGTGTTATAAAGTGGTAGAAATTGTAATTGAGCAATATTTTATAATATTGTTATATGAAATTTAAATTCACAGTATTACGAATTTGTTTTATAATATGTGGATATCATGTTATATAAATGAGTTTCATATAATTGAGCCTTTATTATATATTCGTTTAATATTTTTGAATATGTTTCATAAATAGGTTCATGTTGTTATATAAATAACTTTTACATAATAATATAAACTTTGTGGGTAAATATATAATTATATGTTATACTCAATCTAATAAAGCTTTAAATAGGACATGCTAATAGATTAGTTCTATATAATATAAGTTTGTGTAAATGTGTTTTCCAGGATTAAAGGTGAATACCTTTGTGATGTTCACTAGTTAAGTGTTAACTAGTTTAACAAATCATGTAAAATTGTGTGATAATTAAATTATAAGGACGTCTAATTCATATTCATATGTGATGATTATGAACTCACCGAATTTTCAAATGACATGAGTGATGGAATTGTTGATAATTTAATTATTTAATGATATGCCTAACACTTTATATACTTTCCGATATGGTAGCTAAGAACTTGATCGATAGTATGCCCACTAGTGAAAAATTGGATGGCAGTAATTGTGACCTCCGGCATCTAAAGTTTAGTTCATTCTAAATGAAAGTGACATGTTAGATCTCCTGACAGCCTCTATGTCTGCCCCCAACAAACAAAGATGAGTAGGTGACATTCATCGCAAGTAGACGGTTATTGTAGTTTAGATTAAATATCGCTCCATAAGGACCAATGTAATCTACCAAGTCGTATCCTTTTAAAAGGCTTAGCAAAATAACTCATCAAGCGGTTAGTTTGTCTAAACTAGACAATCACCTTATTGCACAAAGGAGTAATCTCTTGAATTAAAGCATCTAGGGATTTATTTTCCTACAATGAATTGGATTCATGAATTGAGCATCTACTTTTCCCAAGTTCGGTTGATTCCAATGATGATAATCTAATATAATTCAATCTTTTCTTTCAAAATAAATTGAATTACATAAACTAATATAATCATCATTCTTTCAAAGAGTTCTTATTTAGTCTAAGTTACAAATCTTGATTGCCAATTTTCTTTCCTCTCAACATGCAAATCTTTCTCAAGAACCACAATGATGAGTCTAATCTTGCCAATCTAATAAGAGATTCCTTATTTCGGTGTTTCACTCTACTGTCTAACATATGCAAGTAAATTGACCAAAATAACTCACAATCAGCCAAAGCACAAGTTAGATTGAACCAAACCAGGCAAGATCAAGCACAAGCATCAGAAAAAACGCTGATTATAGGCATTACTTTCTTGGCAAGATAATAAAATGCCAGGGAAGTAAAATTTGACAAAATATTTAGGCGGAATTCTACGCGTTTTTTTGTAAATAAAAAAATGCCATGACTAAGGAGGCAATTTGAATTAATGTACAACAGCTAGGCATGCTCCAAAAATATTAATTTTTTATATAATAAAAACAACCCGCCTCCTTATTTCTCAGAAAACGTCAGACACAATTCCCCAATTCCCCACCATCACTTCATCTACCCGAGAAAACTGAAGCCATGAAACCCTAACTGCATGGATTGATCTCCGGCCCGAATAGGTTGAGGATTAGGTGTCTACTTCTGATTCAGGTGCATTTTTTCTTTTTCTTCCTCCATTGCGAACTATGGTGTTTTGGTTTTGTAATTTTTCGAAGTTCCTCTATACCTTGATTTGTTGCTTTGTTTCTCACTTAATCTGACCAATCTTTCCATTATCTCGCACAATCAACTCTTTATGATTCACCTCTCTTAGAATCAAGATTGAATGGGTTTGAATATGTGCCGAAATTATTATTGGCGCTTTAAATATTGTGTCAAAATTTAATCTTGGCATTGCATAAAAGGTGTCACAATAAATGCACGACACTATCATAAAAGTGCTGAGAAATAGAGCCTCGACACAAAAAATTTCAGCACTTTTGTTTTCTGCCGCGAATTCCTTTTTCGGCACTACTTTGTGGCGTCAATCCATTAAAAAGTGTTGATAATCTGCGTTTTTTTGTAGTGAAGATTTGTTTTGATAAACTAGAATTCCAACAATTTCGCTTTAGCCAGCAATACCTAGATTAAAAAGAACTACTCACTCATGATCTTTGAAACTCATCAAAGGAATTTAAACTAAACATTATTCAAACCAGAACTAATCTAAAATGAGTTCAGGAAGATAAGAGAGGAAAATGCTTTTCAAAAATGGAGTTCCTTCAGATGATCTTTCAACCTTCAAAGCCTCCAATTGCAAATCTCTTCCCTTGATCCTTCTTTTCGCTCTCTAGGATTAGAAATATAAGAATTTTTTATGAAACTAAAAGATGGAATAGATGAAAATGCTTTGAAAGTAGTCGAGAGATGCCTTATTGCAGCAAAACTAGAGCATTATCAACCACAAGATCAGAGGAAGATGAACAGGCTCAGTAGTTAAGGCCCACTATTGTTTGTGGCCTCTAACGCGAACCCTCTGTTGTGGCCTCTAACTCCATCTTCTTCTGTTCTTCTCACCATGGACACATAAGACTAAGGGGAGCTCCATGGCGGTGAATTAACATTGTTTGGGGGGTCAATGCTAGGTGAAAAGGTCTTAAGACTAGCGAAACTCATCAAATAAGCATATCCAAGTATGAAACAGAAATAAGGGTGTAAATCAACCTCTAGGGCATGCAATCTTAGAAATGGCAACATATGGCCCAAAATAATGTCCATTTTTAGCATTTATCAATAGTGCAAAGATATTATTGCCAATGAATAGTACAAAGAAAGCCTAAAAGCATACCAAGCCTGGTTTGAAAGAGATCGATCAACATATCACACTTTGTCGTCATGCATGCATGATGATCTGCTAGGAGATTTGAACGTTATCCCATTGCTAAGGATGCCTGGGACCAGTAGAAGATCAGGTTTGATCAGACATCCACTATAAGGTTACATACCTTGTAGTTAAAGCGGATACAATAAACTATCGACTATAGTCAAAGTATCTCCAATGATCTACGAGTGATGAGTGACATTGTCCGAGATCAAAAGGCTACTGGGTGAGAAGTCTCTAGCGAGCAACAGGTACTAGATGTGATTCGAGCCCTCCCATATGAAATTGATCATTGGAAGAGTTTAAACTCATTATGGCACATAACGATAATATACAAACCTTCAAGGCATTCTCAATGCACCTTGAAATGGAGGAAGAGCACTTGAAATCATCTGCTCCTTCCAATAGAATTTGTTGTCAAAAGAAATAGACCCAAGGGCAATAGGCATTATCATAGCAAGAAGCCCAAGAAGAGTCATTGCCCCTCTCAGAACTTCCGGTCTAAAGGTAGTATTGCCAAGAAGCAAAAGGCTAAGGGCAATGAAGGGAAGAATATGACACGTGTGAAGTGTTCTATGGAAAGAAGAGGCATTTTGCTCCATATTATCCTAAGCCAGCTAATTAAGGTACCTTTTTCTAGCAAAACTCGTGAATTATATGTTTCTTTGTATGCATTTATTGCAAACTCTCTTCCTTAATGGATTGTAGACATGGCAACAACCAAGGACATAGTTCAAGGTAATACTGGATTCATGGAGTTCCATCCCTACCCTATGGGTTCACGGACTGTCAACTGGGGAGTGGCAGCGAGGAAGATGCCCTTGGCATAAGAACATACCAGTTGAAACTTCATGGAGAAAACAAGATGCTTCTTCATGATGCTATCTCGGTGCGATGCCCCTTAGTACCTTCTATTTCTTTGACAAGATTAGGTTTTTCTTTTGGTTTTTACCATAATGGTTTAGACATCTTTTACAATGGTAATTTGTTTGTCCATACAGCTTTGAAAAGAGATTTCATTGTCTTAGATATGGATGAAAATTATAGTAATAAATCTACTACTTTTATCTTATATTTTGACTCTAATGTTGAATTTGTTAAGTGGCAAGCGTGACTTGGTCATGTGGGTCAAGACAGAAGTAGGCTAGTGAAAGAGGATCTTTTGATTGACAGCTGGCAAAGCAACCATAAAACCTTTTGGTAAGGCTTCGAAGACATCAAGTCCCTTTGAATTAATCCACTCTGACATCTACGGACCTATGAATGTGAAAGCACATCGTAGGGCTAAATACTTTATTACTCTAATAGATGATTATTCATAATATGTGTATCTATTATCTCACCACTATGAGACATTTGATGTGTTCAAACGCTTCGTAGAGGAAGTAGAGACTCAATTGGAATGAAAAGTTAAAAGTATTTGAACAGATTGAGGTTGCGAATATATATCTAATATATTCAAAGAGTTCTATGAGGAAAAAGATTTATGAAAATAGCTAACGATTCCACACACTCTGCAACAAAATGATGTTGCATAGCTGAGGAACCGGCATTGCTTCCATTCCTAAGCTTCTTCTCCATTCTTTCCAATATTCGAATGGGTTCTTCCACATATATGCGGTTCTCCTTCATCTGCAAGGATTTATACTGAATAACATGATCTGGATCCGAAATGCACTTTCGAAGAATAAATACATGGAATACATCATGTATGCCTTGCAGCGAGGGCGAAAGTGTTAATTGGTATGCGAGCGGGTCCACTCTTAGAAGAATCTCAAAAGGCACAATGAATCTTGGGCTCAGTTTCCCTTTTTGACCAAACCTTATGTTTCCCTTGAGTAGGGAGACCCTCAGGAATACATGGTCCCCAACATTAAATTCTAAGGGCCTTCTTCTGATATCTGCATAACTCTTTTGCCTATTCTGGGCTGCTTGCACCTTCTTACGTACAGTTTTGATAACCTCGACTGTTTGGTCGATTAGTTCTACCTTAGAGGATTCCCTTTCTCTGACTTTGTCCCAACAATTAGGAGTTCTACAGCTTTGACCATATAGTGCTTCAAAAGGAGCCATGCTAATACTTGCATAGTAGCTATTATTGCACGCAAACTCGACCAGAGGCAAGTTGTGATCCCAAGTCCCTACGTATTCTAATGCACAGGCTCTTAGCATATCTTCTAAGATTTAAATAGTCCTTTCAGATTGCCCATCTGATTGGGGGTGGAAAGCTATACTCAAGCATAGTTCAGCTCCCATTACTTTTTGAAATCCGTGCCAGAACCTCGATATAAACTTAGTATCTTAATCTGACACTATGCTGAGAGGTACCCATACAATCTGACTATTTCCTTGATATATAAATCCGCTAGTTGCTCACAGGTAAAAGTGATTTTCATGGCTACAAAGTGTGCGGCCTTAGTCAATCTGTCAACAACCACCTGTATACTATCAGGCTGCTTGGTGGTTTTTGGTAATCCAGTGACAAAATCCATGGTGATGTGCTCCTATTTCTATACCAAAATAAGTAAAGGCTAAAGCAATCCCCTAGGTTTTTGGTGCTTAGTTTTTACCTTTTGACATGTGAGGCAGCGAGCAACAAAGTCTGCGATGTCTCTTTTCGTTCCTATCCACCAGAAATGGGTTTTTTAATCACGGTACATGTTGGTGCTTCCCGGTGAGTAGTAAGGGTTGAATTATGTGCTTCTTTCAACAGTTCCTCTTTGAGCTCCAATACGTTAGGGACACATAACCTATTCCTATACCAAAGCACATCATTTTGGATTAGAAATTCCTTAATCCTTCCTTCCTCTACTCCCCTTCTAATTTTTATGATCTTAGGGTCTTCCTGTTGACGCTGTTTGATTTGTTCTATTAGTGGAGAGGTAACATGGAGTGCTGCTAGGTATTTTTTATTTCCTGGTAACACCACTTCTATCTGGAGTGTGTCGAGTTCCCTTAGAAGTCTCCTTTCTAGTGGAAGCAAGCAGGCTGTAGAACTAGTAGATTTTCTGCTTACAGCATCTGCCACTGCGTTTGCCTTACTAGGATGGTATTTGACCTCCATGTCATAATTTTTCAGAAGTTCCAACCTTTTCTATCTCATGTTTAACTCTTTCTAAGTGAAAATTTATTCCAGGTTCTTATGGTTAGTGTATATCCCACATCTTACTCTATAAAGGTAATGTCTCCAAATCTTCAACGTAAATATGACCGCATCCAATTCTAGTCACGCGTCAGGTAATTTTTCTCATATGGCTTCAGTTGACAACAGGAATAGGCGATAACTCTATCTTTCTGTATTAGAATACATCTCAATCCTTTCTTGGATGCATCACTATAGACCACAAATCACTCATTGCCCTCAGGTACTGCTAGCATTAGTGTAAACATTAGCCGTTTCTCTAGCTCCTGGAAGCTATTTTCACACTCTTATGTCCATTCAAACTTATTACTTTTTCAAAGTAACTTGGTAATAGGCATGGCTAGCTTAGAGAATCCTTCTACAAATCTTCTATAATTACCAACTATACTTAGGAAGCTTCGCACTTCGGAAACATTTATGTGTCTTGGCCAATTCACAATCGCCTCTATTTTTGCAGGGTCCACTGAAATGCTTTATGAGACACCACTAGGGCTGAGCAAAAAAATCGAGTACCCAGTTCCGGTGCCAGGTCCTGAAAACTTGGAACCAAAACCAGACCTGTTAGCCGGTTACCCGGTCTAATCAATTTTTTTATTAAAAAAAGATGTGTGTTACTTGGTTATACGTCAACATCAAGTGTTGTTCTTCCGATGCCACCATAATTTCTGGTTGTACATTGCTATTACTAAATATTTTTATTAATGTATAATAATATAAGAAAATGGTTTTTTTTTTTTTTTAATGCTGGGATGAAATGAAATGTTATTTATTAACTAACCAATTGGACTTTAATGGATAGTAAATGTCTAGTTGTCACTCTATTAAATTTGGTTTTGAATGATCGATTACCCAGCTTGTTGGGTGTACTGATTCTCTCACAAAGTCATAACCATAAGCCAAAAATTTAAATGAAAAAAAAAACAAAATAGAAAAAAATTAGAAATCCGCTACCTGGTTCTGAACCAGTTTCGGGACCAGGTCCGAAAATTCCGGACCCGGTTCCAACCGAGACTGAGACCGAGACCGGTTCCATAAAAATGGACCAGGTACCTAGTCCTGCTCAGCCCTAGACACCACGTGATCGAGAAAGTGTACTTGCTCAAGCCAAAACTCACATTTTTTTAGCTTAGCATAAAGCTTGTGTTCTTCTAGAGTTTTCAACACCACTCGTAAGTGAACTGCATGCTCCTCCTTGGTTTTGGAATATACCAAAATATCATCGATGAACACCACGACAAATTTGTCGAGGAAAGGTTTGAATACTCTATTCATTAAGTCCATGAAGAAGGCTGGGGCATTAGTTAGCAAAAATGTAGCACTAAAAACTCATAGTGCCCATATCGAGTCGAAAGGCAGTTTTAAGTACATCCTCCTTCTTAATTTTCAATTGATGATGCCCTGATCTCATATTAATCTTAGAGAATGCCACAAAGCCCGCTAGTTAATCAAATAAACTATCAATCCTGGGGAGAGGATATTTGTTCTTGATCGTCACCTTATTTTACTCCTGATAATCAATACACAATCTTAAACTCCGATCTTTTTTCTTTACAAAAAGCACTAGGGCTCTCCACGGTGAGACACTAGGTTGAATCAACCCTTTATCTAATAGTTCTTGAAGCTGAGTCTTTAACTCAGCAAGTTCAGCAGGTGCCATACGATAAGGAATCTTAGTATTGGGGTCGTGCCCGACACCAGATGTATTGTAAACTCGATTTCTCGATCAGGTTGTAATCCTGGCACTTCTTGGAATACATTTAAGAATTCTCTCACCACTGGAATCTCATTAAAGTCTGGTTCTCTTTGTTCTATCACCTCAATTGCACACAGATAACCTTGACATCCTTTTTTTAGCATTTTGAAGGCCTGTATAGCGGATATGGTTGGAATGGTTTTCTGACAACCATTTCCTTTAAATTCCATTCTTTCTCCTTTGAGGTTCAAGAAAGTGATTAGCTTCTTTTTACAATCTATGGTCACCTTATATTTAGCTAACTAATATATCCCCAAAATAATGTCCCACCCTTATATTTCTAATTGTACCAAATCAATAGGAAGGGTTCTCCCCTTCACATTAATAGCACAATCTCTAAAGATAATGTCAGTATGATAAACAGTTCTAAGAGAAGTGGTCATATAAAGTTGTATGTCCATCTCATCCCGCGTATTGGCGAGGCTCTATGCAATTTCAGAGTTCAAAAATGAGTGAGTAGCGCCAGAATCGAATAAAATACAAGCATAAAGATGGTTAACAAGAAGAGTACCTAACATTGTGTTAGTGGGATCTCCAGTCCTTTCTCCTTCCGAGCAAAATACTCGACCTCTTACTTGTGGTTTTCTTGTTGCTTCTGTTGACTCCTAAAGAAGCACCAATTAGAGGATGACCCCATTGTGCTGCTATATTGTTTCCTACTCCTGATTTTTGGGTGTTGCCATAGCTGTTCCATATTGCCATTAGGCAGTTGGTGACCTTGTGGCCCATTTCACCACATCCAAAGCATTGGCCCGTAATGCTTTTAAATGGGTCAAGGTGTTGACGCCCGCACTAGTCACATATTTTCTTTTGTTCCCATTGAGCTGGTTGTTTTCCCTTATTCTGTCTCATCCCAGGTTTAAATCTTTTGAAGTTTCTGTTTCCCGAAGAGCTGGATCCTTCGGGGCCGAACTTTCTCCTTGCTTGGCCCTTTTTCCTATTTACGATCTCGGTCTCATTCATGATTCTAGCTATTTTCACAGCCCTTTGCTACATCTCTTGAAAATTAGCATAGGCGTGACCTGCTATCATCTACTTTACTTCCCCACTCAGTCCTTACTTGAAGTGGTCCATTCATATTTCTTCAGTGGCCACTTGGTTTGGTGCAAAACGGCTTAGTTCATTAAAGTTTGCTGCATATTCTATCATACTCATTTCTTCTTGTTTCAGGAGTAGGAACTCCTTTTCCTTAGCCCTCCTTACATCTCGGGGATAGTGTTAAGCATCCATTTGAGCCTTTAGTTAATTCCAAGTTAATACTGGTTCACCTACTCGAGATTTTACCGTTCCTCACAAAAATTCAGCCTCTTTCTCAAATTAGTAGGCGGCTAGATGTACTTTGAACCTCTTGGGGCATTCCATAATTTTAAATAGGTTTTCCATCCTTCTGAGCCACTCCTTATATGTCAGGGTCTGATCCACCCTCGAACTTAGGGAGTTTAAGCTTATTAAACTGGCAGATCGTTTCTATAGCAGTAGGTTCAGGGATTGGTGCTCTTTGTGGAGGCATCTGTTCACACATTTACATATGTGGTTACTTAGTTCTAATTCCAAATAGAAGATAACACCACAACCATACTATGACTGATAAGGGCAGGATCTCTCGATTGAAGAAATTATTTGCAAGTCAGGTAGAAAGATGTCACATATAGTCACAAGTTAAGTTTTAGCTTAACCTACGCAAGGTCATACATGCATACCATATTTTCACTTTAAGGGAGTGGATGTATACGCATAAACAAATTAGTGAGCACATAATGCTTTGATGAGCACCAATTACATTTATTTCATTTAGATGCTGGTAGTGTGACTTAGAAGTCACCGGGAGTTCTCGCCATTCTAGTGCTTCATTTTAAAAGAAAGCAAATTAAAGGGCTTACAACCAGTTTATTTATACATATTACACCATCAGTGAACCTTAGTTCACACTACTCTGTCCTACTCCTCACCTGAGGAGTCATTTTAAGAAAGGTTGTCAATCATGGATTCATCCGAGCTTTCAGATTGGTTCGGGTTAGGGGATAATAACTCTTCCAACCTCACGGTGAGGGCATATTCAATGTTGTATTCTTCATCAACTAACTCCCCCATTCTGAGCATAGTGACTCGCCACCCTCGGGATAGAGCATCCCGTAAGCATCCACCCAGCATATCCATATTTTGCCGATTCATCGGTAACGCTCGGCTTGGGGTCTCTTGGTGAAGAGGAGTCTCATCTAATGATGCTCTTGTTGATTCCTCTCAGACAGGGTGGTAGGAAGATGCTAGTTCTTAACAAGCTGAATGAGTAAGTTTTGAATGAGCTGGCTGGGAGCAACGCTTCTTTAGAAACGGGTGTATTCCAAGCAATTCACTTGGTGTTCTGCTAGCAGTAGAAATTCTACTGAGCCTCGGTAGGTGAAAGGGGCATATGACCCCATGTGCACAGTCCATTGGTTGGGGGTGATGACCACTTCTGTCCACCTTCCTGTCATAGATAATTTTCTTATAAACTTGACCACCCAGAAGTTTTAGGTGACCCTATGTGCTCCCCATAGGTTGTGCATTTCTAGGGCTCTCCAGAATATGATTGTGTTCTAGGCGGCCCACCAAAAAGGTAAAGAAACATAGTTGACAATGTTGAGCACCATCCCACACTACCACTGAATAGATAAGCATGAAAACTAGCATATAGACACCATAGGTCATGTAATTAATATAGGTAATACAGGGCAAAACATGATCATGCAAGCACATAAATCACGTAATTCACACATTATAGCTCTTATTATCATTTCTACATGCATAGTGCAAACCTATGACTCTAATACCACCAAATGTAACACCCCCATCCCGAGAAGGTGCCACACCATCAGGACTTCTAGAAGAAATCCCTAAGGCTTATAAAAGAATTTTGACTTAACTATTGTATAATTGGATATCCTGGGACAAAACTACAAAAGTTCAGCCTATTTTAAGACGTCTTAGTACTTAGTTTAACTAAGCAGTACCTCTAAGCCTGTTTGAAAGGCTAAATCAACTTCTAGGGGACTAAAGTCTCCACCATGGGTCACATGCTCGGGTTATTGGAATTTAGACTAGTAAATTAGTTACAAACAAGATTACAAAATATACATAAGTTCAGAGCTGTCTACATGCTTACATACTGATGAGTGACTTAATTAATTACACATATGCACATTGACACTTCACGACAGCTAGTAAAGTGACATTGCTAAAATGGCTACGTCCACATCATCGTCAGGTACTTCTATACCTGATTATACTAAACCTGGAAAAAGGGAAACAAGGAAAGGGTGAGCTACCAAGCACTCAGTGAAGGTTTCTCAATTCCAAAAAAACAAAACCATTGTAAGATATACTGGTAAATAGCAAGTGCATCACATATATATTTATATATATACAACTATTATCATATTAGACAAAGAGGATTTCAAGGAAAACTTCATTCTTTCATAAAACAAATCCGCTAGGGCTAATAATCACATTCAAGCATCCACAACTCATTGAGTGTTTCATTCGAGCTCATATTCAAGTAAAATAACCTAACAAAGTTAAGAAAGACAAGAGGAAATGTTCATGCCAAAAATGTGTTATTTTTACGATACTTTTACACCTGTTTCATGCTTATTATAATCGTATTTTTAAGCTTTTCATTTGATTTTATTTTATTTTATAGGTTTTGAATAAATACAAGAAAAATACGAAAAATGCAAGAAAATTACGGGAAAAGAAGAACTGGGTCGACTTGACTCAAGCTTGACCCAAATCGCTAGGCCTATTTCCTGTTTCAGCCCGTAGAGAAATAATGGAGAGAAAAAATGGGCAACCTAAATCAACCCGGCCCAATTCCCTCCCCAGCATGCCGCGCACGTGCCCCCAACCTAGACCCCATCACGTGCGCCTCGCATGACCCCGGTTAACCCTCTTCTTAACTCTCATTTTCTCTCTCCTCTATTTCGGCCTTCCAACTCAAAAGCCCCGAAACCCAGCCCTGCTGCTTCACCATTTTCATCTCCATTCTCATCTCCTCTCTCTCTCTCCCTTCGATCCTATCTGTCCCTCTTCAAGCAAGCCAGCACACCACCATTTCATCCTCATCCACCCGTAATTCACGCTTCATACGCTAGCGTAGCCTCATATCTTCTGGCCACGTGTCTTGAAGACGGATGGTGCAGATTGAAGGAGCACCGGTATAAATCATGAAGGCGAGTTCCAGAAGAGAGGTTAGACGGCTTTAGGTTTAATTTAGTTCAATTTTCGAACCTCCTTTCATAATCCAAATGCAATTTCTTTTCAATTTCTAGGGTTAGGATTTGTTGTTAGTTAGTTGTGGGTTTCGGATTTAATGTAATTAAGTGACGGGTTTGTCAAATTACAGTTGATATTTATGAATTAAGTTGTTATTGTAATAATCTTGGCCAAGGTTAGTCGAATTTCTCAGTTTTTCCCCATCCCCTGTTCGGTTTTTGGATGATGATGGCCTAGGCGTTACCACCATTAACGGTGAGGGATGAGCTTCGTCTTGAACTGGTTGGCAGTGATTTTCGCTCTTCATCTTCCCCTGTGTCGAGTTCTGTGTGCATTCGTTCTCTGCTTCGGTGTGCTCTAGGGCCCTCTAACTTCTCCTTTAATTGCTTTAAAGCATTGTTGAAAATCGAGTAGTTTAATCTGGGCCTGGTGATAATGATTAGCATCGTTAATCTGCTTTGTTTTATTGAATGATATAGTTGATTATGATGATTCTAATTCTGATTTTATGGGTTAGCTTCGTTGATGTTGAATGATGATGATGATGACACAGTTTGTTTTACCATTTAGTTGGTTGATGATAATGATTCTAGTTGGGTGATTCGAATTTAGAGATTGCTCTTTTGAGGAGTTGATTGTTGGTGATGATGTGGTGATTGTGCCTGAATTGGTTAAGCTGTTAAGTTGATAGTTGATAGTTATGCTCTGTTTACTGCTTTCCTCCTCCTTCCCAGTAACTAGATTTTTTTTGTGACGCCAGTAACTTGAAAGGCCTGGATTTAACTTGCATTAATCGATGATTGTGAGTGGATAGTTGATGTAAATTGCTTAGTTGAGGTGATAATGTTCTAATTAGGCTTGGTGATGGTTGTTGGTTGTGTTTTGCTCTCGGCTTCTCCTCCCCTGTTTTGGTCTTTGTTGAAGTTTTAATGGAGTTTTGTTCTTCTTTGGCTTGATTTGGCTCACTTATATTGCCCATTTCAAGTTTGGCTTAATCGTTTTCCTAGATTTATAAGCTAGATTTATAAGCTTGATTATGTCTTTGATTGCATTCGCTTTCGTTTCTAGTAGCATTGGATTATGGATTGAGTTGATCCTCGAATTATGATAGTCTTGAGTATCAGGTTTATTCCTTTTATGTGGTTAAAGTTAGGTTTTGATGTTTAATAAAAGTAAAAGAATATTAGACTTTGCAATCTAGATTAATTTTCTTCTTAGTGACCTTAATCTCTACCGTCGTCCTCGAGGACACGACCGTCAAGTACTACAGCGAAAGCTATATGCTTACGACACTTTTGTTTATCACTTAAAATTACCTCGTAGGAAATCTCAAAAACGTGTTTAAAATCCAAATAACCTATTCGTCTTAAAATATGAAGTTCATCTATGAATTTGGTTCATTCAAGGATATTTGCTCTTTTCTAAATTATCGAATAAATAAAGTAAGAATTCTAAGCATTTCATTCCCATACCGGTAAAGATCATTTATTTTGGCGTAAGATATCGTAACATGCTATTTAGGGGAGATCGTCACTTGCCCTATGTGAGGTCGTCACTCACAGATCGCATTATCCCCGGGCATAGCATAACATAACATTTGGTCATACGCATCTAGATAGAGTAACTTGGGGCATTCTCTAACCTTGATATTGTCCTCTTTGGGGAAACAGCTCATGCCTGATCCTGCGTCCAGTCCCCACCTTCAAGGTTTTATCACGCATCACATATCATCGAACCTTACCCTCATCAGGGTCTTCTAGGATTCCTACTTCTGGGTCTACTCTCGCGGTAAGGCCACTTAATAAGCTCTATCTTAGCCATTTTTATTCAAGCCAAATCGTTTTACTTATTAAAGCTCTTGCTGCAAGCAAGCAAAGACTTTTTCTACATTCAAGTAAATAACAAGTCTTTTCGTTTAATGATTCGTTCACAAAACCATTAATATGCTTATTAGGCTAAAATAATTTCTATAACTGCGACATCGGTGTATAACTCTTTGCCTTTAAAGGGGAAAGTCGCTTAAGATTATTTCGGGTTCACTAACCCAAGACTTTACTTTCGAAGAGCTTGCATATATATATATATATATATATATAATATATATATATATATATAATATTATATATATATATATATACAATATATATACATATATACATATAGATATAGATATATATATATATATATATATATTATATATATACATATATATATATATATATATATATATATATACATATACATTTAAATATATACATTATATATATATTAGGATATAGATATATATAATATATATATATATATATATATATATATATATATATATATATATATATATATATATATATTGTAACTAAATTTAGCGATCAAACATTTTAATCATTCTAAATTCGTTTTAACCTTCAATAAGTAATAGGGGAAACCTAAAAGCAAGTTTATACTCTTTAAACATGACGTTGCTCAATTTAAATAACCATTTCAAATGATTTAATTTGGTAAACCTTTCAACTGAACCATTCAGCTGAATCGTACCTTAGTTAAAAAAGCGTCCTCAAACAACATAGCTAATTTCAATTTCAGTAATTTAGCAGAATCGCTTTACAATGCACATATAAGCTCATTTCAACAATTAAAAAATAATTCAATAACCCGAGCTCCTTCCTCACAGCACCTCCGACACACAATCCTCAAAATCCACTCACATTTCCCAAAATCAATCACACAATTCGACTTTAATTTAACATCTCTGCTACTCAATTTTTAAACTCAACTATTCGGTAGTTTCCGAATTATCATGCAACCACATTATTGTCTGTACATACTCAAAAATTAGCATTATGACAAGGCTAAATGCACTTAAATCAACATCAGTAGCATTCAGTTCTAGTTCAGTAGTTTCAGGAATCATCCAACAAGATGCAATGGTTGTCTAACTCAAGATAAATTTTTAGATTATAGTTATAACTTAGTTCGTCCCCAAAATCAGCATATTATAATCCAATTCCACAATCAAATACATGCAATTTAGGGTGGCTAAACGATTTATCCAAAAAATCGAAATACTTTGCGAAATTAATAGTAATTAGGCAATATTCAGAACACCAACCTCTCTTCCAAGCTTAGGACCTAGTTTAAGCATTTTGGGCATTGTTTTGAGGCTCAAGAACCCAAAATTCATCCCTCTTTCCTCTAACTCTTAGACCCAAAACAACTAATCCAGACTCGGTTTTCTGCCCTCTATTTCGTTGCTACTACTAAAGCTAATGTTGCTGCTCTCCTGCTGTGATTTGGGCTCAAATTTATAAAGGAATTGGAGTGATTAAGGATTGAGATGCATGGATGAATCTGGGCATGTGTTCAGTGCCTCAAACCCACGCCTGAACAGTCCACAAACGTGGTGGTTGCGTGCTAATTTTTCCCAGAATTCACAGCAGCCAGTTTGTTGTGATGTTGGGGAGGTGGGATGTGAAGATTGAATGTTGGGTGGAGGTTTAATAGAGGCTGACTACTGTTTGTGTGCGTGCGACAGATACGAAGAAGAAGAAGAAGAAAAAGAAAAAGAGAAGGGGAGGGGGCGTCGGCCTCTTCTATGGACCGAGAGGTCCCCCACCCCCTCTCTCCACTTTTTTTTTTTTTTTTGGGTTGGCGTTAAAAGCTTGCCCCTTCAACTAATACTGATAGCTCATTCTCGTGCGTGCCTCTTATCCTAAGCCCAAATCGCTAATGCGATCATTCGTCGATTTATTCGTTTCCATTAATAACGCTTGGTCCAATATTCGACGAAATAGATTCTAAGGTTGTCAACCCAATCACACTCCAGAACCTACTTGATTTGGTAATCAATAAAAATTCTTATTAACGCTTATTAAGATCATTGTAAAATTTCAAAACTAATAATAATAATAATATTCTTTTTAATAAAATTCTCACTTATGCAAGCATATCGATCTTAATTTAACCTAACTAAATAACAAAGTACGATTTCATAATGTCGTAAAGTAGGATAGTTAGCTTAATGTAAAAATAAAGAACGCAGTTTGTTACACACACACACATACATATTTGTGTGTGTGCGTGTGCGTATATAACACACACACACACACACACACACACACACACACACACACATATATATATGTGTGTATGTATATATATACATATATTTATATATATATATGTACATGTACATGTGTATACACACACACACACACACACACACACACACACATATATATATATATATATGCATATATGTATATATGCATATACACACACACACACACACACACACACACACACACACACACACACATATATATTTTGTAACACCCCGAAACTCTAATTTCATTTCTTATTTACTAGCAATTATCCTACGTGGCAACGGAATCTAATTGGGGTGTTACCGCCGTATTTTCTTCTTGGAAATACCAGGCTGGATATCGAAATAACAATTAATACAAAAATCTCGAATAGTATTTCAACCTCCATATTATTCCAAATTTAATAAGATCTACTAAACCAACCAAATGTTTTTATTGTCTTAACAACTAATTTCCATCGTCTTGACTCATGCCTTCGGGCCTCACTCTATTTTCTGTTCCCCAGTCCCATGCACAATTATGTCACCTGAAAACAGAGCATTTTATAAAAGTGGGATAAACTCAGTAAATAATCACCTTTAACAATTAATTACGCATGCAAATTCATTTGGAAGCATTTTAAGGGGTAGGCGAAAAACAGCAAGCCTCCCAAGGCCCATTTATCATCAACACTTTACTGGTTACCAGCTCCTAGAGATGCAACTCCTAACTTATGGCCCAACCACAACATTCAGTTTTTAGGTGAGCGATCCCACTGGGTCTCATGGCCTGCGCGTCAATTCAACGCAGCTGCTTAACTCATCCTGGCCTACTGCTACTCAGGCAGTTACCGCTTAACCCTTTCCTGGCCTACCACCATCAAGGACAGTTACCGCTAACCTGGCCCACGTCCCAACAGGGCACGTGGCCGCTCACATGCATGCACTAGTTTCCCAGGGAAGGCTAATGGCCCTCAGTCAACACAATTAGTTCAGGTCTCACCTAGCTTAGCCTTTATAATTACTGTCACACTTCTCTACCCTAAAGGTCGATTTATCCTGCCAGGTTCATTCAGTTTCAACCCACTTCCCCAATGACATTTCTACAACAACAAACCTTAAGTTTCCAACACAACCTTACCTGGCCTCAATTCCACAAACATAACACATTAGGCAAATTCTGTTGCACAGTCACATTTAGTTAACTCATGCTATTATTTCGCTCAAACAGTATACAAAATAGTTGTTACCATGTTCAAAGTACACATGATTTTAACAACCTGGGGAAGGGTTATGGCATGATTGTTACCTGGATACCGTACAAGTTGCGGGCTCTGCTACTATTCTGAACTTACTGCTCCGCACCTGTACCAACACATAGCCCATAGTCAGTCTAACTCAAATGAATTTACTCCCTAGTCTTTTTCTTTGCTTCTAAAAAAAATTTATAAGAATTACCCATGCTTTTAAGGCCCCCCAATCCAAGCCCATGCTAGGGTTCAGATTGGGTCAGGATCTGCGCCCTCTTTCAGAGGTCCGAACTTCTAGCCCCAATGTCCAATTCAAAACTTCTAACCAATCCAGAAACTTTAACTCGTCCCCTACCGTTTTCATGTTCGGGATTTCACCTGTTTCTATCCCGAGCTAGGTCATTTTCTCACTTGTTTTAGGAGGTATCACTGACTGTTTTGGTCTGGACGGTCCTAGGTAAATGGGTGATAACTTGGGCCACGCTGCTCCAAATGACCTGATTCCAAAACGGGGTTGTGCAACACATTATGAGGTATTGACTCTAAAGATTTGGTGATTTTTGGTTCATTGACTCACCCTAGGTAAATTTTTAAATTTGCCATGACTGTAGCCCACAACCTAGCCCAGCAGACTCGACCTTAATTTTCTAGCTCAAATTCCAAGCCCCATAAGTTTTACATCCGATGTCCAAAACTCAATATTTTTCCCAATCCAGAAAGAAGCACCCGTCCTCTATAACTTTCATGCTTTGCATGTTTACAAATTTTCACAACATCCAGGTCAAAAAGCCTAAATAATACGGACTATCCTTGACTGCCCTGGTCCCGATAGTCCCCCATGAATAGGCCATGACTCTCTCGTTACAATTCAAAATTCAACGATTCAAAAGTCGTAGCATAGAGGACACCCGGACCTATCTTCCATTCAAATTTGGTGGTTTTGCGACTAGAATACCAATAGAAACAATTTTTTAAAATTACATGAATTTTCTGTCCTATCCAGCGGCAGGTTCTCATCACTTCTCATTGCAAAACCCGATCTTTTCACTTAACGCCCACGTCCCCCATACTATGACCCATTATCCAAGAATCACGACTATGTTAATCCCACTCCAAGTCATCCAAGTCATGAAAGACATTAAATTTCATTGCTAAGAACACAAAAATACCAACATGCACTTACCTTGATGTAAACCTGAAATAGTAGCAATGAAATCGTCTCCCTTTTTGTGGTTCGAATCTAAAAATCATGCAAAACTTTTTTTAAAACCAATTCCTTGAACTTCAAGCAAAATCACACAAAGAAAATAGTAAGTGCTTAAAGTTTTTGGGTGTAAAGAAAAACATGGGGCCAAGGTTTCACCCATGCATCATGTGTTTCTTACCAAGGACGAGGAGAGGGAGGTGGCGGCGGTGGTGGCCGGTGCCGGGGTGGCGTTGCTGCATGAGGGGTGTAGGGTTGAGGGAGATATGGGGCTAGAGAGAGGAGAGTCGAGAGAGAGATAGAGAGGAGGAAAGAGGATGAGAGGATGAGAGAGAATGAGAAGATGTGAGGGGTTTTTCACGGTTAGGGTTTTAGGAGGGGGGTTCACGGTTGTGGAGAAAGGAAAAAGAAAGAGAAAAGAAAAAAAGAAAGGAAAGAGAAGGGGGGAAAAAAAGGAAGGAAAATAAGAGGGAAAAAAGAAGAAAATTAAGTACAAATTCTAAGGTTTGATTTGAGGGGAAAAATTTAAATTTCAAAATAAAGATAGCTAGGAAGAAAATAATTGAAAAGGTAATTAGTTGAGTTGTGAGATAAAATATGCAATTATTTAAATTGAAGAAATGAAACAAAATAACCCAGATGGAAAATAATTTTTTTTCATCGTTGAAATAAAGTTTTAAAAGACAACACGCAGCGAAATATATTTATAATGACTTAGATTACGAGGGTTGGTCCACATCACTAGGTTTCCCAATTTTATTTTTACGGGGTTTTACATACTACCCCACTTAAGAAAGTTTCATCCCCGAAACATACACGCACTTAGTTATAGGAACAAGTGAGGGTATTTGTCTCGCATTTCCTGCTTCGGCTCCCAAGTGGCTTCAGACATCTCATGATTGGCCCAAAGGACCTTCACCAGGGGCACTGTCTTCCTACGGAGATACTTTTTTCACTGATCCAGGATCTGTACTGGCTGTTCCTCGCATGACAGGTCTTCCTGGAGCTGCATAGGATCAAGCTCGATTATATGTGAGGGATCTGGGATGTATTTCCGTAATTGCGACACATGAAATATATTATGCACTCTTGGAAGTTTGAGCGGTAGCTCCAGTCGATAAGCCACTTCCCCAATTCTCTGTATAACTGGATACGGTCCGATGTACCTTGGGCTAAGCTTTCCTGCCATCCCAAATCGTGCGATTCTCTTGGTCGGAGAAACTCGGAGGAATGCTTGATCCCTTACTTGAAACTCAAGGGGCCTACGCCTCCGGTCGGCATAGCCCTTCTGGCGGCTCTGGGCGGCTCTCATACGTTCCTGGATCACTCTTATTTTATCCGTGGTGGCTTGGATTAACTCTGGTCTAATGGTCAGGGCTTCATCAATCTGCTACCAACAAAGCGGGGTTCTGCATTTCATCCCGTATAGTGCCTCATACGGGGCCATGCCAATACTCGCGTGGTAACTATTATTGTAAGAAAACTCGATCAGTGCCAGCTGCTCGTCCGACGCACTCTTAAAGTCTAAAGCGTAAGCTCTTAGCATGTCTTCTAATGTTTGAATGGTACATTCAGTTTGCCCATCCGTAGGTGGGTGGAATGCAGTGCTAAAACATAGCAACGTTCCAAATGCTTCCTGTAGTTTCTGCCAGAAACCAGACTGGAACCCGGTGTCCCGATCCGACACAATAGAGCTCGGTACCCCATGTAGTCGCACTATCTCTTCGAGGTATGCACGGGCTAACTGGTCCAAGGTCCAAGTGTTTCTCATGGCTATGAAGTGCGCCGTTTTTATGAGCCTATCCACAATAACCCAGATCATGTTATTCTTTCACTGAGTCAAAGGTAGACCCACTACGAAATCCATGGATACCGAGTCCCACTTCCACTTGGGGACTTCCAGGGATTGTAAGAGTCCTGCTGGTCGTTGATGCACTATCTTTACACATTGGCAAGTTAGGTACTTTGTGACGTAATCAGCCACTTCCTGCTTTATGTTACTCCACCAGAATGTCTGCTTTAGGTTGTTATATAGCTTATTTCCCCAGGGTGTACCGAGTGCGGCGTATTGTGACCCTCTTTTAGGATTTTCTTTTTAAATGCCTCTACAGCAGGTACACATCCGGTTATGAAATCTAATGGTGCCATCTTCATGAATTACAAACCCGGGTGCCTTTCCCACCAATGTCTCCTCCCTGATTCGCTCAAGTTGGGGGTTCGTAGCTTGAGCTACTCGAATCTCCTCAATGAGTGTCGGCTGTGCTTCTAAGGTGCATAGCACAGGCTTTGCCCTCAGGGTGGCCACGTTGAGTTCTAATTTCCGAAATTCCTCATACAACTCATTCGGAAGCGCTAGCAAGCAGCCTAGTGCTGGATACGGCCGACGGCTCAATGCATCTGCTACCACATTAGCCTTTCCGGGATGGTACTGGAAATGGACATCGTAGTCCTTTAGAAATTCTAACCACCTCGTCTGTCTCAAATTCAAGTCCTTCTGTGAGAAAAGGTATTTCAAACTTTGGTGGTCAGTGAAAACTTCACAACGTATCCTATACAAGTAATGCCTCCAAATCTTAAGTGCAAACACGACCGTCGCTAGCTCCAGGTCATGAGTCGGGTAGTTCTGCCCATGCGTCTTCAATTGCCACGAGGCATAAGCTATAACACAGCCCTCTTGCATTAACACACACCCCAACCAATTTCTAGAGGCATCGCTATACACTACGAAATCCTTGTCAATAGTAGGTAGGGCCAGTATCGGTGTACTCGTCAATCTCTTTTTCAGCTCTTGGAACGCTTCTTCACATCGTTCCGTCCATTCATACTTAGTAACCTTCCTGGTCAAGTTGGTAAGCGGAGTGGTGATCTTCGAGAAATGTTGAACAAATATACGATAGGACCTCGCCAGACCCAAGAAGCTCCTTGCCTCTGTCGGGTTCTTAGGTCTGGGCCAGTTTGTCACAGCCTCTATCTTTTGGGGATCCACAGACACTCCCTCATTGGATATCACATGTCCCAAAAACACCACCTTCTTTAACTAAAACTCACACTTTGAGAACTTGGCGTATAGCTCATTCCCCCTTAAGACTTCCAGGGCTGTTCGTAAATGGTGATTATGTTCTTCGGGGGTAATTGAGTAGATTAAGATGTCATCTATGAATACTACCATGAACTGATCTAAATAGGGCTTGAAGACCCTGTTTATAAGGTCCATGAATGCTGCCGGAGCGTTGGTGAGGCCAAAGGGCATCACCACAAACTTATAGTGTCCGTACCTGGTGCGGAAGGCAGTCTTGGATATATCATCATCCCTGATTCGGAGTTGATGGTACCCCGAACGAAGGTCTATTTTAGAAAAGGTCCTCGCATCTCGCAACTGATCAAATAAGTCATCTATCCTGGGCAGAGGGTAACGGTTCTTGACCGTGATTTTATTAAGCTCCTGGTAGTCTATACACAGTCTTAGGGTCCCATCCTTCTTCTTTACAAATAAAACTAGGGCTCCCCAAGGGGATGTACTAGGCCGGATATACCCCTTCTCCAAGAGTCCCTCCAACTGCATCTTTAATTCCTTCAATTCTACCGGTGCCATCCGATAGGGTGCCCTAGAGACAGGTGTAGCCCTAGGGGTTAGGTCGATACAAAACTCCACTTCTCCTAGGGGTGGCATGCCGGGGATTTCATCGGCAAACACATCTAGAAATTCCCTCACCACGGGGATGTCCTCCAGGCAGGATTTTGCATCCTCGGTATTCACTACATGACACAGGAATCCCTTGCATCCTTTACCTAACAACTTGTAAACTTTCATTACTGATACCAATTTCACTCCCATTCTGGGGCTCTGGCCCCGATGCACTACCTTCTCCCCATTGGGCCCCTTTAGGGTGATTTTTCGTTTCTAGCAGTCTATCTGAGTCTAGTACTTAGCTAACCGATCCATCCTCAAAATAACCCCAAAATCAGTTAACTCAAACCTGTATAAGTCCGCCAGGAATTCACATTCATACATTCTAATAGGGCAACCCTTGTATAGCTCATCGCACGTCATAGTCTTCCCATTAGGGAGAGTCACAGATAGCAATGAAGACTTACGGGTAGGGGTTAGTCCTAATGTCTCAACCAGCCTAACAGAAATAAAGGAGTGCGTGGCACCCGAATCAAACAAAACATCTACTGGCTGAGGGAGGAGAGAGAAAGTACCCGTCACAACGTTAGGAGCATCCTCTGTTTCCTTCTTTCGCATTGCATAAACTCTGCCCTCATTGTTACGAGGCGATTGGTAGGGAGGTCGGGCTTGAGCTTGTTAAGGTGCCCGGTTTTGTTGATTGGGATTGACCACCTGCCCTCCCCTATTCTGATATGACTGCTAGCGTTGTTGCCCTTGCCCTTGACTCTGGCCTTTCCCTTATCTAGTAGGAGGTAGAGGAAGTGGGCAATCTCGCACCTAATGCTAAGGGCTTCCACAACGGAAGCACCTTTTCACCAAGCGGCATTCCCTAGCGTAGTGACCCAGTTTTCCACATGCGTTGCAGGTTACCTTTGGCTGTGCATTAGGGTGCTGGCCTCCTTGATTAGTACCGTTCAAGTACTAACTCCCTATAGGCGAACGGCATTCCTCTTGCGGTTGAAAGTTGCCCTGGTTATCCCGGTTATCCCCCTTCCTCTTGGTTCCCTGCTACTCATTGAAATAGTTACTCCGCTCCTTCATCTCCCTCTCTACGTTGACCGCAGTGTCATATAGGTCAACGTAAGAGACGTACTGATGTACGGACATCCTCTCTTTGATTGTGGGGTTCAGCCCGGCCTTGAACCGGTTCATCTTCAGCCTTTCGTCAGCTACGAAGGCTGGGGGGAATCTTGAAAGCTCCGTAAATTTCGAGACGTACTCGAGTACGCTCATATTCCCCTACTGCAGTCACATAAACTCGCCCTCCTTAGCCTTTTGAAGGAAGATAGGGTAGAAATAATCCTTGATCATCTCCTTGAACTTGTTCCAGTCGAATCTCGGTTCATGTTGTCTCTCCCTCACCTTGGCCCACCATAAGTCAGCCTTGTCCTTCAAATAAAATACCGCAAAGTCCACCTTTCACTCCTCAGGCATTGGAGTGCGTCGAACGGTTTCTCTATGGCCCTAATCCAGTCCTCAATAGTCTTAGGGTCGGGAGTGCCATCATAGACGGGTGGGTGATGGCTTGTGAACCTTTTGAACATATAGGAGCTATCCTCCTCGACCCTTTTCTCCCGTACCTCCATCAGCCTCTGTATCTGCTCGTTCTGGAGTCATAATTACTCCCCTTGTTTTTGTAGCATCTCTAGCAGCAACAAATTGGTAAGCTCAGCTCCCGTTGGTGGGTTAGTCTCGTCAATTTGACTGCGAAATCCGTTCCCGTTTCTGAGGGCGTAGCGCCTCCAGCCACTCCCTGAGGGCCGACATAGGGATGTCCTGATTCGTAGGGACCCTCGTTACAGGATGGGGTCCAGTTTGGGACTCACTGTTGTTGTTGTTGTTGCTTCCTGCAATTCTGTTTGAGAAAATAATTTGGGTTTAGCTCCTGTCCTAATAGTTCATATCCTAAGCTCAACAAAATTTCAAGCAAACCATACATGCTAGTGCATCATGCAACATTTAACAGGAGTTCGATTTCAGCACATCACCACGTTCAGGTAGTATAACCACCGCATCACATGCTCAAAAGTTCACACAAGACAGGCATCACATTCACACGATTCATGATTATTATTTTTTTTTAACAACAGAGAACGATGGTATTCAAATAATCCAAGGAGATTTTATTGCATAGAATTTCAATAACATAAGAGTTCCACACTAACACTTTTTGTTACATCTCAGCATATAACTTTAGCAGCCACTAGGGCTTATTAACAACTCAGAAAGAAAAGTAACTATCAATACTGCCCTAGAAAAAAAAAAAAGAAACAAGCTCCCTAGATCCTTCCAGCTTCTACTGGTCAGGGCGTCCAATGGACAGGTACCCCGACATATCCGGCCACATCTAGCCTGCCTCCAGTAGGTCACCTTGATCTCACACTCAGCCCTATTCCACAAGGAATTTATCTCTTCTTCTAAGTCCTCCGATCCTCTGGTTTGCTCTTCCTGTACAGTGCAGTCCCTTCTTTCTTGTTCCCGATCCTCCACAAGGTCTTCACTTCCCATCAGCTGTCCCTCACTTACCTCAGAATCTTCCTCAGAGTCCCCTTCAGGATCCTCCTCAGGATCCTCCTCTTCTATCGGTTCTCCCTCACTCGGGTCCTCCTCAAGGTCCTCCTCGAGATCTTACTCAAGGCCCTCCTCCTCCATTGGTTCCTCTGCACTCGGGTCTCCCATCGAGGCGGCTTCCACTCCGGGATCTGTCGTAACAGGGCTGTCCTCCATCCCGTCAAGGTCTCCCTCCTCTTCTGTAAGTTCGTCACCTAGGGGTGGGGTGTCCTCCTCACTGGCTTTGAGAATACTCTCTGGGTCATGGGGTCCCTTCAGTCTCAAGTAGTTAATTAGGTCCTCTATGTCCATCCCCCTGGGCTCCCAGTCGCACGAACAACACTTTCCCCACAGGCAGGGATCACGAGCCTGAGAGTGTAACTCATCAACACGATAGCGCCACACAGGGTCCCCCTTCAGGGTCAGCAACAGAAAGATCACTCGGTTATTCTCAATCGCCAAACAGCTATTGGGCCTATCATCCAGGTATCTAGCTACTACCCACCTCACATGTCGTATGTGGTCCCACACACTCTTCCCTGACTCCTTAGCTAACCGATGATGTAGACAAGGACCTCCTACACAGCCGCAATGCTGGATACCCTCCATTCCTATACAAAGTAAGTACACATAAGATATACATTCAACCTACAATCATGCATTCATTTAATACTATATGTAGATGTTTGCAGCCCCTACCCCCGTCCTACACTCACTCTCTGTGCAATCCTTAAATCTACTGGTTTTAGTCCTTAACTTTTTACAGTCTTTTAGGCTAGCCTTCAGGTTAGTTAACCTGAGCTCTGATACCACCTTGTAACACCTCGAAACTCTAATTTTATTCCTTATTTACTAACCATTACCCTATGTGGCAGCAGAATCTAATTGGGGTGTTACCGCCGTATTTTCTTCTTGGAAATACCAGGCTGGATATCGAAATAACTATTAATACAAAAATCTCAAATAGTACTTCAACCTCCACATTATTCTAATTTTAATAACATCTACTAAACCAACCAAATGTTTTTATTGTCTTAACAACTAATTTCCATCATCTAGACTCATGCCTTCAGGCCTCGCTCTACTTTCTGTTCCCCAGTCCCATGCACAATTATGTCACCTGAAAACAAAACATTTTATAAAAGTGAGATAAACCCAACAAACAATCACCCCTAACAGTCAACTACGCATGCAAATTCATTTGAAAGCATTTTAAGGGGTAGGGGAAAAACAGCAAGACTCCCAAGACCCATTTATCATCAACACTTTCCTGGTTACCAGCTCCCAGAGATGTAACTCCTAACTTATGGTCCAACCACAACATTCAGTTTTTAGGTGAGCGACCCCACTCGATCTCATGGCCTGCGCGTCAATTCAATGCAGCCGCTGAACTCATTCTGGCCTACTGCTGCACAGGCGGTTACCGCTCAACCCTTTCCTGGCCTACCACCATCAAGGTTGGTTACCGCTAACCTAGCCCACGTCCCAACAGGGCACGTGGCCGCTCGCATGCATGCACTAGTTTTCCGAGGAAGGCTAATGGCCTTTAGTCAACACAATCAGTTCAGGTCTCACCCAGCTTAGCCTTTATAATTACCGTCACACTTCTCTACCCTAAAGGTCGATTTTTCCTACCAGGTTCATTCAGTTTCAACCCACTTCCCCAATGACATTTCTACAGCAACAAACTTTAAGTTTCCAACACAACCTTACCTGGCCTCAATTCCACAAACATCAAACATTAGGCAAATTTTGTTGCACAATCACATTTAGTTAACTCATGCTATTATTTCGCTTAAACAGCATACAAAATAGTTCTTACCATGTTCAAAGCACACATGATTTTAACAACCCGGGGAAGGGTTAGGGAATGATTGTTACTTGGATACCGTACAAGTTACGGGCTTGGTTACTATTCCGAACTTACTTCTCCGCACCTGGGCCAACACATAGCCCACACTTAGTCTAACTCAAATGAATTTACTCCCTGGTCTTTTTCTTGCTTCTAAAAAAAATTTTATAAGAATTACCCATGCTTTTAAGGCCCCCCAATCCAAGCCCACACAAGGGTTCAGATTGGGCCAGAATCTGGGCCCCTTTTCAGAGATCCGAACTTCTAGCCTTGATGTCCAATTCAAAACTTCTAACCCAATCCAAAAACTTCAACTAGTCCCCTACCATTTTCATGTTTGGGGTTTCATCTGTTTCTATCTCGAGCTAGGTCATTTTCTCACTTGTTTTAGAGGGTATCACTAACTGTTTTGGTCTAGATAGTCCCAGGTAAATGGGTTATAACTTAGGCCACGCTGCTCTAATCGGCCCGATTTTAAAACAGGTTGTGCGACACATTTTGAGGTATCAACTCTAAAACTTTGGTGATTTTTGGTTCATCGACTCACCCTAGGTAAATTTTTAAATTTGCTGCGACTGCAGCCCACAACCCATCCTAGTAGACTCGTCCCTGATTTTCTAGCTCAACTTCCTAGCCCCATAAGTTTTACATCTGACGTCCAAAACTCAACATTTTTCCTAATCCAGAAAGAGGACCCTGTCTTCTATAACTTTCATGTTTTGTATGTTTACTAATTCTCACAACATCCATGTCAAAAACCCTAAACAATGTGGACTATCCTTGACTGCCCCGGTCCCGACAGTCCCCCATGAACAAGCCATAACTCTCTCATTACAATTCAAAATTCAACGATTCAAAGTCATAGTGTAGAGGACACCCGGACCTATCTTCCATTCAAATTTGGTGGTTTTTGGACCAGAATACCAATAGAGATAATTTTTTAAATTCACGTGAATTTTCTATCCTACCTAGTGGCAAGTTCTCATCACTTCTCATTCCAAAACCCGATTTTTTCACTTAACGCCCACGTCCCCCATACCTGTGACTCGTTATCCAAGAATCCCGACTATGTTAATCCCACCCTAAGTCATCCAAAACATGAAAGACATTAAATTTCATTGCTAAGAACACAAAAATACCAACATGCACTTACCTTGATGTAAACCCGAAATAGTAGCAATGAAATCGTCTCCCTTTTTGTGGTTCGCATCTGAAAATCATACAAAACTCTTTTTAAAACCAATTCCTTAAACTTCAAACAAAATCACACAAGAAAAATAGTAACTGCTTAAAGTTTTTGGGTGTAAAGAAAAACACAGGGTCAAGGTTTCACCCACACATCATGTGTTTCTTATCAAGGACGTGGACAGGGAGGTGGTGGCGGTGGTGGCCGATGCTAGGGCTGTGTGGCTGCGTGGGGGGTGTAGGGTTGAGGGAGATATGGGGCTAGAGAGAGGAGAGTAGAGAGAGAGATAGAGAGGAGGAAAGAGGAGGAAGAGAGAGAATGAGAAGATGTGAGGGGGGGTTTTCACGGTTAGGGTTTTAGGAGAGGGGGCTCACGGTTGTGTGGAGAGGAAAAAGAAAGAGAAAAGAAAAAAAGGAAAGGAAAAAAAGAAAGGAAAGAGAAGGGGAAAAAAAGGAAGGAAAATAAGAGGGAAAAAAGAAGGAAATTAAGTACAAATTCTAGGGTTTGATTTGGGGGAAAAAATTTAAATTTCAAAATAAGATAGTTAGGAGGAAAATAATTGAAAAGGTAATTAGTTGAGTTATGAGACAAAATGCAATTATTTACATCACAGAAAAGGAACAAAATAACCCGGATAGAAAATAAATATTTTTTTCATCGTTGAAATAAAGTTTTAAAGATAACATGGACTGAAAGATATTTATAATGACTTGGATTACGAGGGTTAGCCCACGTCACTAACTCTCCCAATTTGATTATACCACTTTGTAACACCTCGAAACTCTAATTTCATTTCTTATTTACTAGCCATTATCCTACGTGGCAGCGGAATCTAATTGGAGTGTTATCGCCATATTTCCTTCTTAGAAATACCAGGTTGGATATCGAAATAACAACTGATACAAAAATCTCGAATAGTATTTCCACCTCCACATTATTCCAAATTTAATAACATCTACTAAACCAACCAAATGTTTTTATTGCCTTAACAACTAATTTCCATCGTCTTGACTCATGCCTTCGGGCCTCGCTCTACTTTCTGTTCCCCAGTCCTATGCACAATTATGTCACCTGAAAACAAAACATTTTATAAAAGTGAGATAAATTCAGTAAACAATCACCTCTAATAGTCAACTACGCACCCAAATTCATTTGGAAGCATTTTAAGGGGCAGGGGAAAAACAGCAAGACTCCCAAGACCCATTTATCATCAACACTTTTCTGGTTACCAGCTTCCAGAGATGTAACTCCTAACTTATGGCCTAACTACAATATTCAGTTTTTAGGTGAGTGACTCCACTGGGTTTCATGGCCTGCGCGTCAATTCAACGCAGCTGTTTAACTCATCCTGATCTACCGCTACTCAGGCGGCTACCCCTTAACTCTTTCCTGACCTACCACCATTAAGGATGGTTGCTGCTAACCTGGCCCATGTTCCAACAGGGCACGTGGCCACTCACATGCCTGTACTAGTTTCCCGGGGAAGGCTAATGACCTTCAGTCAACACAATCAGTTCAGGTCTCATCCAGCTTAGCCTTTATAATTATTGTCACACTTCTCTACCCTAAAGGTCGATTTATCCTGCCAGGTTCATTCAGTTTCAACCCACTTTCCCAATGACATTTCTACAGCAACAAACTTTAAGTTTCCAACATAACCTTACCTGGCCTCAATTCCGCAAACATAACACATTAGGCAAATTCTGTTGCACAGTCACATTTAGTTAACTCATGCTATTATTTTGCTCAAACAGCATACAAAACAGTTCTTGCCATGTTCAAAGCACACATGATTTTAACAACCCGGGGAAGGGTTAGGACATGATTGTTACCCAGATACCGTATAAGTTACGGGCTCGATTATTATTCTGAACTTACTGCTTCGCACCTGGGCCAACACATAGCCCACACTCAGTCTAACTCAAATGAATTTACTCCCTATTCTTTTTCTTTCTTCCAGAAAAAAATTTTATAAGAATTACCCATGCTTTTAAGGCCCCCAAATCCAAGCCCACGCTAGGGTTCAAATTGGGCCAGAATCTAGGCCCCTTTCCAGAGGTCCGAACTTTTAGCCCCAATGCCCAATTCAAAACTTCTAACCCAATCCAGAAACTTCGACTTGTCCCCTACTCTTTTCATGTTCGGGGTTTCACCCGTTTCTATCCCGAGTTAGGTCGTTTTCTTACTTGTTTTAGGGGGTATCACTGACTGTTTTGGTCTAGATAGTCCCAGGTAAATGGGTTATAACTTGGGCCACACTATTCTAATTGACTCGATTCCAAAATGGGGTTGTGCGACACATTCTAAGGTATCAACTCTAAAAATTTGGTGATTTTTGGTTCATCGACTCACCCTAGGTAAATTTCTAAAATTGCCGTGACTGCAGCCCACAATCCAGCCCAACAAACTCGACCCTGATTTTCTAGCTCAATTTCCTAGCCCCATTAGTTTTACATCCGATGTCCAAAACTCAAGATTTTTCCCAATCCAGAAAGAGGGGCCTGTCCTCTATAACTTTCATCATTTTGCATGTTCACTGATTCTGACAACATCCAGGTCAAAAATCCTAAATAATGCGGACTATCCTCGACTGCCCAGGTCCCGATAGTCCCCAATAAACAGGTCATAACTCTCTCGTTACAATTTGAAATTCAACGATTCAAAAGCCGTAGCATAGAGGATACCTGGACCTATCTTCCATCCAAATTTAGTGGTTTTTAGACCAGAATACCAATAAAAAC
>JAKOGI010001077.1:265000-318279 GCA_029747015.1 Carnegiea gigantea
CCTCTTTAGAAAGCTTTTTTAGCATGTTCTCTAATGAACCAAGTTTAGACATTGTCAGCGTGCAACATATAACCACTTACATAAAATATTTTGACAAAACTTTGTTGCATTAGTAGTCTTTTGCCTAAAAATCCTTCATCAAAACAAAGGATTAACTTCTCATTTATGTAGATCAATGATAACACAATTGCCTCCTCCTCTCCCCCCCAACCCAAAAAAATAAAAAAAACCAGATGGATAGATATAGGGAGGCGGAATAGTAAAACTAAATAAATAAATAAAGCATTGTGAAATGAAGCACTTAGAGAGAATTTCTTTTATATCAAGATCTTACTATGATTTCTAGTATGTTGCAAATTTAGCGAGCTTCTAATAAAATGTAATAGATAATGAAACACTCTTATGTGACCAAAGTCACTTCAACCACTTCAATAGTCTTTAAGCAAATAGGTTTCTTTGAAACCTTCCAATGATACAATCATGACCCCAAGAGCTTCACACAACATATGAATGTTTTTAAAATAAAATTTTGTTATTTAAGAGAGAAAATGAAAGTTTTAAAGTCCACATAGAAACACACACACACACACACACACATGTCAAAGTGGACTATTAAACAAAAATACCAAACCATGGCCAAATTACTCATCTGGAAAATACAGCCTCCTAATCTGATGTATTCGATCTTATCCAAGATGATGAAAAGGTGGAGCATACTATTGTTACAAGCCATAACCAGCTTCATATCTTCATTCATATCCACAAATTAACAGAGATACCAAGTTTTGAACTTCCTTAAGAGAAATATTCTAAAATGACCATCAACAGACAATTCTTCTAGTCTTAGGGCATTGATTTAGATATTCCTAACCATATTATCCAAGTTATCCAACTGGATTCTCCAGAGTTGTGGAGAATTGTATATGAAGTTGCACGATTTGTCTAAACCATAATAACAAATTGAATTCAAACAAGCTTTTATGATTCAAGAAGCTGCTAAATTCATGTGAAGGGCAATGTACACAACTATAAAACTCCAATTTTTTTTAGTTGTTCAACATAAGAAAAAGGAAAGGAGGCAAAGCATGAAAAGCAGTTGTGGTCTTCATCACAGTTAAAGCTGAAACACAATTCCTTGAAGCAAAGATGATTATTAGATTGATCTCTATAATATTTATATGGTCTAAAATTGAGATGTACAGCACCAATTTTACACTATATAAGAATTGTTTTCACAAGGCTTATATAAATCGTGCATCTATACATCCAATTTCACACTATATAAGAATTGTTACAAATTCTATACACAGCATCAAAAAACGCATAGTCTGGCGATAGTTTTGAAACCATTACCCATCTATACATCTAATTTTCGGATAATACACTTGCTTGTATTATAATATATATTGTTAAACATTCAAGAATCATCTCAACCACATTATTCGGCATGTTCCTTATTCCATTCTTTCTAGTATTCATATGGTAAATGCCAATCTTTTTCCCTTTTTTTATAGTAGCTACTAGCTACATTACACCAAAATAAGCCACCAATAAATAATTGTAGCCATTACGTCTCCTAGGATCATTAAATGGAAATTAACCAACATGCACAAGAACATCAAATGTAAAAGGTTAGCTTAATAGGATTGAACTTACAACTAGTCAGTTTCATAATGTCAAGGACAAGAATAGCATTATGGTGGCTAAGGAGTAAGGTTTTATGGTAAATAGGCTTCTTTTGCATCAAATGCTAAGCGAGTTGCCTCCGTTTGCTAGTAGGAGAGGTTATGTAATTGTAATGAAATGTACAATGGACCATAGATATACCAATTTATGTAACTATTTTTGTAAGTGCTAACAAGTCATACTATTTCATCAAAGTTTACAAGCCGAGGAGTTCGATAATGTGCTCAATTGCCTTCCATTTGTATAAGCTACACAGGCAAAGTAGAAATGTTCATAGTTCATATTACTCATTCAACTATAGATTATCAATCCACCCAAGGGTGTATCGATGGGCCAGCTAAAAAGGTTGAGATATGAAAATGTATAGTGAAACCTATAGTTGCATAAAAGTTATGTATATACAAAGTTGTGGTTCAATAAAGTACATTAAAAAATTGGACAAAATAGAATCCATCGGAAAAAGCTACGATAACGTATTAGGAAAAAAAATACCACACAAGGCCATTAAAAGGATATGACAAATATCCATCACCATACCATAGGATTCATAGCTAGAACAAACCTAAAATGAAATGGGAGATAAATTACACAAGACATATTGAAAAGCAATTAAGAAGGTTGAGATACAAAAATTAATACAAAGCAAACATCTATAGCGACACAAAAATTATGATATCCTATTTATACATAGTTTTGATTCGATAAAGTGCTATTAATAACAAAAAGGGCAAAATGAGGTCACCAGGTAAAAAAAAAAAAAAAAAACTATCAGATTAGCAAAAAGAAAAAATTTACACAAAATGATCAAAAGGATAACCACACAATAACCAAACCAAAACTTTAAAAAAAGGAAGAAAAATTTCAAAAAGTAAAAACTTGCTAAACTTGCACATGATAAAATACGAAATGATGAACATATTGCGAAGCAATAGTATTGCCACAAGATATCAACTCAATTACACCCTCAAGAAAAATATTCAATTTTCTTATCAAAAACATCTTATTTGTGACTACGGCTAGCTGATCCAAAAGATTGTACAAAGCCACAACTATACATATTCACTTATGTGGGTACTAGCATACTATTCATGCATGCTATCAATAAAGTTACTATGAATGTGATTTATCCAAGTAACGGATTGCATTACAAAAACCTCCTAAGCACAAACATTAATCTAGTCTAATGTAGTATTGCATATTATAATCACATTACGCCAATCAACCAAAACAGAAACAGTGACAATGGGAAGAGCAAACCCATAATAAAATAGTAAAAACACGTATGAGAGATATAGCTTAATTAGAGTAAGGAAAACTCCTACCTTATTTTACCCTACATTTTTGCAACAATCAACAATATTAAAGATGTGCAACATATTTTAGATTATAGGAAAATTTTACCATACTTTACTCTCTCTTTTGGAGCAACCAACACAAAATTAAAGCATTTTAAGAGGAAATTGTGGCTTCAAATTGCCATATCATGACGTCTTTGAATCGAATAGTAAGAGAAGCATAAAAGAATTAAGAAATCAACCCAAGAAAACACAATCATTTTTCACATCTTCAAACAATAGAAAGATGAACAATTGTTAACCTATCACTCTAAGCAGTTCCCAAAGATGGAACTTAACCAATTTTCAACGAAATTTAAAAAACATATAAAATGAAAAAAAAGGAATAAAAGATGAATACCTTTCTTATATTCTACATAATTACTACATATCAAGGAAATCGTAAACAATAATTTGAACTAGTACTTAAAGATTGCTAACAGGGTACAATGTGCTGATATAGAAGATAACATCAAGATTTTCCATGCAAGCAATGTAGAGAGAGATGTCTAGAGAGATAATGGAAGTAAGTTTCATTGATAATTTTTCCTCATGATTTACCACAAACTACACATGGCTATTTATCAATACACTAGAACATTAACAGAATGTTAAATAAAACAAAAGGCAAAGCTACCACCCTCAAGTGGGCCCCGTGTAACTAACCATCCCAATTCTAGCACATTGCTCATTTCTCCTACTTTCTCATATCATATCCTTCCTCTTCAAAATGTAGGCTCGCCTTAAATTTCATAATTGCCTGTAAAACTTTGAAAATTGTGCCTCTGTAGCTATGACATCTTCTCAAGTTGCCTTAGATTCATGTTGGCCCTTCTATAGTTACAACTTGGTTATGCTCATTAGTGAGCAACATGTAAAGGATAGCTGTAGGTTACAAAATGAGAATAGATGGCTCCCTTTGCTGTTGAGTAGGCATATGGGGTTTAGCAGGAAAAACACCCTTCAAAAACTTAGCTGAGAAAACACGAATATGTATTTGAACTACTGAAGGTATAGCTAATTTATATGCAACTTATTTCACCTATCCTTAAATTAGAATGGTCCATAATACCTCTAATTGAGTTTTGCATTAGTGCTTCTGTGCTGAACTATGCTTTACTCTACGATTGTTATGTCGGCCATGCCCAGTCTTCAATCACGAATGTCGTCTGAATTCTGTGCTTGTTAGTAAGGTTTTTCATTCTATGGCGAACCATGAGAAAGTGAACCCTAAGAACCTGAATAATTGTCTTCCTTTTTTGCATAGACCTATCAAAGCAAATATTATTGGTTTTCCTTATAGGTATGGCAAATAAATGGAAAGTAACTAACTGTATAAGACTTTATGTGGGCTAAGTTGAGTTGTTGAATGACAGATGATATTATACCACTGAGCTAATGACAACCATTTACTCAAGTCCTTTGCCTCTTCAAAATAACATAGATCAAGTATGTCTCTAGTGTACTATTTAAAACCTCTATCTGCCCATTTATTTGTGGGTGATAGGTTGATAATTGGAGGAGATTAGTACCTTGTATAGAGAATAACGTTTGCTAGAATTGATTGAAGAAGTTCTAGTCTCTGTCATCGACTATGCTTTTGGGCCAACCATAATGTTTGAAGACATTATCCAAGTACGCATGGGACACATCTACTACATTGAAGGGGTGAGACAACCTAGCAGAGTGAAGATACTTACTGAATCTCAACAACAATATATACCACTTGCTTTCTACAAGACTTTGGAGACCTTCAATAAAATCCACATAAGGGATAGATAGTGGTTGCATTTTTTTAATTACTACATCTCTCCTAGCATACCCTCTCATAGTAAAAGTACAAACCAATATAATAACTTCACTCTCAATTGTTCGTTAGGACCCTCCAATAATATGCTTTCTTTTCTTAAGTACTCATGAATCTCTAGTGCGTTCTTGATTTCAATAAGGTCTAGAGCATGAATTTGAATGACTAAAATTGCCATGCATAAGATTTCTACACTAGGAACCCTAGAAAGAGCCTCTGCTGCTATAATGTCACTTAGCTTTCTTTTCTTAAGTATTCATGAAGCTCTAATGCGTTCTTGATTTTAATGAGGTCTAGAACATGAATTTGAATGACTAAAATTGCCATGCATAAGATTTCTACACTAGGAACCCTCGAAAGAGCCTCTGCTGCTATAATGTCACTTAGCAAATTTCACAAGTACATCATATGAGCTTTGAATGCCATACTAAAAAGGGTAGGCAACCTTTGTTATAAGAGGCACATAAGACTCTTTTATGCAATTGTAATGATGGACCACTGGCAAGTGAGGTATTGTTTGCATTTTGCACTACAAAGATGAGGGCTGGGAGTTCTTTTTCCTATACTGATAGGTTCTATCATTTTGGTCCAGAGATTTATTCACAAAAGCCAAGGGTTGATTTTCACAACCCCAATACCATTAGAGGATGCATTAGTCTCAATTATAGATGGCTTTGAAAAATTAGGTGCCCCTGTGACAGGTGTGGAGCTAAGAGCCCTCTTTAGATTAATAAAGTGTTGTGAGTCTCATTATTCCATTAATATTCACCTTTCTTCAATAGTTTAATTAAAGGTCTAGTTAATCCAACATAATTTTTGATGAATTTTTTTATAGTACCCAGCTAAGCCGAGGGAGCTTCTGAGCTATTACACATTCTGGGGTATTGGCCATTCTTGTATGGCTTTAATTTTTTTTGGATCAACTCGGAGTCCTGCTATAAAAATGAAGTGTCATAGTTATTCCACCTTGCGCATTTGAAAGGAACATTTACTCTTCTTAACATACTAGGAATAATATTGTGCTTCGCATGGTTTTTTATGAAAATTTATTTAATAATAAAAGTGAAATAATAGTTCGTAATAATCCATAACTTAAACAGGTTATTGATTAATAACTTTTTAACTCATAGGTTGAAATCCAATAGAAATTAGAATTTTCATTATTGCCAATCTAAATCTTAAAAAAGTGGTCAATTCACCATTAACTCTTTCACTTTTATATGTCAACTTAAATTTGCATGCGTATGAGTTAACATATATTTTCATAATTTATTAAAAAAATAAAAAATTTTGTCGAATTGGAATCGTTTGATCACCTGAAAAAAAAATTGAGAAGATGTCAACGAAAAATTAGAATATGATGATTTGAAACAAAAAAATGAAGTCAGTCATTTCCATCAATTAAAATGAGAACCACCTAAAATAATTAGTAAAAATAATTATGAAAGAATTTAAAAATATTAGTTGCATTTTCACATTAAATATGTTTTCATTTTGCATTGAAACTCAACATATTAACATAGACTTTTAATGCGTTGCATCAAAATTTAATATAATTAATAGTCTTTTAATTATCAAATTAATTAATTACATAAAAAAGAACCAATGAAAATTTGACACTTGTCAAGTCTACAAGAACTTATTCAGTTTTATATATGTCTATATGATAAAGCATTCATCTTCACGACAATAAAACTAGTGCAATGTTGTATATGATCTCCCATTAACCTGTAATAGTCTAAAATGTTGTTAAACACATAACTCAATAGATGAACTCAATTAAATCAAATAATATTTAAAAAAGATTTAAATAACATGAATACATGAAATCTCCAAAAGGTATCAAACAGTGAAAAATCAAAGTTGATCATTACCATGTGATCAATCACTTGTCTTGACTTGCTTAGCAAAATTTAATGATTTGTATCAATCCCATTGTTTCATTAATATGTTTAGGATACAAATGTTTGAGAACATTATAAAGAGATGAAAAGGCACATTTTCAATATTGATATATGGTGAATTGCAAATTTAATTCCAATGGACCTTCTTCATCTTCTTATTATGATTCTATCATCATCCATTGTTGCAAGTAGACTTTAGTGGTTACCATGTATTAATTGATAGTATTTTTTCTATTGACTGTTAGCCTGGGAGCTTAATCCATAAATGTAGTAGATTAAAGAATTTGTATTTTTGAGAGAGAGAGAGAGAGAGAGAGAGAGAGAGAGAGAGAGAGACCTAGAGTTGCTAGTGCCTAAAGTTCATCTTATCTTAGTATATGATTTGTCCAAGCCTTATGGCCAAAATTATGTATTAATTCACGGATTAATGTTGAAGAGCTGAATTAAATTGTCATACTTTATTTGCAAATGCATTTCATTGGTTACTAAGATTACTCACTTACAAACATGAGACTAATTTGTCATTAATTGTTAATTTATGAGCACTGAACCACTAACGAACTAAGTTGATACATTCTTTGTTTTTGAGAAAGTTTGAAATTTATTAAAGTTGGCACGTAATTTTAAAAGGTTGATAAGAATGTTGTCAATTTAATGCTTTAATGGTTAATTCATTTTTTTATCCAAAGTAATAATTTGCAATGATGATGTTAAAGAAGAAAATATGATTGATTCACTAATTACCATCCAAAAAAAAAAATATTGTTAGGGGTTAGGTTAGGAAATAGGAAGTGAGAGAATTGAATCTCTATTATTTTGTTACGTGATACATGGATATATATAGACTTATAGATATAGATTTCTTTAAAGTACTAACTTATGTTTTTTAAAAATCAATAGTAAAAAATATTATTCATCCTTAGAAAACATTTGAGAGACACTTGTCGAAAGTTTATGATAGTTTGTATTGTTTTAATATCATGTATATACATGTACGAAGATTCAATAGATTATCATATCAATAGTGTTAGATAAAGATGCAAGTATGACGGCTGTATGTTTCACACTTATTGATCTTCTTCTAATCTTTAGTGATCCCATTGGATGACAACAGTGCCTAGATTATGTTACAGTAGATAAAGATATTAGTCCTCAGCACATGAAGATGTTGTTAGTCCACCTTGAATAAATCATAGCACCTTAGGGGAGTGAACAGGGTGATTGATAAAACTTTGATACTTTTTGAAATCAGTTGGATCAAATAAGAGGTTGGCAAATATAAGCACATGAAAGTGAAATTATAACAATTTAATCAGATAAACTAAATTGTAAACTCAGAGAGATAAATAGAGTTAGAGAATAAAGTCAGATGAGAAACAAATACATAGGATTTGTCATGAGGTTCAGCCAAATCAACCCTGGGCTATGTCACTACCTAAGATCTTTTGTCGACCTTAGGAGTCAATCAATACCGATATCATTAATGATAATTTAGTAAGAGTCCTCTAATTTCTTTCTTATAGTCAAAGTTTTCTCAAGGCATTCTGACACACCTAACTTCTATAGTTCCCTAACTCTCGGAAGCATATTGGCTAATAAAAGCCTCAGTGCTCCTTAGTGCTGTAGAGTTTTCCCCAAGCACTAATAGCTTGTGTACAGTACAATAAGAGCACCATAGCCCCTTGGCAACAAGTGGAGTTTTTCCAAGACACTCTAATAAGCCTATTTCCTAGAGTTCACGCACTCTTAAAACACTCACAATTCAAAAGTAGCGTCCCTCACTCACTTTAGTAACACCAGTAATAAAAAGAATTGGAAAAGATGGATGCATAGGTTACAAGCTTCATATAGTATCCTCATTTTTTTCTATATAAGTGTTGTACCCTTTCGCCTTCAAATGGCTCTACTATTTATAAGTCTCCTTGATAGTGTTTGAAGCGTTTGAGGCAGAAGATATAGCCTTTGTACTTGCTCTTGATCTCAGGCCTTTTTGTGGTGGTTGTCTTGATAGCTATCTTAGGAAGTCTGATCCTTTCTTATTTGGAAAATCTTCTTAGTTTATTCTTATCAACTTTTTCTTTAAAAGAGGTAGTTTGTTGTTGTCTCTCTCATAAAAATAGTCGTTAATATCGCTGTTGTGCCCTAATCTTTTAGCTAATCTACTATGATTAGTTTTAGTCAAGGGGCCTAACAAAAAAGTGCTTTGCATCATCAAATGCTTGATGTTTACAGCTATTCATTTCCCTGGCAAATTTGAAATTCAACTCGCTTGGATGCTAGTGGATGCTTTTTTTCGTTGCCTAGGTATAAAAACTGCCTAATATGATCAATGGAGATTTATATGAGTACTAATCAAGAATTCTATCAAGAAATAGATTAAACAAAATTAAACACTTTTGCTCACGAATTCTAATCAAATTGAGATTAATATTACTTATTAAATATTAGAGGACTCCTTTCATAGAAGAGCTAATACGATACTCAATATCCAAGTAGCTTGAGCAACATGTCTTTATTTATGAAGTGAATGCTCTTGAATATATGTGTGTGTGTGCGTGTGTGTGTGTGTATATGTATATATGTGTGTGTGTGTGTGTGTATATATATATACATATATATATACACACACACACTCAACAGCTTGCGAGTACTTTGTTTTGATGAGATTGCTTATAATTGTTTATTATAAGTGTATGACTACAATGGCTTCTATCAGATGAACAACTCTGACTATGTTCTTTGTTTCTTTGACTATATCATGTGGTCATTCTTACTAGACTTTAACAGAGTGGTTTGCCTTTTAATTAAAATTAGGCTCTTACTATTTTGTCCTAACAGTCTTCCCCTTTTTAATGAAAGGTAGCTAATCTCATCAAAACTCATACTAGCATGGCACTATGTTAAATAGAGTGAAATATAGAAAGAGAATTCAAACTCGCAATATCTCTTATGCTCTCCTTAAATTTAGTAATCTTGAATAACTGGAAGATTTAAGCAACACAAAAACACCAACACCATAGTGCTTCACGCCCTTGACTTTTATTAAAAGGGAGGCAATTAAAGTATCTGACATCTCAACGCTATGTGATTCCAAGCTTTGAAATCTTATTAGTGTTTTTCTCTTTGTTTGTCAGATCATCGGGATGGATCTGCTCTCTGATGTTTTCATACTTTAGACTGATAAGAGTAGTCTCATCAATGATAATGAGGGGTTCTCTAATAAGTTCCTTCTCTTCATAGAATTTTAAATCTCTTGAAGATGAGTGTGAGGAGATTTGAGTATGGTAGAAGGAAGTTTCTTTTGAATGGTCAGTAGCTGTTCTCTTTATATAGGGTATGATCATGCTAGGAAAATTGAATTCATAAGGCTCTAAGATCTGATGTAGAAAAGTGAGAACTTACTCAGCCATTAAGGCTTTCCTTAGAGAACTTATGGGGAAGCAAGGTGTGAATTACGATGTACCCCAAAATCCTGGCATTGAAATAGAAAGCAATGTAGGACACATCTCGCTCCTTCTTTTTTATCAGGCTATATTTTTCTAGAAAATTGGTGGAGGCTTTAGACTCAGAGAGGGTGTAGAGGTTAGATCTTTTATGGTCGTTGATCCTTAACTATTCACTAAATTTGAGTATGATGAACTCAATTTTGACAACCTTAACCAAGGAGGAGTAATAGGCACCTTCTTCAGAAATATTTTCTTGAGATTGACATAAAACATCATCACACACTCTGGATAGACTTCTTCCCCCAATTGAAAGAAGTTCTCACATCCTAGAGATTCTACTTTACTCCAAAAGCTAAACCCACTATTTTTTAAGAATTCTAGGTCTAGGTTCTCATAGACTATTGTAGTACGTTTTTCAAAGGAAGGATATTTGCCTACCCTAAATTTTGTGAACCAAGATGCGGGATATTTTTTAAGGATAGAGGTGTATTTTTTATCATCTTCTTCTTCCTCACCTCCAGTACGCGATCTAGACAAACAAGGAGATTAGTGGTTAGTTAGGTCGATGTTTATGGGCTATGATCCTTATTCGCTTTGAGCCTGGATTAGAGGCTTTCCTTAGTGTTGGTCTTTTGTAGGCACTTTGTTCCTTGCTCTTTGTGGTAGAATAGATTGAGTGAGAATGAAGGAAAGTGGCTAGGGCTTTATGGCTTAAAGAAAATTGCTCAGAGGAAGGAAAAGATAGTGGGGTGAAAAGGGAAAAGTGAAATGATGTGTATATAAAAAGAGAGCCAGTTAAGACAGTTGCAGAGATGGACCAATAGGAGCACATGTAATAAAATATCAAATAGTTATAAGTCGTAAATGAACTTTTATTTCAAAAGGCAAACAGTATCACTTAAATTTAGTTTTGGAAAAGTTTGAAATCCACTTGAGAGAAGAGTTTGAAAATTTTCAACTATAACTACTAGCTATTAATTAACTAGAGTCACAGGTTGAAGTACCCAAGATTTGCTATACTTAACCCATTGTCTAGAAACCATCAGTTATGATTTTCGTCTTTGACTATGATAAATGTGTGAGTCTGTTAGTGCGTCTAGCCATTTCGGTGTAGTAGTTCCTATAACATGGTTCAACAAACTTGTCAGTATCATGGCAGATAAGTAGGAGATCTCCCTCAATTTATACATCTAGGTTAATCATTCATATTTATCTTCCAATAAAGTTGAATCGTTCTTCACTTACAGGTCTAATGAATATATCAGCACGTTATACTCAGTAGGAACAAGTCCTAGAGATATATCATCTATTTCAACATGGTCTCTGATGAAGTGATACCTTATCTTAATATGTTTTGTCCTTGAGTGTTGCACAAGATTCTTGATTATGTTGATAACAGTCTTGTTGTCATCTAAGTGGCACAACTCTACAGTTGATGCCAAGGTCTCTGAGTTATTGTGACATCTATAGTAATTGAGCACAACAAGCACCGGCTGCTATGTATTCTACTTTTGCAATAGACAGAGCCATTAAATTCGGTTTTTGGGAGTGCTATGGGACATGTGATTGCTCGAAAAATTGGCAAGATCCTAATGAACTCTTTCTTTCTACTTTATACCCAGCCAACTCAAAATTAGCTCTTCTTAGATACCGAAGTCTTTACATGTCTCTGAGAATCCTCTTTACAACATTGAGGTGGAATTCCTTCAGGCTTGCTTGAAACCTAACACTCAGGCACACACTTAATATGATATCTAGCCTACTTGCTATCAGATATAATAGCACTCCAATCATACATCTATATATTTTCTCAAAGACTACTTTCCCTCCCTGATCTTTGTTAAGTTTGCAAGTGGCTAACATATGAGTTTTATGTGGCTTGTTGTTTATCATATTGAACTTCTGGAGTAGCTTCTTGAACTACCTTGACTTATTTATGAAGATTCCCTCTTCACATTACCTAATTTGTAGTCCAAAGAAGGAGTTTAATTTCCCAACTAGGCTCATCTCAAACTCTTTACTCACGAAATCAGAGAATTCCTTACAGAACTTATGGTTAGTGGCACCAAAATTAACATCATCAACATAGATTTGTCAGAGCAATAATCTATACCTTTGGCTCTTATGAACAATGTTGCATTAATTTTGCACCTCTTATTTCCCTTGATTTAGAAGAAATTTGCTTAATATTTCATACAAGGCTTTGGGGGCTTGCTTGAGACCATAGAGAGCTTTATGTAGTTTGTATACATTGTCAGACTTCTTTGAGTCTTCAAAATTAGGAGGTTGCTCAAGATGCACCTCCTCTGGTATGTACCTATTTAAAAAGGCACATTTTACATCCATTTGGTACAATTTGATGTTCATGAATTATGCATATGCAAGTGGAAGTCTAATATCTTTTATTCTAGCTACAAGGCCAATGGTTTCATCATAGCCTATCCCTTTCTCTTGATTATACCCCTTGTCCATAAGTCTAGCTTTATTTCTAATAATTGTTCTAACCACATCTAGTGTATTTCAAAATAGCCATTTGGTTCATATGACTAGGTGTTCTTAGGTTTGTGGTTAGAGTCCACACTTGACTCCTTTCAAACTTATTAAGTTCTTCTTGCATGCCTATGGTCTAATCAGGGTCCTCAAGAGCCTACGAGTGACTCTTAGGTTCAAGAAAGGATACAAATGTATGAAAAAGCAAATATACTTTTAAGTGATGATCGTTTTCTCACCCTGTTATGGACATCAAATGTCTGAGGGATTCTTGGGTTCAATAAGGGATACAAACAAATGAAAAACATAAAAAATTTTAAGTGATGACCGTGTTCTTACCCCATTATGGAGGCCAGATATTATGTTTTTAATTGGATGAGTTGATTGATACTTGAATTCTTTACTTGGATTTGATAGTCTTCTCTTAGAGTTGCTTAAGAGTTGGAGACTTTAGCATCATACCATTCTTGTGGTTGGCTCTAACTTAGGTTTTTGTGAGGCATAGGTTGCATCTCCTCCTCTTCTTCATCCTCAGTGTTCCTACTTAACTGAATTTTTTGAAAAGAGGATAAGATGACATGTACATCATTATTTTCATCAAAAACAACATGAATGCTTTCTTTAATAATTTTGGTGCTTCTATTGTGCACTCTATAAGCTTTATTGTGGAAAGAATACCCCGCAAATGTACCTTCTTTATTCTTGGCATCAAACTTGCCAAGGTTGTTCTTACCATTATTATAAATGTAATATTTGCTTTCAAATTAAGTAAGATATATTTGGTGATTTCCCTTAAACAGCTCATAGATGGTATTCTTCAGGATTGGTCTAGTTAGGAATCTGTTGAGAAAGATGTTAATAACTTCTACCGAAAAATGCTTTGAAAGGTCATTGTCACAAATTATAGTTCTAACTATGCCTTCAAGAGTTCTATTTTTTCTATCAAGCACTCCATCTTATTGAGGAGTTCTTGGAGATGAGAAGTTGATTCTATGTTTCTCATAATATTCAATGAAGTCTTCTCGATCAAATTCACTTTCATGTTTAGTTCTTATTGTTGTCACTATCTTGCTCTTTGATACCTGCATTTGTTTGATTAGTCTCATAAACTCTCTAAAAGTTTTTGTCTTGCCCTTCAGGAACCGTGTTTATGTGTTCCTAGAGTAATCATCAACAATAACATATATATACTTTCTGAGTTCTTGGCCCATGTGACACTAATTTTTCACTTTTTTTCCCCTATGGTGGAGTTATTAATTTTCTTTTTCATGGCAGCACTATGTTTTTTAATTAGGATTTAAAGTAATATTAAAGAAACCAATTACTTGTGTCGCTAGTTCTGCTCAGTTTTTTTTTTTTAATTTATGGTTTGCACAGTGAATTTTTTTTCCTTACCATATGAACAATATACAGAAAATATTTCAAATTCTTACCATCATGTGAAGTAGTGCCAAGCCTATCGGTTGCGAATTAAAGAATGGAAAGTGTAAAGAAAATGGATAAATATGAGTTATATTAACTTTGCTTGCGATTTTTTAGCTATATAATATCTACTGGTCAAAAAAATTTTAAAGTTTAAGTACAATCAACTGCGCAAGTAATCAAGTTCTCTAATGTTACAATGACCCAAATTGAAAAACATAGTATCACTATGGAAAAGAAAAATAACTTAGCGCCACTATGAAAAAAGAAGTGATATCTTGGTGTGACAAAGAGCCAACAACTTTGTGCTTGCTTCCTCTTGAACTCTATACTCTACTGGGTCCACCCAAATCCATTTGTAATAATTCTAAGCATCTAGTGGTTGATAGACACTTAACTAATTTGAAGGATGCCTTAACTTGCTTTGTCTTCATACATGTATAGCAAACTCTGTCCTTCATGAATTTATGTTTGGGCAATCTTCTGACTACTTCATATTTTAAAATTTTATTAATGGTGTGCATGTCTGCATGACCTAGTCATCTATGCCAAGCCTGTCATTCATCATAATTCACGTTAGAAAAGTGAGATTCTTTAACTTGATATCATCTACATAAAAAACATAGGTATCACCTATTCTTCCTATGTCAGAGTTGATAACATTGCATCCAAATGAGGTAGACTACCTTATTTTCTTTGTCACACATTTAAGGTACACTTAACAAATCAAACTTTAGCCCTCCGACTAAGTTCACATTATCAAGTGAGATGAGAAATTTTTACAGACTTTGCCACGTCCAATTAATGATTTTTTCTTTTCCTTTGTCTCCAAATGTAGCTTTTTCCTTCATCCTTCATTTGGAACTCAATAAAGAGTGATGCATTTCCAAATACGATCCACTGTTTAGATACTATATATCTTCTTCAATAATTGGAACTCCTATTACTCCTTACAGAGTTGAGATTTCCATGTTCTCTTTCAAGGTTTCTAGAGTGTCCTTGACTTCTTTTAAAGTTAGCACCTCTCTTGATGTCTACTAAGATAGTCATGGTTCTTTATTCTCTTCTGACATACTTTCTTGCTTTCTTTGATTCCTGAGTTTCTAAGCTTAAAAGCTCTAGAACTCTCTAGTCTATCTTAACAATTCGACGTGTACTTTCCTTTACAAAGAGGTTCTGGAAGCTCTTTTTTCATGTAAAGAAGAAAACCCTAATTCCTCTTTGTTGAAGGGGACATGTTGTGACCCATGAAGCCTTTCCAAGTTTTCTTGCCCTCATCATGAATTTTGAAAGAGTTTTCAAAATTTTATCATTTTCCTTCTTCAAGCATTGTGCTTCATTTGCAGCAATATAAACCTTTTTTTATGAAATGTTCAAAGAGATCATAGATAGATTGTTGTTCTTTTAAGGTTTCTTTTTGATATCTTTTTAGATAATTAATTTCTCTCTCAGAGTCTCTGAGTTTTGCTGGAAGTTCTTCAAAAACTTCTAGTTTAGGAAGCTTTTGAATTTTTAACACCTCCTTTTTTTTTCCCCAAGAGAGTCAATGTTTTCGTGAAAGGAATTAACTTAGTCTTGGTGAAAAGATTTCACTATTCATCCCATGGGCAATAAGCTTGACAAGATCATTTGCAGAAAGAGATTGAAGTAGAAGTCGTACCTATTTTAAGGGTGATGACTTGAATTCTCATCTTAGCAACTCTATCTTAATGTCCTATGCTCCTTTGGCTCTTTCACTAGCTCTCTCACATTCATAAGAGCTTGTGTTAGAGGGTTGGATTACCATGAGACAAAGATCACCTATCTCTTCATTTTCATTGTCCTCATCACTGGAGTCGTTGTCACTTCATGTTGCTACCATTGCCCTTTTTTCCTTTAAACTTCTTGGTTTTGGTGGTCCTCTTGAGGTTTGGCAATCCTTTATCATATGCTATAACTGTCCACAATCAAAGCATGTAATGTGACTATCAGAGTTTTGAGAAAGAATTTTGATACCTTGTGGTCTAGATGAGCTTCCTTTTTGTGAATTTTTTGCAATCAAAATTCTATTTTTTAACAGAAAGTTCTTAAACTACCTCGTAGTCATGGTTGTTACTTCTTCTTCATCTTTAGAGAGTTTCCCTGGATTATCAGAATCACTCTTGGTGCACTTTAGGGATGTTCCTCCCCTTGGTAGATTTTTTGACTCTACTTGAAGATGGATTTTATGAGTAATTAACTTCCTAAGCAAATCATCCAACTATATAGCATCTTGAGATTTTGGCCTTCTTCATTTGGCATTACCATTGGTCTCCACTTAGACCTTAGAAGATATCTTAGAGTTTTTCTTGACCATTTCTTCATCTGAATGTGTTTTCCTAGTGATTTAAAATTGTCCACAATCCTTGTACATCCCGTCTACATCTCTTTGACAAATTCACTGGATGGCATCTTGAAGAGTTCATATTGATGAACATAGATGCTTATCTTGGTTTCTCTTACCTAACTTGTTCCTTTATATGTGGTGACCAATATGCTCCACATCTCCTTGGCATTCTTTTAAGCTAAGACTCTATTGAACTCACTGGGATCAATTGCACGTACGAGTATGTTCAGAACTTTGTGATTCTTCTGAATTTTTACTCTCTCTTCTTCTGTCCATTCATCTTCTTCCTTTGGAACCATCTCTTCACCTTTGTCTCATTTCTTTTATTTCAGAGGTACATAGTCTCCTTTGTTCATTGTGCTTCTACTTTTCAACTCCTGATCCTTCAGGAATATCTTTCTAGGTGTTATTCCTAACAAGCAAAGTTAGTTCCTTTGAATAATGGAAGTCTAGTGTATGATTTGCCTTGATCCATTTCTGAGGTATCATGGTTGTCATGATCTTTACTCACTTTGCTAGTTAGGTCACTTACAAGTGAGATAGGCTCTAATGCCAATTGGTGTTCCCTCTTGAATAAAGGCAAATCACTATGGAGAGAGGTGAATAGGGTGATTGATGAAAATTTGATACTGTTTGAAATTAGTTGGTTCAAATCATGGATTAACAAATATAAATAGATATAAGTAGAATTATAACAAATTAATAAAGATAAATTAAACTGTAATCTCAAAGAGATAAATAAAGTCAGAGAGTACAGAGTCAAAAGAGGAATAAACACATAGGATTTTCATGAGGTTCTCCCAATGCAACCTTCGGCTACGCTCCAACGTAGGGTCCCTCCCTAACCTTAGGATTCATTCAATTTACCATCACTATTGGCAGTTCAGCAAGAGTCATTTGACTTCTTACCTACAATCAAAGTTTTCTTAAGATACTTTGACACGCCCAACTTCTAGAGTTTTCTAACTCTCAGAGGCACACTAGCTAATATGAACCTCCTTGGTCTTTGTTGACTACAAATTTTCCCCTAAGCACTTTGTGCTAGCTTATATGCAATATAGCAAGAGCACCTTAAGTCCTTGCCAACAAACATAGTTTTCCCAAGACACTCTTATAAGTCCAACTCCTAGAGTTCACGCACTTTTAGGAGGACAACACTCACAATATAAAAGTAGTGTCTCTCATTTATTTCCGTCACACCAGTAATTCATAAAATTGAGAGAGATGAATGTGCTAGTTACAAGCCTGATACAGTAAGCTCATTTTTTTCTATATAAGTGTTGTAAACTTTTGCCTTCGAATGGTTATACTATTTATAGATATCCTTGATAGTATTCGAACCTTTAGATGCAGATGATATAGTCCTTATACCAGCTTTTGATCTCAACCCTTCATCCAAAGTTGTGGAGGTTATCTTAATAGCTATCTCAAGGAGTCTGATCCTTTCCTCTCTGGCCAAATCTTCTTGATTCATGCTTGTCAACTTTTTCTTTGAGGGACGTAGTCTATTGCTATGTCTTTCATCAAATTATTCGTTGATGTAGCCGTTGAGCCTCAATCTTTTGGCTAATTCATTATGATCAGTTTATTTAGGGGGCTCAATAGAAAATGTTTCCTAGTAGCATTAAATGATTGATGTTAACGGCTAGCTGTTTCCTGACAATATTAAAACTAAGCATGTTTGGATGCTAGTGGCTGCTTTTCTTCATTGCAATGGTATAAAACATTCGTTAATATGATCAAGAGAGCTTATGTGAGTAGGCTTTGAGAATTATATTGAGAAAAAGATTAAATATGATTAAACTTTTTTGTTGATGAATTCCATTCAAATTGAGATAAAAAATTGCTGACTAAATATCAAAGGACTCCTTTCATTAAAGATTTAATACAATACCCAATATCCAAGTATGCTTAAGCAACATGTCTTTAGCTATGAAGTGAATGTTCTTGAAAATTAAAAAATATACTGAGCAGCTTGTAAGGACTTTGTTTTGATGAGATTGCTTAGAATTGTTTATTCTAAGTATACAATTATAATGTCTTCTACTAGACGCACAAGTCTGACTGTGTTCTTAGTTTCTCCAACCATATCATGTGGTCACTCTTACTAGACATTCAAGAGATCGTTTTGCCATTAAGTAAAACTTGGGTTTAACTCTTTTATCCCAACGGATGTATATTGAAAAAATTTCTTTTCGGTCCACTAAGGTTTGGTATAATAATTTTCGTGACATGCTTTTTTAGATAAATATTTTTGGGACTATGTGGGTTTGGGTAATTATTTTTCGCGATGAAACTATTTGGGTTATAATATCTTTGGGATACAAATATTTATTTTTCTAACCCAAAACTTTCTAAAATTATGAATTGGCCCCAAAATGAGGTGCTAATTCCGATTTTTGTTATTTTCTAGGGTTTTTGAGGAAATATGATTATCTTTAGTGTTTTTGCTTCTTATAATGAATATACTTAGTGGTAGTTATCACAATCTATTACTTATATCATAAATATTATATTTTCTATTATTAGAGGTCCACCATGCTTAAAAAATAATTAATACTTAATTAGAGAGTTTTGACCATTAGCTCGGCGCTGGATCATGGCGTTCTTCTAGCTTTTAGTTTATAGAGATTGCTAATCTCAACTACACCTTTCTTAAATCAGATACAGCATAAATCCGTTTCGTTTCCTAACTTAGGTCATAATCACTAGTCAAGTTTTTATATTTTTAAGGACAGTGAGACTTTAATCAAGAAACTATAATATTTAACATATAAAGTTTGATTGAATAACATTTCCTGCTAAGAAACCTTTTTTATTGAAAACTTGAAAGTGGAAATATTACAATGAAAAGATTTGAAGAGGGACTTAAACTGCTAACACCATCATAGATGCTTGCTCATAGAAAAATGGAGATACTAACTTCTCTTTTACTCAAGTATGTTCAAACAAACATGTCCCTTCTTAATACTCTGATTCTCCTTTTATAAAGGAGTTGGACTACATAGCATACCCTAATAACCATAGTACACACTGATATTTTCACATGACTACAGCTGCCCTCTCATGGCTATAGTAGACTACATTATTTTACTGATTTGATACTTGACAGGATATAATAATGGTGCAATGACTTTTCAGAGTACTTATTACTGACAAGACTAGTTATTCGTATTGAGTTCTGCATGCTTTCATCTCCAATAATGTTGTTCAGTCCATCATTATCCAGATAATCATCAAAATCTTCATCAAGTTGAAGATGCTCTGGATTTCATTTTTCAAATAAGTCATGAAGATATTTCTTTCCTTTTTTTGATAAGAAATTTCTGGCTCCAACATCAAAGCGATAACCAAAGAAACTTCTAATGTAGCTCTTTTTACCTTCATGTATTTGTTTAAATCATTGTGATAAATGAAAGTAGTGTTCCTGCAATGCATTATTGTTCTTTGTTGTTCAATCAATGCCCACATTTGACGATAACTATTGTAAAAACCAATGGCTCTTGCTAATCCCATTCTTGATGTTAGTCATTGAAATGATCTAAATCAACTAATTGAACACAATAATGGGTTGGCTTGGCCTTTCCATTTTCATACTCAGTTACTACACAATGTATCTCGACATATAGATTTCTACTGTACAGAATTTTTGTTGGACCATTAGGGGATGTGATAATTCAATGGATTCTTTTATTGTTGAAACTTAGTTAGTCTTGAAAAGAATAGATACTTTGGATTTAGGATTTTCATAAGGTAAGCTATCATTCCATGTTCCCAAGCTTTCATGATGGGGCCATCTGGAGAGATTAAATTTACTGAAAATCTAGCACCACCAACTCCAAATTTATCAGGAAAGATGATCGTAGTACTTCATGACTCCCAAATATCACAGTAGTAATTATGATAGTAGTCGATGTAGGTCGTATACTAGTCGTTGAAACATTTTTTTGAACATGGGAACTTATTTTTTTTTTCTTAAACATCATAAGAACACCTTAGATAATTCATTTATAATTCTAAAAGACTGAATCTTTGTGCTATTAGATAGGCAGAAAACACCTGACCAAAGCACAATCTACTTTCTGTATGAAATTCCAAAATATCGCTAAGGATTCTGCTAGAAGGAGAAATCTGTTCTAGTAGTAATGACATTTCATTTTGAATTTTTCCCTTTTCAGCATGAGTTCTGCTCTGATGATCACCATGGATAAGTTCACGAGTGAAACTACCTGCCAAAGAATTCTCGATCCCTGTATATGTTACAATAGAGAAATAAAGCTGGTTAAGTCATAATTACGAGCATTGGAGTCTCCTTTGCGCTTGCATGTTTGATAAATTCTTTTTCATAAAACCAAATATTCCTTTATAATAAGTTCAAATAAGAAAAGGTTTTGGGGCTAAAAAAATTAAGAACTTTTCAATTCCCCCCATGACTATAACGATTTCTTTTTCTATCGTGAGCTAGTTGCATTTTACTTTATTAAAAATTTCACTGCAATATTTCCAGAGTTTTTCTCCTTCTTTGATTTTGAGTATCACACTCCAGTGCTCATTGCTGACATCTGTCTTAAGAATTAAATCATTTTCTTCATTAGGCGAATTAAGAGTAGGAAGATTTTTACATATCTTTTTGAAAATTTAAACAATCTTTGAATCACTAGGGATCCATGTCCAACTTACTTCTTTCTTAAGTTTTTAATTTAGCTAGATCTTTAATGAAATTTGAAGCATAGGTAAGACATCTAAGAAACTTTTCTAATTGCTTCATATCTTCAATCTTTTTAGAAAAATTTTCTATTTTTTCTAGAATATGCTTTTGCAAGATGACTTATCCAACTTTTATGTTTAGATTAAAAACTCGATTTCTTGCTCAGCATAAATGCATTTGTTCTTACCAAGAATAATATCATGATCAATGCATTTTTGGGTGAGAACTAGGACATTATCTTTGTGCTATTCTATGGTCTTAGAAAAGACAAGGATATGATCGATGCAAATTAGACAACAGTGATTAAGATCTTTAAAGATGTTATCCATTCTTCTTCAAAATATTTGAGGTGCATTTTTAAAATCAAATGATATTACTCTCCACTCATAATGTCCTTAAGGGGGCACTAATAGCAGTCAAAAAAATGCTTTCTTCATCCATTTTTATTTGCCATTATCCACTTTTGCAATCCATTTTTGAGAACTAAGAAGCTCCTTGAATTCTATTAAAAAGAACTATTCTGTTAGGAATATAATAACCATCAAAAACAATATTATCATTAAGCTTTTTGTAATTAATTATCATTCTGACTTTTCTCATTTTCTCTTCAACATGATTTCTTACCATAAAAGCATGACTAGTATGAGGACTTTTATTGTTTCTGATTAACACTTTATCTAACAACTCTTTGATTTGCTTATCAGATTCTTGGATATCCTAATGTGTACACATCATTTATTTGACTGGGATAACAGTGTTGGAATTTAATAAAGTAATCTTTGCAAATGTCTTATCTTTATCCCAAAATTTTAGAGGATTATCACAGTATAGTTCTTTGCATAGTTGCTCTTATTGTTCAATAATCTATTCTTTAATGGATAATTCAAGTAGTGAGATTGTTAGTGCTATCTCAAGTAGTGCAGGTATTACCTTCTCATGATGCTGACTGCGTGTAGACTCAATCTTCTGATGAGTATAAGCCTTACTTCATTTTTCAATAGGAACTAAGTGACCATTTATTGTGAATATTATTTGGTTTGTGGTCTATGTGCATGGAGAATACAGCCTTTGAAAATTATTTTCAACAATTATATCATGAGTGGGTTGATCAGAAGCCCATAAAACTAGTATAATATATTAGACTCCTCTTATTTTTATAGTTAATCCTTCTATGGCTTCATTATGGCTCATTATGCTATTATCAGCTATCCTTACTTGTAAAGAATTCATGACTTTTTTCCATATAAATTCTAGAAATAAAGATCTTTTTTTTCAAAACAGACAGAATAGCCACCATTACTATAGACACACAATTCATATCTATTATTCCCCTCTAAACATGCATTTATTAGAATAAAAATGCTATTAGGAATTGTATTGGTGACATTATAGCATATTTCTATAGTCATATTTTTGACTAATTCATCCTCATAAATAGGCTCACTAATAGTTCTTGTTTTGCATCTAATGACCCTTCTGTCTAGACTCATACTCCGATCTATACTGTGTCTTACAGGTTCAAAGCTCAATCTACTCATTTCGCTGGTCATACTAATTGTATTATCTTCTTTGAGTCTTTTTTAATAGTTGAAGATCCTTCTCCTCACTTTGATCTTGAACCCATGCTTCCTAATAATTGGGGTTTAATGGTAATTTTATATTCTCATCAATTTTTATTACATTTTGCTTATTGATTTTTGTGAGTTTGGCAAAGCTAGATATTCAAGACCTATCGATTTTTATCTTCTACGGATTGGATTTTATCTTTTGAATTTTTTACATTGGAGTAGGACTTTCAAATTTTTCTACCTCTATAATTATACCTTAGTCTTTGGATCTATAGTGTTTATCTAATTTGTAGATTATTTTTCAAAATATTCTTAGTAGGTATCCTCCTCTTTTCATGTCAATTTTGACTATTTTTATCTTAAAGGATAGAAAGTTTTTGGCAAATTCATCTTTTAGGCTTACATAATATCCAGATCGACAATTAAATCATACGGATCTATTATATAAATTGGTCTTAATCCCTGTAATAATTTAATTATTAAATTTGGTATGTCTGATATCTTAGAGCAAATCATAAAGAATTAAATATCAATCTCTTTGCCATAAAGGAGTAATTTGCACTTGGACACTTCCAACATGGATATACCTATACTTTTTATTTTTGTTATGGCTAAGGATGTTTTCCTAATTAACTAGATTAACTTCTCCCACATCATGCTCTTCAATTGAAAGATCGATTTTTTATAGATCATGTCTTTCTAAATTATAGGAAGGGCATAATCTACTTCAACATCGTCATTCTCATTATCTATAATAAATTTTTCTCCTTAAAAATCACAAAGACTAATTGAGGTACTTTCCATCATATGACTAGTTTATTCATAATTATTTTCTTCACATTCATCTTCGAGTACAATCTCAACAATTACCTTATTGTTTTTAGGGCTAGATATAGTTTTTCTTCCTCGCTAAGCTCAAGATAATCTAGACTACTCAAAGTTTTAATAAGCTTATTATTCTTCCTATTTTGTATTAATTTGCATAATGACCTACTTTCTTGCATGTCCAATACTTACAGCTGTTTTTCTCAGTAGGACAATAGGCGGCTTTTCTAAAAAAATCTTCATTTTTAAAGATTGAGACATTGATTATTAACCCATTTTCTTAGATGAGAGATTCTTACACCAAAGGTGTCAATGTCATCTACTTTCTCAAGCCATCCAATGTATTTTTCGTTGATTATAGAATTGATTGGATATAATAATTTGTCAAAAAATGTACCAAGAGTGGTTTCATTATGCTGAATTTTGTAATAATATTGACTAAATTTAATCATATAATTATTCAGATATCTCATATAACATAATTCTATGTTATTAATCTTTCTTTGCCATTCTCTTACTTTTTCTTCGGAGCCAAGTTTAGCTCCAATAAATTTAGTTTCTATTTTCATACATAATTTTTTGAATATAACTGCTGGTGTTTTCATCATTCTTAATATATTTTTACCAGCTTCATCTAATGAGTTATACTAATCAGCTATGGTGCAAAAAAAACTATGCTCGATATAATTAAGGAAATTTCCTACAGTCCATGAGGTATTCATATTCCTTTTCCAAGTTCAAATGTTTCCTCTCTATTGCAGGCTCCATCTATGTTTAGAATATTTTCTGTTTGATTAGTTGTAGTAAGACAAATCTCTTCGAAGGATATGGTTTTTCTTGGGATGAACCAAAAGAAAAAGTTGTTATACATCCTGTTGAAGCATGCCTAGGCCTCATGAAATGGATATTTCTTCTAGATGATTCACCAAACTCTTTAGGTTTTTGGATTACATTACTGACCAGATTGGACTCAATTTTGTCCACACTGAATTCTTCTCTCATCTCATTGATTTCATCGTCAAATATCGTTTTACCACCTTTTTTTATCTAGTTTCTTTCTAATTTCTTCTAAAAGAATAACATTAAGATCCTCTAGTTTAATTAAGTTCATCTGTTGATATATTTCTTCTTCTAACTAAAGATTATTTGTCTCTTCATTATCATAGGATAGTACATCTTGTTTATCCACTATTGTGCCTATGATTTTGTTTAATTCTTCCAGGTTTTGTTCTTTATCAAATATATTATATTATGTAATTTTTCAAGATTATGCTATTTATATTTCATCTTCTTCTTCGTTCTTTGCATTTTTAGATGATTTTTCAGTTGATTTTTTGGTTATTTTTTCTCCTACTTTTTTTTAGATTTTTATATGATGCAAAGGAAAGAGATTTTTGTTTTTTTGGGTCTTGAAATTTTTATTTATGTTGAAATGAAGTACTAATACTTTAATCAAATTTTTACTATGTGTAATGTTGTTAATTAAAGAAAGATGGAGTGTAGACAATTGCTTCTTAATCTCCTTAACTTCAGTCTTAATTTTTTGCTAATTCGGCTTTTAATTCTAAAACTATATCAGTGATGCAGTTTAGTTGTCATGCTAATGAAGTGCTTCCTTCTGGTGAGTGCACAATATGCGAATAATTAGGGGTAGGATAAGTAGATGACGATTCAAGCATTAAACATAGTTAATTCACTTAATTAACTGTTAATGACTTTAATTATCTTAATAATTTTTGGTCACGTAGCTCTGATACCAATTGAAAGAAAGTCTTGACTAGTACTTAGAAGTATCATATGTACAAAATAAAAATTTTTGGACGCAAAATTTTAAGGATTGGGGTCAAATATGCAAATATGAAAAGGTTAGGGTACTAGGCGTAATTTAAAAAGTTAGATTTTATCAAATTTGGTCCCAAAAAATATTTACCCAAAGTTGGATGGACTTGAAAATATTTACTAGAAATTGTGGATTAGGAAAATTATTTGCCTAATCTTGATAGTCCAAAAGATAATTTTTTCAATGTTTATTTGAGAATAAGATTGTAGTCCCCAAAATTATGTTAAGTCATTAGGACTAAATGCAGAACTTGATGTAAATGAACTCGTAACATGATTCCATTAGAAGAAATACAAAACATATTCCAATGCTCTAGTGAATAAGCTATTGGTCAGCATTTTAATGACTTAAATAAACTAGCATTCAACTAAAGCTAGTACGCCAGTAGCATGAAATTGGACTTGAAAATATTTCAGAAATGTGAGACCATAATAATCACATCCATTGAAAACCAAATGTTAGTGCTCAAAACCAATCTTTGGTATAATTGCAATTGAAGGCCCCAACTTTTGACAACATCCCCTAAAATTTCAGAACTTGTCCTTGGAACCTTTCATAACAATCAAACAAGAGGGAAAAGGCCTATACAACCAATGTAGTCAAAACTCATAACGATATAAAATTTATACTCGAAAAGAATCAAAACCTCAAAAGGAGGAACATAGAAAAGCCCTTAAGTCACTTACTATGGATTTGTTGATGATTGAAGTTGAAAGCCTTACAGATTTACAATTATTAATAGAAAAAAAAACTTATATTAAACTTACAAATCAAAAGACCCGATGCTAAACTTACAAACCAAAAGAACATAAAAAACTTACAATTATTAAAAGAATTTTGGTGGTGTCAGCGAGTGGCATTTTAGATTTCTAGCATCCTGACTGGTAGTGAAGCCTAATGCTAACTTCCAAGGTGGGCACCGGTTGATTTTTGGTGACCTGATGAGGTGAAGTGAGGTGAGAGAGATAGAGATGAGAGACGGGGCACCGATAGAATATATTAGGATGAATTGATTAAAGTAGCCATAGCAAAAAGTTGAGGAGGGACAAAGCAAATAGTAGATGCACAGATCTACAAATGAGATGAGAGAATAAGAGAAACAAGCGAATAGGGATGATAGGTCGAAGGTAAAACAAATGAAATGAGGTAAACTTTTTGGAACTCATGATTCGTTCTCAACAAAAAGTCACATGCCTAGTTCAAAAATTACAAATCAATTTCCACCCTTAAGATAAGAATCAACAACCCAGAAATAGAGTGTTCAAAATGGGATGCTCACATAAAAGAATGTGCTCACTTGAACCTTCTTCTATGTATATGTGTGATTGTGTGTGTATATGTGCTCACTCGAACACATGAACTCACACATAGAGAAAGAACACACACACAAATACACACACTCTCCCCCTCTCACTCTCACTCTCACTTTCTCAAGGTCAATATTTCTTTTTTAATCTGTAGATGCTATTATGTTAAATAAATCTTCTTTATTGTAATAATATGTACTAATTTTACGTAGAATGAGATAACCTCCAAAATGTAAAAAAAGAAAAAACAAGGAAGAAAGTCACCAACATAAATCGCTATCGAAGCAACAGCCACTCGGACTTTTGGAAAGTAGATGTCGCCATAATAGACACAATTCGTCCAAATTATTTTTTGTATTTACCAAAAAGAAAAAAAAAAAATTAGTTGCACCAAAAATGAGGTCCCTTCTGAGGCTCAACCAGTTACCCTTCTTCCCATCACCGAATCTCTGACTTCTCACCAACTGCCCTGCTCCCTTCTCCGCTACGGTTGCCCCACTTTTCCTACCAGCACCACCAGCTTCTCCCCTGTCACCAAATCCCCCTAATTTACCTTCCGGGCCCTTTACACCTAAGGTTACGATTGGGGTTGATTAGGGTTCCATGATTCCAACACCTCTGATCGAACCACAATCGGATTCAGCGAGCTAGGGTTTCAGACTCTTTCAGCCATGGAGCTACCTCCGTTGACCGATGACTCCTTGGCGTCATTCGAGTGGAGCGAGCTCTTTGACTTCACCATTGATGATCAATTATTCGTCAGTCACAACAATCCCGATCCGCCGCCCCCTCCGCCACAGCAGGAGGCAGCGCCGGTGAGGCCGGAGACGTCTGATCGTGTGAGGAAGCGCGACCCGAGGTTGGTGTGCGAGAACTTCTTGGCGGGTCGGGTGCCCTGTGCTTGTCCGGAGTTGGATGAAAAAATGGAGGAGGAGGGTGGGCCTGGGAAGAAGCGGCTAAGGATGGCGCGGGCCCCTGGGTTGTCTCGGTGTCAGGTGCCGGGGTGCGAGGCTGATATCAGTGAGCTCAAGGGGTATCATCGGAGGCATCGGGTTTGTTTGAGGTGTGCTAATGCGGTTTCTGTGGTGCTTGATGGTGAGAGCAAGAGATATTGTCAGCAGTGTGGCAAGTAAGTTTAATTTTAGTGCTTTAACTCTCTCTAATTTGGGATTTTACTGAGTGTATTGCTTTATCAGTCATGAGCTTGATTTCACATGGTGAAAATTCTATAAGCGATAAGAGTTTTTCATTTGAAACTCAAGTTCAGACATGTGTAATAATTGATCAAGTTGGGTCCTTTTTTTGTTTTTCATCAATTCGTCTGGAGATAACTAGTTGGGTTTTCTGTATACCTCCTACTTTGCATAGTTTCATCATAGGAAGCTCTTGGACTAACTTTCTCAGCCTAATGTGCGCTGCGCTGGACCATCGTCAAGCTGGCTTAACTCCTTCCTGATGCTTTCACTTGTGATGGTTTGTTTGCTAAACACAAATGTTGTTTCGATTATACCCCTGCATGGAAAAGCACTGAATAGCCTGCAATCTCACAAGAAGTAAAGACTAGATGGTGGTGAATAATATATATGATTTGGTCAATTGTAAGGCAAAGCTAAAAAGTTCATCCAATTATTACTCTGACTGCTCTGTTGAGAGTGAGTGAATTTAACTATTGTGCGAATATATGGATTTTAAATCCATATGTTTTGGTGCGCTGATGGATGCAGCCTGCAAAGGAACTTCACTTGGTTTCTTTTCTTTTAGTTTTACTTATGTGTAAAATAAGGAGAAACTCTGGCAAACTTCAGGTAGTGAACAGGACACTATAGGCATATAACCATAGCAGCAGCCTAGTTTAACTAGTATCCTAATCAAAGTGCTGCTGGAGCACTAGGTTTTTAAGTGTAGGTTTCTCTTGTGGCTATAAGAGGGATTTATCTGTATGTATGAGAGGGTAGAAATGATAACAATTGTGGTTATTAGCAAAGAAAAGAAATAGAGGTCAGAAATTGAGGAAATCCAAGAACAAAAAACTTGTCAATAACTAATAAGTAGTTGGTCAACTGATTTTTTCTCTTTGAGTTTGAGGCACATACAGAAATTAGGTTGTGCACTTGTCGAGCCCTCAAAAAATCAAATGACTTTCTAGCTGTTTCACTATATAAGAATCTGGTTCTATCAACTATAGTTACCCTGTTGCCTCCTTCCCGCCTTGAACTGTGGAATGATTTTATATGATTGTCGGACTCTATGCCCTTGTGAATCAAGATGCTTGGGGTTGTGCCACAATCCCAGGTTAGTCATTCAGGAGCTCAAAAATTGAAGTAGACAAGGAGGAATAATAAAAAGTGTTGAACTTTATTCACATATTAACCCTTTGGCTTTTTACTTTTGGTTCTCTTTTGGGAGATGAATATTCAAAAAACTATAGTAGGAAACTAAGGAGATGTCACTGATGTACAGAAGGGATGGTAACGAAAGTCATCATACCAGTGTGCTCTTATGCACAAAAGGGGCAATAACAAAAATTACATGATACTTCGGCTATGAAAATGATTCATTGGTAAGAAAACTTATGTGCTTCTAAGATGAGGCATTAATTAGGACATGAAGAAAAATTGTTGTGTGCTGGTTAATACTTGGTTTTCACAATCAATTAGGACGCCGATTGATGTTTTAAAAGCCCTTTCAATTTGGATTCTGTTCGTGTTACTACCACAATCCTTGGACTTGTTCAATTGTTCCCCAACCTGAGGCTTTCTCCTAACCCAGAAAGTATGATATCAGCGTGCATGCTTTCAACGATTTGGTTAGATGTGATTTAAATGTATAGTTGAGATTTTGAATTGGAAGTCATAGATTTAATTGTTTGGTATAATTGTCATCTAACCAATTTGGTGAGTTAAATAACAGGCATGGTCAACCCAGCTGATGCTCCCAACTGAAAGACCTTTTTTATCTATTGGCTTTTATCCATAGCTTTTCCCCCTTTTCTCTACATTTGAACAGGCGAGAACTTCTTTCTTCCGGGTTTCCTACATACAGGGCCTCCATACATCCGGGTTTTATATGCCTAAGCATAGATCTGTCTGTTTCTTCTGGCCTATACAAGTGCTGTTGGCATGTTTAAAGATGCTTTCACTGCTGGAGAATGCCTACCGCATTCAGATTGGGTACAAGAGTAGGTCATTGCTGAGAAAGCAAGATGGAAATGAATAATCACTTCATCCAAAATCTCTGATACTATATGCTGCAACCTCATGCTCGTATTTTGATGATGATTGTTGCAAGCTGAAGAACTTGTTTTTTCATACATCATTCAGGATTTGCTGTATTGGAATCTGTTCTTTATCTTATTTTCTGGTAGACTAGTAGCTTCATGATTTCTCTTTCATGATTTCTTTACATTTCATGGGGGCAATGCATTCCTTGTTGCTTCTTTGGGTTAATCAGTGGGGAAAAAAGGTGGTTGTGTTCTGGAATGTGAATAAAATATATTGAACATTTATTTAGTTATTATGACTGAATGAGACTGATACTACAAAGTTTAATCATTAAATAAATGGATAAACAAACTAAACAATGTCAGATTAGATACAATGGTGGCTGAGACAACATATGCTTGTAACTTAAGAAATTTTGTACATTGGTTGGAATTTACTTTTAGAAAAGGTGTTTAATGTTTTATTCTTTAAATGCCTTGATGATGTGAGTGGCATGCTGGGTATTGGTTGTGATTTGGTCTCATAATGTAACTTTATTCATTTAAGGGAGATGGAAAGAGGCAAATCAAACTTACAAACCCATGCCATGAACTCCTAAACTCCTCGATAGGTGCTTAAGCCTGGTGTGGGGGAGTCAAATGTAAGCAATCTTGCCTCTAGAATAAAGTTGTTTAAGAGGCTACTTTTTATGCACGCTAGACTTGAAAGGCATTGAACTACGACCACTTGACAACAGAGGGCAGGGTGATGGGACATTTTTGCTTCTGTCTTGTATAATCTGAAATAATGACTTCCTCAATTTGCTGGAAAATTGATGAGGAGATGAAAAGAGTCACTATTGCCGTGATTTTAGGTTTGAATAATAATTAAGGGCCCGTTCTTTTTTGCGATTGGGAAGATATAGCTTACAGCTTACAGCCTTATAGCTTACAGCTCCTTGCATCTTACATGTCCTTATGTCTCTTTACATCTTCTTACATTTTCTTAAATCTCCTTATATATTTTTTTTAATATTCAACTTGTTATCTATTATAGAAATATGTCTATATTTTTTATATACTTCCAATATGAAAAATTTTACAGCCTTTTTAGGAATATGATATTTGTATAAACATAAAACCGTAATTTAACGATGTGAATTAATATTTGAGTTTCAACATGAAGCATATAATATTCAACTTATTATCATTGCATAATTGAACTTTAGGTTGAATTTAGTTTCAAAATGTTTAATTCAAATTGTTTTTTTTTTTTTTTAATTTGCTTATAGGGAGGTGAAACTAATGTTAATACCAAAAATCACCTCAAGTGCAGAACATATTTGGTTCTACATATTTATCGGCTTGAATTTATCTTATTGATATTTAATTGACTTGTTTAAAGGTTTAATTCAGTAATTGTGTTATTAAATATTATTTTTTATTATCCAAAATGATAATTGTAGAAAAATAAATTTTTTCTGTAATGTTAAAATATAATTTGTTTAGTGATGTTATAAAATTTATTTCATAAATATCAGTGATACACGTAATTTATTTTCATGAAATAATTTTTTTCGTAATTCATACATTTAAAGACCAACAATTATACATACATATCTAAAAACTATGCTATATAACTTTTTAATAATTCAACAAACATCTATTCTTACAGCTCCTTAAATCTTCTTACAGCTCCTTACATCTTCTTACAGCTTCTTACAGCTTATTACATTTCCTCACAACTTATAACTGCATCTTATCGCGAAAAAGAACTGGTCCTAAGATGATCAAAATGGCTCATTAAACTATCATGTGCTTTTTGTTTGAAAGTGAGGCAGTTCACACTTAATGCATCTCTGAGTCGGAAGTAAGTTAGAAATAGCCTCTTTGCACTTGTAGGGGTAAGGATGCATACATTAAGGTCTTCTTGGCTCACCATAGATAGAAGCCTTTCGAGAGGCATTGGGTGATGATATGGTATGACATGGTACTCTTGTTTGTGGTAAAGTAGCATGTGTTCGATACTTTTCCAATCAAGGCTGTAGTGGTACATCTTCGTATCATAATTATTAGTGGGGTGAGTGCATACATCAAACCCGCTTTCTACGTCTCATCAGTGGAGCATTGTGGGTGATGATATTGCCATTGGTAAAGAGATTAGAGAACCGATTTCAGTTTCTATGTTCACTTTGATATGTTCATGAAATTAGTTCATTGTTGTATGACAAGACTTTCTGGAATTTGTAAGGAATCTGAGATAACTTGAACATGGATTCACCCGTTTTCTCCTTTAGCAGAGGCTTAAGTGGGGAGAGTGAGAGGCATTGTTAGGAATGAGGAAGTGATTTGCTTTGCTTATGCAAAACCAGAAGGGGCAGGAAGTGATTGCTGACATGTTGCTAATGCTCTGCCCTTGATGGCTTCGTGGCAGGTTTCATGTGTTGTCAGATTTTGATGAAGGCAAACGTAGTTGTAGACGTAAACTAGAGCGCCACAACAATAGACGACGAAGGAAGCCTGTTGATTCTAGAGGAGCTGTAGACAAGGAACCTCAGGGGGATTTGCATATAGAAGATGTCTCCTCTGATGGTGAAGCAGGGAAAGGTATTGTCATCCTACAAGCGATATTCTGGCATCATGTTTTAATGTTTTATATTTGCAAGATAGGTGATACTGGCTGTCCATATTAGGTATTGTTTGGTTGGATGTAAACAACCGTGTAATGCAAACAAGTTTGTAATTGCATTTCTATTATCTTGTTTGGTTGTAAGAAAGTATTGGAAATAACAATTACCTTGTGATTATGGCTACGAAAAATTATGTAATCATAATTGCATTACAAGGTTGATTGCATTACATTACATACAACCAAACACAAAAGTTTATTTGGTAAAAATGAATAGGACATGTCATGTGCATTTATTAATGCCCTCTGTGGGAATATACTTTTGATGATGAGGAATGCGGTTCATATTCAGCAATTCTTTTCTTTGATGATTACTGTCATATTCGGTAAATTTCTTTGATGACAGAAAATGCATGGTCAGGCAGCCAAATTGCAGAAAGGGAAGATTCGAAAGATGGAACTCTGTCGAACCTATGTTTGGCAATGGAATCTCAGAATATTGAAAATAGTGTTATGACTTGTGCAAAAGGGGATAAAGTGACAGATCACTCGAACCGTGATCAGTCGCCACCCTCTTATGATAATAAGAGTGCCTACTCATCTGTGGTAGGTGCCTTCATTCTCTCCAGCTTTTGCTTATTCATTTTCTTTGCCGCTGCCTACTCTATTTATCAGAAGATGCTTTAATTAACTCATTTTGTTGTAGTGCCCTACAGGTCGTATCTCATTTAAACTTTATGACTGGAATCCTGCGGAATTTCCAAGACGACTCCGACACCAAGTATTTTAGTGAATCATATTGCAGTTTAGTAGTGAAAGCAGTATTGTTGCTTGTCTGACTGATGAGTTTCATGTGTGGTTAACCTGTTCACATTCGCATGCAGATATTCCAGTGGTTGGCTAGCATGCCCATTGAGCTGGAGGGCTATATCCGTCCGGGTTGTACTATATTGACTGCATTTGTTTCAATGCCTCAGTTTATGTGGATGAAGGTAATTTGCTAATGAGTTGATTCTTATTGAGCTCAGGCACTGTTTCTTTGTCAAGCATGGGTAGATGTGGCAAAAGCTATCCATACCTAATAACCTGAACCATAAGACAGGAAGTTATTCATGGATTCAATTGCAAGGCAGACATAAAATTACCCCGACTCAATTGACCTGCCCAGTTGTTGCTCTAACCTAGTAACAATTCATACCTGACATTGCTGGATCCAGACCACGTAATTTTGATCCTAAGTTGTGGTGGTACGATAATCCTAACAAAGGTCAATGACATTTAGTGGCATGTAAGTGAATCATTAGTAAGATTTAACTCATTCTCTCTGAGGAGCAAGAATTCGAACTTTTTCCCCCCTTTTCTGGAAGGTGCTGTTTGCCATTCCCTTTATAATTTCAATTTGGCCCATTTTGTTGTAATCAGCTATTGGAATTATTTTTCGTTTCAAAGTGCCAAAATCTGTTCATATAGGGTTGGCTTATTCATCATCAACTTTTTAGAGAAGGTTTTCACCCCAAGGGTGCCATTTTGTGGGCTCCGCATGCCATAGAATGCAAACTCATCAACTTAGTGACTCGAATGCAAACTCATCAACTTTGTCACTCAACTGATACTCACTTTTATTCATGGATTCAAAATGTGGCCGAACCGTGATGAAACGGCCGCATTGGAAAGGTTTTGGAGTTGGGCGAACCACATTTTCATGCCGTGATAGCTGTGATATGGAATGCAATTGCCGTATTAGAGCGATTTTGCTGTATCGCAACGGAAATCGAAATTGCGATCGAAACCGTATTTTAAATCCTTGCTTTTATTATAAAGAGTTTAAAGGAGAATTCTAAGGAAGTTCCGTCCCATTAATTACATAACATTTTACTGCTTTGTATATTTGGTGTGAATTTAATATACTAAGATCTTTCAATTATTTTAGGATGGTAATTTTGATTCATTTTGCATATTATTTTAAATATTTTTAGATATCAATTTAAATTGTTTCCAGAAATCAATATCTAATTATTTTTAGTATTACTTTTGATAAAAGTTGGATGGGAAAAAGACTTTCAGATGTTAATGATTGTTATCTGCAGAAAATGTTTATACTATGTCACACGTTTTTTTTTTTTTTTAAATAAATATTTCGGATGTCAGTCTGAATTATTTGTGGATGTCAAATTTAATTGATTTTGGATTATAAACTATTTTGTGATATCGATTATAGTTGTCTGGGATATTATGTGGGTTATTTTGAGAGTAAACTTGCAATTGTGCTTTCGTTGACCCTTTTCTAATTTGTGTTTGTTTTTTGTTATCATTTGTTATCATGGGGTTGTATATGCTTTTTGCCTAAAAGAATAAAGGAAATCGATAAGATGCGCGGCCAATGCATGCGCATCTGGAAAGAAAGCCCAAAATCAAATGTTCTCCTTTTCCAAATTGTGCTTGGAATAGGAATATGTTAGTTGATGCTATGTTTAAAAAAGCACGCCTCGGGTACGCTTAGGCTCACAAAAGCCCAAGGCCCAAAGGCCAACCTGTTGTGCCTTGCTAGGGGGGGCAAGCCTAAGTCATTCTTTAAGCCCATAGAAGCCTGCGCTTAGGACTGAGGCTCAAGATGACACAAGCCTGTGCTTTATGGAGAACGATCATGGGAGAGAGAGAAAAGGGAACACATATCATGAAAAAACACTAATACCTTTATATTGACATTTACCTTTGCTATATTGTTAATTTTTAGGTAGAAACCCTTCTCTAATTGCAGGCAATTGCTTCGGGGATAGACTGATTGAAGAACCCTAATTTAGAAACCCTAATTTTTGGGTGGAGGGTTGCTGTAGTTGAAGGTTTGTACAGTGTTCTAGTAGAGACATAGTTGACCAATCTTTTTTCATACTTTTCCGGCAGCCTATATGTGCTGGTCTCTTCCTCTGTCCTCTCTTTGGATGGAAATATGGTGCTGTCAATGGCAATAATATGGAAAGAAGGATTAAAGAATATACTTCTCTTCTGTCCTAATATGCTGGCAAGATTGTTTCCTTCCTTTTTTCCCCTCCTTCCTAAAATGTCTTCAGAATTGATGAACCTAATCTAAGATACTATAGCATGGTCCGCTGTGATATCTAATCACTTGTTTATCGCTATCATCTAACTTATTTATCAAAAATATGGTTTGGAAATGATTTTCAAGCATTTTGAGTAGAAATGCGCCTCGTGTCCAAAAAGCCCGTGTCGTAGCCTCGGAGCCTATGCCCCGGGCCCCTGCACCCTTTATGCTTTTGTGCGCCGCAAGCTTTTTAATCTAAGAGTTGACGTTGATGGCAGTAAACTAATTGCTTTAGTTCTCTCTTTGTCTGCACCTTCTTCCAAAACTCGTTATTTTTGGAAGAAATTCATAGAAAGAAAATGTAACTGTAATACCAAATGCTGTTATTTGGATGTTTACTATGTTATGTTCAATGGGCCGTAAAATTCATTGTGCGGTCCTTGCTGCAGTTGGTCTTATTTTTATGTCCTGATTTATAAGTTGCTGGTCTTTTCAGCTGTTTGAAGACCCTATCTCTTATGTTCAAGGTTCTGTTGGACCTGGAGGGATGCTGTCTGGCAAAGGCATGGCATTGGTTTACTTAAACAACATGAGTTTTCGTGTTTTGAAAGGTTAGATAATGCCTTGTTAGTTTTTGTTTATTCTTCTAACGTTTGAGTCAATCCTTCATTTTGCTTGTCTTTTATGTTGAGTTTTATTGCTTCTCGAGTCTTGATATGTTTGGGTTGATGTAGTAAGTCTCCGCTCTACAGGAAAAACGTCCCATGTTTTTAATTTGTTGCTGTCCTGGAAATAAGGTTTTGTCAGTTGGCTGCTGCTGCCTGTTTATGATATATTATTCATAGACCGACCCAGGCGAATCAGTTTGGTCACTGTCAGGGTTGACTTGATTTGGGTGGGGTCTAGGTTGGGTCCTTTTGTGTTGAGGTTAACCTAGACCAGTTTAGATTGCTGTCAAGTTGGTCTTTTAGGTTAGTCTTGAAAATACAGACAATATTGGACAAGAAAATATCAAGCTAGTTTGGTTTTGGGACCTGGATCTAATCAGATTCCGGTCAGAATCTGGGTGCCTTTTTCTTGGGTTCTTAAGGTGTAGTAATTGGGTGCATGGTTGTTTCTCCTTGTCCAGTTATGCTGGGTTTCTACGTTGTTTGAAGGATTTAGTATTGGATCTATGGTATAGAATAAGAAATAACTCAACCAGCTCTGCTGCCCATGTCCTTGTGGACAGATGGTCTTATGTGCTTCAAAATTGGTATTTATGTTTGCTGATCCAGTTGTCTGCAAGACTCTTAGTTTTATGAGCAGGCAATGTACCATTCTTGGATGATAGGAATATAGGCATGATGGTTGAGATGCCTTAGGAATGTCAATATTTTCCTTTCTAAGATTGTTGAATGATAGTGAGATTACGTTGTGAATACATGTTAAAATTATCAAGTTAGGTGAATTGACAGATTTGCTGGTAGAGGTACTGCATCTTGTCCAACTTCTTCTATGTTGGGTTGTCTTATTTTTGTATCATTTTTTTGACTTTTTTTTGGGGAATTGAATCTTGATCTTCCTTGTGAAAGCCAAGCATGCTACCACTAGGCTACCTTCAAAGGGGTTGAGGGCCTCTTTTAGACCTTCAAAGGAAAAATTGACATTCATATCCAGATTACTGTGTAAGCTTTTTTTTTTGGGGGTGGTTTTTTTTTTTTGGGGGGGGGGGGTGTAGACATACCGACCTTATACTTAGTTCAGACTAGGATCTTTTCTTAGGATTCTAGAATAAAACTTTTGAATTATGTACTACTTCATATGATATTCTTTGTGGGAACGAAGCATGCTGCCACTAGGTTACCTTTAAAGGGGCTGGGGGGTTCTTTTAGGCCCTCAAGGAAATAATTGACATTCATATCCAGAATAGTGCCTAAGCCTTTTGGATGGGAGCGGGGGAGGGGTAGATATAGCAACCTTACCTTTGGTTATGAAGAGGTTGTTTCCTTCGGATTCTAGGATAGAACTTTTTGGTTGTGTAATATTTCATAAAAAAGAGGATAATTTCATGGGTCATTTTGCTCTAATTCACTATAATCCAAGGAGGGGGAAAAAAAAAATTGCTAGAGTGACTTTCGTCGCTATCCTAATAGTCAACAATTCGTGTAGACTGTTAATTGGTAATTCTTATACTCACCAACTCATTTTATGCAAATGTGTTCACCAAATTCTTCAATAGGCTCTTAAACAAAGTGTGTATAATTGCCTATTCCACTATTAAATGATCAAATTAAGGGAAAATACTATTTTTGAGGGTGGAGAAACTCAATATCTGACTCTTGAGGAGCAGGACCCTGAAGATTCTCTATTTGAGTTTATCTGAGGCTTCAGAACACTCTGGCAAGTCTTTCTAAATGTCATCCTTGCAGGTTAGAGAAGTAGTTAATGGGAGAGTTGACATATTAGGCCTGAAATGGAATAAATAAAGGATTTCATTGGGCCAACTGGGTAAAGATTTGTAGTCACATGTATTCACCTGGCGCATTTGGGGTTCATTTTCTACCATGTTTCCATCTGGTTCATCCTCTAGGTATTTCATATAAGTGCGAAGCTTTTTGGGAGTTGGTTGTGGAGGGGCTTGGAAAGAGACTCGAGGATTGGAAATGGAATATTTTGTGTAAGGCAGTCTTTATTGCAACACACTTATGGACTAACAATTATTTCTTGTCTTTGTTTGCCATTCCAGCTAGCATTGCTGGGCATTTGGGGGCAATGATTTGACTTCCTTTGGTGTAGCAGTTTACTCAATGATATTTGTTGCTCCATGCAAGAGGAAGGCCTTTTTGTGTGATGACTGAAGGTCTTAAGTAAAATGGCTTTGGAGGTTTGTAGAAGAGGACTTTCTTTGGAATATGAGGTTGATAATATGGTTGATGGAGCAAAAAGCATTCTTATGCTCATTGGGTGGCTTTGTTGGATGTCTGTTTTGATGAGTTTTGACCCGTTGCAATCTCTTGTGCATTTTGAGGTGAAATGTGGCTCTGTGGCATAGTTCTCAAATTTGCTGCCCCCGAGCTCCGTGACCCGGGATCGTCGTCTCTGCAGCAGCAACTAATATGAACAAGGATAAGAAACCAAAAAAAAGGAAACACAGGCTCCGGAGAAATGAATGAGTGAGAGAGAGGATGGAGGGAGGGAGGGAGAGTGGCAATTATTTCGGTCTTCTAGAAGATCGAAAGTATGAGAGACACAGAGAGGGTGGGGGGGGAGGTAGAGGAGAGGAGTTTTGGTCTTCCTGGTATGTCGGAGTCAAAGTTTTTTTACATGTTCCCACATCGATTAAGCAGAATCTTAGTATAGGATACAGCTATGATGCTCCGGCTAGGCTCTGTGGCCCACATACTCGTGCGGCGTGGTGGCATGAGTGCATGACTTGACACGAGTAGACATGGAATACGTGTCTGACCTCGCTGGTGGCAATCGGACATGGCTAAGTAAAATCCCGAGTGGATTTGTGCGATTTGGAGAAGAAGAAGATGATTATAGTGAAGAGTGTAAAGCGGTGCCTTGAGTGAAATTGGAGATGCATTGCTCAGGCTGGCCTACCTTTTACCTCTCTCTTGTGGCGGCTAGTGAAGAGTTAGGGTTTTGTTTATGCTCATGCAGTTCACCCCCTCTTTTTCTATCTATTCTCAAATCTAAATTAAGAGAACAGTAAATGGAAAGAAGTCAAAAGAGAAACAGTAAGAGGACATTCTGGTTTCGGTTATTGACAGAAGTCCCAATCCCAGTCAAAAAACTTAATAGAAGGAAAAAGGATTTGGGTTATTGGTCTATGCCTTCTGCCTGATTTCGTTTTTCCTGACCTTTTTTTAAAGAAAAATATTTTGCAACTATTAATGAAATACAAAAAATTACAAAATAAGTATAACAAAAAATTGCTCCTACAAAATTCCCTGCCGCTGTATGCGTGTTCAGTTTTAGGACATAGTCACCCGTGTCCTACATTTTTGGTTGGGAAAGGTCAGATGCACAGATATTTACCTGTGTCGGACAGGACACTTGTACACATACCCGACTCTAAGCAACATAGTTGTATGGTAATGAATGGACAATTCCCAATTATTATTTTGGTTGTTATCTTAAAAAATTAATTAGCAATGGATATTTGGTGCTCTAACATGCAAGAGTTCCCTGCAATGCCTAAAATTCTGCCTTGTGCTAACGTCCAAATAAAAGTAATAGCTTAATTAGCAACCCAAGGAAATTCTAATGGTACATCGATGATCCCAAATAGCAATTGTGAATGATCCTACCCCTTTATTCCGAGATCTTAGCAAATTTCAGTATTATGATCCTAAACTCATTTTTCGATCGGAATTGAGCTGAAAGCCTGGCAACTATGGTCCACGGTCTTGTTTACTCAGGCTGGTAAAGCTCATTTTCTAGATCTTTTTAGGATCACAATGCCGGTAGAGGTAAGGTTGTCTACAGTTGGATCTCCTCAGACCCTGCGAAAGCGGGACTCACACTGGGAGGTGGTGGTGGTGGTGTTGTATGCTTAAGAGAAAGAGTTGGAGGGGTACTTTGGAATCTAAGGGATTTAGATTAAGGGCCTACGTTTACTGTTTGGGAGCACTATTTTACCAGTCATCGTTCCTTATGGCTAAATCTTACCACCCTTTACCACAGAGCTCCTTGTTGCTCTTTACTGTTCCTTACTGCTAGTTACATCTCCTCACTGCTTCTTATAGCCCATTTCCAGAAAAAATAAATGCTGAAACGAACTCGCCCGAAGTTGGGATGAAGGTATGACCTGAATCCGAGAAACGTGATTAGAATATGCTCCAATTGAAACCTGAGTGTATGGTGGAGATGAGTTTCAAATGGGTATTGATATGGGTATGGGTGTTAGTTCGGAAAATGGTTGTGAGTATGGATTCTAAAACTTCTGTCCGTACCTGTATCCTAACACAAATTCTTGGGTAAGATCATCTCATATAAGAGTGATTGTGAGACGGACTTCTTTAGGGGTGACTTTTTTGAGGTGTTAACGGTGACTGATTATATGTTTTGGAATGATGTTTTTAATTTAGGGGTGACTAATAATTTAACTAGCAAGGAACTTGATTAAAGTCACCTCTAAGTAAAATATTAGTCACTCCCGCTATTATAAAAGTCACCGTAAACGTATCTGTTTCATGATATGCCTTATGTGAGACGGTCTAACATAAACTTTTTGGTACCCTAATTACCAGCAAGGGCAAAAAAGATATGCTTTAGTCAACATTTTACAAAGGTCAGTGGTGTTTGTTATAGTTACCTCCTTTCTCTTTCATTTTCTTTCTAAAAGTATCAAACAACCAAAAAAATAGTCTTAGAAGGGGAAACGTTTGTGTGGGTTTCTTGATGTCAGTCTATTTGCTTGGAGAGGTAAGGCTTCTGGCAGTTTGATCTCCCTAGTCCCCATTGCTGTTGTTGCTGAAGACTGGATAGAAGACCTCTGTGTATTATGCGTGCACATCCTCATTGTCTTCTTTCTCATCCCTAATTTGCCCAAGCATACCATATTTTGTTTCTACTTTCTTTCATTGTTGGACATACTATATTTTCCTTTATTCTTTTTTTGTATGAGAATATTTTCCTTTATTTTGCAGATGGAGCTTCAATAATGAAAATTAATGTTGCTATGCGGACTCCAAAACTTCATTATGTGTATCCTCCTTGTTTTGAGGCTGGAAAACCAATGGACTTTATTGCTTGTGGGAGCAATTTACTTCAACCCAAATTCCGGTACTACAATAGAGAATTCTTATTTATTTATGGATTAGTATCTTCATTTTGGACTTTCATATATTCTTAATAACTTCCTGTCCATCTTATGCTAGATTCTCATCTGTATGATTCCTGCATCTTATTGAAGTAGTATTAGATGGTGTTAATGCATGTCTGTCTTTGATGAACTTAAGTAATCTTCCCCCCCGCCCCCAAAACTAAAAAATAGTGGGCATTATTGATCTTCTGAGCACATGGTGAATGTCTTTCTATAGGTTAGTGTGGAGTCTGAACATTTATTAGCTTCATTTTGATTTAAAATTGTCTCCTTTATGTTTGAATTCCTTACCTCTTCGTTTTCATTCTTTCCATGGATTCAAAATGTGGCCGATCCACGACAAAATGGCCGCATCGGAAAGGTTTTTGAGTTGGCCAAACCACATTTTAGCCTCAATATGCAGTGTGATTTTTGCATTAGAGCGACTTTTTCATATCCTGGCCGAAATTGCAATCGCAACCGAAACCGCAGTTTGAATCCTTGATTCTTCCTCTTCCTTTTTTCTTTGTTTCACCCAAGGTTCTTTTCTGTCTCATGTTGCTAGTGACCAAGTAGTAGCACACTAGCCAAGGAATCGTACTAGAATTGGTATGCTTAGGAGATGTATGCTATAGTTTCGGTATGCATGACTTTTCCCCTAGGTGTATGAGAGTGTGCTAATCCTGTTACTTATCATAAGTATGACTATAAACATTTTTAGAATAAATAAATGCAGGTAATGAAATCTCAAAGAACATTTGGTATCATGTAAAAAACCTATAACTTTGTGTTTTTCTCAAAGCCTCATTTTCATTTGCATTAGTTTTAAAATCAAGTCTTTACTCTATTGATGAAACTATTCCCAAAAAAGAAAGATAAGTTTGAGGCTTTTATCAATCAGCATTTTATTCTTAAACATTCTCCTATTGGCATAGGAATTTGAGAGAAATACCATATTGTGCGATTTTAGCTCTTGAAAGATTTTGTAGTTGCTGTGTTAGGTTCTCCATATACTTTTGTCCGTAAGCTGACTATTTTATCGGTGAGGAGTGAGGACCATTTGACACCGTATCAAGGAGTAAGGAGTTTAAAACATACCACATCTCGTGGTTGGAGGATTGCCAGATATTTTGTATTATGGGGTTGATCAAGCCAAATGACATTCGTTTTGTTAAAGTTTACTTTCATAATCTTTTATCGGCTCTTTTTTTCCCTCTGCTTTTCTAAAAAGCATATTGAGTTCTCAAAACGACTCCCTTGACAAGTTGACGCCTTATCTTTGCATGATTATCATGGCAGAGTAGCCATAAGGTGTGATACAATACAACAACAGGATCACAAATAGCAGCATCAAATCCTACATAAATAGTGATCATGTCTGGATTGAATTCCTTGGCAACAGGAATCAATATATGATCCCAAACAGCAAGATATTCTGGGGCTCCACAGTGGCCATGTTCCCAAGGGACATTAATATTATATCCTTCTCGAGCTGCTCTCCAATCATTATATGATAACCATCATCAGTTGCTGGATAGAAGCATCCGAAATAATGCCTGTGCACTGAGAAAAAAAGAACATAGAGAATCCTTCCAAAACATTTTCCAGGTGGCATAACCATGATTAGCATCCGAGTCAACAATCAAAATTTTCGGAATGCCCTATTTTGGTCTTTCATTCAGCAGATAACTAGCTGCAATAGCTACATGCCTGAACGAACAATAACCCATCGGCTCATTCTCCTCTGCATGATGCCCAGAAGGCCTCACAATTGCCAAAGCAGAGTCAAGATCCTCTTTAGCCACGGTCTCCACAGCCTTCAGAACAGACCCTGTAGCTAATAAGCAGCTTCTGATGAGCCTTGGTTAAAATAAATGGAATTAAACTTGGAGGCAATCCTGTCCCTGCGGGAATCAAACTGCTTGGAGCTTATACTCTTAATAAGATCGACGTGACTTCTTGAGTGAACCATTTGTATGTATCTGTCTTCTGCTTTTTTAGCACTCAAAAGCACACACCTAAAGAGGAACAGAATCACGGAGCTTGATCCAGATAACCCTAATACAATCACGACACTCAGGATTATCATTGCCATCAGGTGTATGACGCAAGCACATCCTCTCATCGTAGACTAACCCTACATGCTGCCGCACTGAATCATTTCTGCCTGAATTCGCCTCTCTCCCCATCTCTCTCTTGCTCGTTCGCTCTCTCTCAGTCTCTCTCTCTCCAAAATTTGATGGATTTGAAGCTCAAGAAACTATTAATTGAAGTCTCATTATCTTTGCATGATTATCATATCTATTTAGTTTTTGAAATTGATGACGATAATATCATGTTCTTATATCATCTAATTTTGCACCATTATGCTGCCCTTCCCTTCCGAATAGATGAATCATACTAATTGAACTACTGCATGGGTGTTTTTTTTTAATTGCCTCTTTTAACATCTCATTTTCATGTACAAGTTTAACATCTATGCTGCTGTACTCGCTTCCTTATTGATAACAACATCATTAAGTTGTGCTAATATTGAATGCTTTTTCCCATGTATTGTTTGTTGGAAGGGGTCGAATTTGATCTAATGGTTGTGATGGTAGGTCTATCATATCATTTGCTGGGAAGTATTTGCCTCATGATTACTACGTTGCCTTTCCTCGTGGGGATGATGAAGATGCCTCTTCCGCGGACTTTGGTCATCAATTCTGCAGGATATATGTACCGCACACTGAACCGACCACCTTTGGTCCTGCATTTATTGAGGTTCGTGATGACGAGGCCCATGTTTGCATTAATGCGCTATTGTTGTCTTTTCTATTAGCAGTCTTAGTTACTGTTTTGGAGCATTCTCATATCTTTTGCAACTTCCTGATTGTAGTAGTTTGGTTTATTCTGATTGAGAGAGAAGGGCAGTGTATGGTTGTGGATCTCATGGTTGGACTTGCTGTATGGGGATGTTCTCTGTTTTTGGGTCTAATACGAAGTGGTGCCATTATTTTACTAGTAGTCTATTGATGAGACTCGAAGTCTGATTTAAATGAAGTTGTCTGAGTAACATGGACTAAACCAAGATGTTATTATATTCTGGATGTTGCTTTCACATGGTGGATGACCATGCTTCTGTGAAGGAGCCATGGCAAAGCTGCCAAATTTGCTGCTGGATCAACCAGGATATGAGTTTATTGTTCGAACTCTTAGTTCCTACGTATCTCTGTTTCTCTGATAAGCTTATAGTCCACGTGTATGAGCTGCTATGCGCATCTATGTGTTTGCATTGTGTGGGTCCACTAATTTCATGGTACACACAAATTAGAGCGTAATACCATGCGGTTAAAGAGATTCTATTAAGTAATGGATATATCAGCATATTGCTGTGACCTTGCTGATGCAGTAGTCGACCAAGCCTTTACTTTATCCACAACCTAATCTTCATATGATCTCTGTGGCAACTTACAAAAGAAGAGGGTATAAAGGACAGATTACTTGTAATATGTATGCGGCGTCAAAGTTGCTGGGGGCACAACAATACACTTCCGTACGGGGGATGGATTCGGGTACGTGATTCACCCCTGGTGGGGGAATCTGGTACGTGAGTGTCAATACTTGTACATCTGGTCCGTCAATTCAAAACTTCACATATTGTAGACACTCATAAAATGATTTAATTATGAGTAACAATTGTAGGTTTTTGCAATCAAAGAATATATATAAAAATGATTTTAAAAAATTGAAAGAAAGAACAATTAAAAAAAAATGGAAAACAACTGGCAAGTGGATAAAAGCATTAGCATTAGCATTAGGCCCCATCTCCATATTATTTTAAGTGAAATTCTTCAACTTTTGATGTGCAAACTATTCAAATGTCTCACCCTTTCTTTTGTCGTATCATTACTTGTTCACTTTCAATTTCCTGACAACTCTCTCTCTCTCTCTTCCCCCCTCTCCCGCTATGGGGCTTCATTTAATTTTTCAGATTAATCGCTATTTCGTTCTCTCTCTCTTATTTTGGTTTGTAAAAAGCTTGCCTGTTCATGACGACCTCAAAAATCCTTCCTTTTCTTCAAAATTTGGCCTATGAATCACGAAAATATGCAACACCATTGTGATAGGACATAGGAGATGGGTTCGCCGAATTCATCAGGTTTGGCGAATTGGTATGCTCAAGTATCGCATTCTGGTTCGCACACTCAGTTCGTGGTATGTTGGAGGATTGAGAGAATCCGGTAATTATATGCTGCAAATAAAGTTGACTTTATGCGATTAAAAATGTGGATGTTTGCATTTATTCTGGGAAATGTGGAGGATGCATTCTGTTCTATGTTTTTCTTATCCTTGCCCATCTTACTCCATGTGAGGAGGGAAAAATTGCCAGAGCATTAGGAGCTGGAGGGAGCAATAGACAACTAGTATTACAAACTGGATGGGAGATTACAATGGAAAGACTTCAAGACACCTAGAAAAATGCTGACCTGAGACCATAAACCTGTGACCTGACACCCTCACAACATTAATCCCATTTGGAGACCAAACCTGAATTGACCCGAACCAAACCAAATGAAGTTTCTTTGCAAGACAGCTTATTGGATGAAACACCTGTTGATCCAAAGTTGACTGAACGAAAAGATGACCCAACCTGAAACGAAATCTCTTGACCTGAATAGCACACAATCCAAACCCACTCCAGTGCGGATGACCCATTTGTCAGCTTTATGTACTTTAACATCAATTTAGACGATCTGTTGATGCAAGAAAAAGGACTAATGCTAATACATAACTCCTTCAGCCCCAGAAATTTGTTGAGAAGTTCCAGTGCAAGACACAAAATTTCCTTATATTTGTTTTAAGGTTTTAGATATTAGAAAATGTAGTTGAATAGTTCAGATCTCTATCCCCGGTGAGGCTAGGTAGCATCTCCCCCCTCCCCCCCACCCCATTGGGAAAAAAAAGGTAACGACATGGTACTGGTGTTTAATCATGAATTTGACTATTTTGAAGATTTAAAGAACTTTCTGAGAAGTACCTCTTTTTTTGGGGGTTTTTTTTGGGGGGGGGGGGGGGTGGCTCCAGTAGGTCATGCACTGCTTTACAGTCTTGGTAGGTCTACATAAGAAGAGCAGCAAATTTGACCACGACCACCAATTTTCTTGTCCAAGTAACATCTATGAAAAAAATCTAAGCTTCTTTATCCACAATTATCCACCCCATGTGCTCCTTGCCATTTAACTTTGTTCCCATCTCTTCCTCCATAAGATATAAGCACTTCTATGGTTGCAAAGGAAATTAAAGGTTCAAGATGAAGGAATTTTTGTGGTAACAAACATATCTGTATGCTTATTCAGAGGAGAACGATTTTATTGTAGTGCTGTTCCTGCTTCTTCGCCCTTCTCCCCCCCCCCCCCAAAAAAAATCGGAAATATTCCTTTGTAACTCACCTGTTGCATAGTGTTCTGTTGTGTTTCTTGTTCATTAGCTGGTAAAAAAATTCGCCTTATCCTGAATCTTCCCAGTAGCCCCCCCCGGGTCCCTTGAAGGCACACCAATGAACCCCTGAGGTTTCTAGCTGTCCAATACATTGCAATGAAGTCATCATGATCATCAATTTTAAGCATTCTTATTTAAATTCTTGACGCAGGTGGAGAATGAATCTGGGCTGTCCAACTTCATACCTGTTCTCATTGGCGATGAGCATGTGTGTTCTGAAATAAAGATGATACATCAAAAGTACTGTTGCTCTCATTGTAAAAAGAAGTCACAGCTTATACCTGTTGGTCCTTTACATGGAACTTGTGAAGTTTCATGCGCAAGACAAACCTCGTTTTCTGAGTTTATGTTGGACATAGCATGGTTGCTTAAGTCTCCTCGTTCAGAGGAACTGTGCCAATTCATGACATCTTCTCAGATTCAGAGATTGTGTTGTCTATTGAACTTCTTGGTAAGTAATAAATCCACCTCCATATTGGAAAGAATCTTACTTAGTCAGCAGGTTGTTCTGGATGAGATGGAGTCCAGTGATGTAGCAAGTGGTCTTAAGGAATCCGATAAGAGGTTATTGAAGAGATACATAGGTCATGCTAGGGATTCTCTTGGCCAAAGTGTTCGCAAAGATGAACTAACATTGTCGCACGTCGGGAGTTCGGTTGCAAAAAGCACTGGTTCTCTGCAAAATGTTGTTGACAATGGCATGCCATGTTCTGATCATATGTCTCATCAGGTGATGCTTCTCCCTTTGGGTATCTTTTATCTGATGCTCATTTGTTACCTGGAAATACATGGAATCTGCTATTCATCTTTGAGATACCTGACATTTGCATACATCTATTATGGTTTTCTTATTAATTTCCACATATGGAACTTTGCTATTGCTCCCAAATTAGTCCATCATTTTCTGATGGTGACATTCCCTTTTTGTGGTAAAATTGCCAATGCTATGTGGACACCTGAAATTGATGTATATGATGAGTTTAAGACAAAGTATGGGAATAATTATTTTACTTTGAACTGCACTCCTTCCTGGTGACTTCCCAGCCCATCATTTTTTTTTTAAAAAAAAAACCCTAAAAAAAAGTGTGGAGTCTTAATTGAAGGCAGGGAAGAAAGGGCCTTATTGTACTGTTTGTCATGATTGTTTTAATACATGCTTCACAAAATCAGTTGCTTAGGTTTTTAATGCATGCTTTTAGGTTTTTCTAAGTCTGAAGTGACTCTCATTACTTTACTCATGTTCACATATCATTCCTTTTATTGTCTTCGATCTTGGGCCTGTTTTGATATGCCTCCGTTTGTTGGTTTAGTCAATCTCTGGCTTCATGAATTATCCTGTGATAAGTGTTCTGATGGTATTGGGAAGGGCAATTTGGGATGTGTCCTCTTGATTGGGTGAATGATCAATCAATGATCAATCACTATGTTCAAATGTGAACATTAGATATCTGCACCATTTAAGGAATGAAAGTTAGTCGTTTTTTAATAGGCTGTCATGTCAACATAAAGATTGCTAAAATTATTTTCTTTTATTGTTGATTATTTGCCAAGAGTTATTTTTGTTGAATACAGTTACTTTTGATCAGCCCCCACCCTGCCCTGCCATTAAAAGGTGGGAAAAAAGGGAAAAGAGAATAAAGGGAACAAAAATAGAGCTTTGCTTGCTGTGCTGTCTTTTGGCTTGTCGAATACTTCTTTTGCCCTGTAGGTAAGTCATTTAATGTTGGTTGGGGGCTCTATCACAGGATAAAGGAACTCAAGCGAACACAAAACCTACCTTTGTGGATAGTCCAGATTCTCAGCAAAAAGGAGAAACGGTTTCTCTTCTAAACGGAGAGATCTCTATGGCTGTCCCTGGCAGCAGACAACGGCCAACTAAATCATGCAACATCATGTTGTCTAAGCAACTCATCACTTCTCGCCCTTCTATTTACATGGTTGTGGCCGTAGCAGTTTGCTTGGGTGTATGTGCAGTTGTGTTCCACCCTCATAAGGTCAGCAAGCTTGCAGTAACAATCAGAAGGTGCCTGTTCGATAATTCTTTATAGCATCACGAGTAAGCTGATGCTTACAGATCTTACCCTCTTTGAAGTGGTCTGGATGCTGAAGCGAGCGGAGCTCCAGAGGTGATTCATATATTTGCTGCCATGAGTAAAGCTATAGGATTCAAACATACTAAATTCCTAAGATTCGTTGTGATAAAGCTGGAGACGGTTCTCCAAAGACCTTGCTTGACCAAGCTTTAGCTATCTTTTGTACATAAATTAGTGTATTAAGTTGGAAAATATGAGTAGAGATAACTGGTTATGTATCATTTTTGTATCCACTTGTTGTTCCATCAAATTAAAGTGAGTGTTGTGGCTTTCTGGGGTATCTGGGTTATGCTTTCTGCTAGCTGCCTTCGGACTCATTTGGAGAAGCTCCGCCACCAAGCTGAATGTGAACTTTCTCATGAGCTGTGTTTCCATCCCTGGACAAGTGCCAATATGGAAGGAAACCTACAGTTCAAGACCTGTATCACTTGGAATGGAGTGACAATAGCAAGTTGATAAATCCGAAAGGACCAAAACCAATGGAAGTAATTGGTACCTTTTTTTTGGAATGGTAAATGGTGAAAAAGGAATCCCAGTTTTACAATTGTGGAAATTATACTGTACTCTCGGAACGATCTTTGAAGATATGAGCATGCTGTTTTCTTTCAATTCCTAAAATCTTCTATTTTCATTGATTTGGATGCCAAAGAGTCGTTCTGAGACTACTGTATGGCTGAAGCATGGATTCAGAATGTGGTCGAAGCGGAACGAGACAGCCGCATTGGAAAGATTTTAGAGTTTGGCGAACGGCGTTTTTATGCTATAATAGATGCTATATGAAATGCAAATTCCATATTAGAGCGATTTTGCCGTATACTGATCGAAATCAATACAGCTACTGAAATAGCATTTTGAATCCTTGGGGTGATATGATACTGACCGGGGACTTGTTTGAATCGAAGTCTTCTTGTTCTTGTCCCTGATATCTTCTATTCTCTTAAACCAATGTTAAGAGAACTGACCCGATGACTGAACGGGTCAGCCGAGCGGGTCGATGGTTCAATCGGGGGCCGTTTGGACTGGGTTGGACCAATCTACCCGGTGCACCGTCAAACTGGGTTGAACTGGTAGGACCCAATTGAATGTGAAAATTTTTTGTTATATACATTTGTTGTATTTTTTCCCCAAATTAGAGTATTTCTGAAGATTCAAAACACAAACACAATAACAAACAATCATATAATCGATGTCTACAACTAGCACGAACTAATGTCTAACAAAGATAATGCCAGCAACAATGGCAAATAAATCATCCACATGACAACTAACAAAGAAAACAAGATCGATGCCCAATAAACAACACAAGTAGCATAACTAATCATTCGCGGATTCAAAGTCATCGCAATAGCCGATTGCATCCGCCCTCTAGCATCATCAAATGAAGATAAATCCAATCCTTCGGGATACATCATCAAGTCATCTTCATCATCACTATCACGAGATCCACTACCTTGGGAATCATTAGCATCATCATCATTATCATCATCACCACCACCACCACCACCAACATCCACATGCAAGATTCACAAGTAATGAAAGCTAGTAATCTACGAAGTTTAAAGTAATCAAAAACTACATTAGCAATTCCAAGAAAGAAGTTAACTTACCAATTATTCAATTGAAGATTACAAAGTAATTCCACATGCACATATCTTGAACAAATTTTCAAAGGTTGCCTTCAAGGTATGTTGATCACCAAGGTAATACTAACGATCACTAGAACAATAGCTATTGATCACTACTGATCACCTCATTTTATTCATCCTATCCAAAACCTCATCCTACCTGGGTCACCCCCCCAACACACACACACACACACACACACACACACACACACACACACACACACACACATATATATATATATATATATCCATATATATATCACAAATATCTATATATATATCTATATATGTATATATACATAAATATATATTATATATATATATATATGTATGTATTATAATATATATTATATATAGCATATATAATATATATATATTATATAATACATATAGATATAGATATATATATATATATATATATATATATATATGTATAATATATATATATATATATAATATATATATATATATATATATGTACATATGAACATATACAATATACATATACATGTACATATCATATATATATATGTATATATATTTGTGTGTTGTGTGTGTGTGTTGTGTATGATCTATATATATATATATATATATATGTGTACACACACACAACACACACACACACCACATATCTGTGTGTGTGTGTGTGTGTGTGTATATATATATATATATATATACAATATATATATATATATGTATATATCATATATATATATATATATATATATATATATATATATATATATATATATATAATATATATTATATATAATATATATATATATATATAATATATATATATATATAGACACACACACACAAAAAACAGCACCTCCCAGTGTGGGTCTCACTTTTGCGGGGTTTGGAGAGATTCAGCTGTAGGCAATCTTGCCTCTACCGGCATTCCTACGCGTAGAGAGGCTTATTCCAAGAGACCCATAAAAAAGGATTTTGTGAAAATATTTCATAGAAGAAAGCTGTTATAAAAATATTTAATAGGGAAAATTAAGGCCACATAGCAAGGAATGACTCAGATAAATTAAATGGACAAGATGCTGAAACTATGAAACGCAAGAACAATATAACAGAGGAAGGTAATATACCTTAGCAATCAGAGGTAAGCAAACGCTGTCTCTTCCCATAAGAAAGTACTACCTGCATACAAACACGACATACGAGGAAAAAAAAGAACCACTACTAGCACTAAGCCACTGCAACCAAAAGACAACTACGGGGTTGACTCTCTGCGATCTAAGATCTTAATCTTAACCCGTCACAACTTCCTATTCTGAGACAGGTCCTCCGTGAAACCTACAACTTTCAAGTCTTCTCTAATCACCTCATTCAAACCTTTCTTAGGTCGACCCCTCTCTCTTTTGCCTCCCGGGATGTTGATCATCTCACATCTCCTCACTGGAGCGTCCACACTCCTTTTCACATGGCCAAACCATCGAAGTCTTGTTTCTCTCATCTTATCTTCGATGGGAGCTACTTTAGCTAAGTCCCTGATTACTCCATTCCTAATTATGTCTATTCTCATTAAACCACACATCCACCTAATCATCTTCATCTCTGCTACCATTAACCCTTGAACCTGCGTTTTTTTTATAGGCCAACATTCCGATCCATAGAGAACAGCCGGTCTAATTACCATTCGATAGACTTTGCCTTTCAATCCTAGGGGCACCCTCTTATCACATAGCACACCTGAGGTATACTTCCATTTTTACCGGCCCACTTTTATTCGCTGGTTAATATCTTCATCAATATCCCCATTCTGCTGAATGATCGAGCCTAGATACTTAAAATTATCGACCTTAGGTATCAACCTCCCATCCAGGGTGACTTCTCCCCCCCGCATCTATCGTTCCACTGAAACAACAATGAAGGTATTCCGTTTTCGATCTACTTACTCTAAAACCTCCAGCTTCCAGCGTATGCCTCCATCGCTCCAACTTGTTATTAACTCCCTGTCTGGTCTCATCAATAAGAACAATGTCATCTGTAAATAGCATACACTATGGTAACGCATCTTGAATCCCTCTTGTAAGTTCATCTATAACTAGGGTGAAAAGAAAAGGGTTTAAGGCGGAACCCTGATGCAGGCCCATACCAACGACGAAGTCATTGGTGACCCCTCTTGGCGTCCTAACACTCGTTCTACCTCCCTCGTACATATATTTAATAACTCGAATATACAAGGGTGACACTCCTTGCTTTTCCAAACATCTTCATAACACCTCACGCGGAACTCCATCATATGCTTTTTCCAGGTCAATGAACACCATATGAAGATCCACCTTTCTATCTCTGTACAAGCCCATGAGTCTCCTAAGGAGGTAGATCGCCTCTATGGTCGACCTGCTTGGCATAAAACCAAATTGATTCTCTGAAATCGAAACATCTTTCCGCAATCTTCTCTCAATCACCCTCTTCCATAGCTTCATAGTGTGGCTGAGCAACTTCATACCCCTAAAATCGTTACAATCTTGAATATCACCTTTGTTCTTGTACAGAAGGATGACTGCACTAGACCTCCATTCTCTTGCCATCTTAGCGGTCCTAAAAATAATATTGAAAAACTCCGTTAGCCACTCTAATCCTTCTTCACCCAAACACTTACATATATATATATATATATATATATATATATATATATATATATATATATATATATATATATATATATATATATATATATATATATATATATATA
>JAKOGI010001078.1:5000-62500 GCA_029747015.1 Carnegiea gigantea
TACTATGAAAGTGTACTGACTTGTGCTTGCATTTATACACCACAATGTAAAATTAAATAGAAGATATTAATATTAACCCTGCTTTTTTAAGGAATATTAACCCTATTTATAATACATATGTGAAGATATCTAAAAATTATTGGGGTGTTTATTTCAAATGGCTTTTACCCCCTTCAAATTAAAGTACAGTAATAAACTTTTAGCCCAACAATATATTTTGATGGAATGAAACTTAGAAAAAATCTAACTACTTGAAATGAAATTATCCTCTCCAAATTAGTGTTATGTTAAACTTGTCCTGATGCAATAATTTTTTTTTTAATGAAATTATAGAAGAGAAGGAAATAACTAATAATAAGTCCAAATATGTTAGAATGCATAAGGTTTTGATGATAACAAATCCAAGTGTTGTAGTTGTTGTTGTTGTTCCAAACAGGCTTTACCAACAGGGTCTTACTGCTGTCTTCAATATATTAAAACTGCTTGACTAATGGTTTATCAAGAACAGGTACTCAAGTCAGCGATGTAAGAACACCCATGAGGAACAGGTCCTGTAAGGTGTTTTGAAGCATATCCTGTGAAGTGTTTGAAACATAAGATATAAGTGCAGCTGTGACAAACAGGTTCTGTGAAGTGTTTGCAGCAAAGTCGTTCTACAAGATGACTAGTGGTTACAACAAGATGTCTTGATCTGATTTGGTTTTATATTTTTAGACTCTTGTTAATATGCCAATTAGAAAGTTTTAATTTACCACTCACTGGAAACGGTTTTGCTTTTCGGAAAATATTTCGGATCACCCTTCAGAACAACCCTGGGAACAGGGCGATCAGGGTGTTTCCCGAATAAGCTGCGAAAAACTGCTTTGCACGATTTTTATCTTTTGGATTTTGAGCAGCTTCTTCAAAGATTTGCAAGAAAGATTTTTCTATGGAGTATCTTATTCTTTACCCTAAAAAACGGTTATCAAAAATCTTAAGGGATTTGCAAAATCTTTTTGAATAAAAAGAATATCCAATTTTTTGCAAGTGGATAAGGTAGTTGAGAAAAACATGGGCTAGCTGCTAAAGAACACCGCCTTATGCACGCGGTTCAGGAAGTGTTTTTCAGCTCATGTCACCTTACCCCTTATAGCTAAAGGATTCTATTTTCTCTAGGATTTTAGTTTCCAAAAATTTCAGAAATAGTTTTTCCATCCCTTGTGGGTAAAGGATTCTATATTCTTCAGATTTTTTAGTTTCCAAAAAATTTGATGAATTGTTTTCCAAGCACTATAAAAGGCGGCTTCTTACAATCTTGGAGACATCGGTTTTCAAAGAGAAAAATCTGAGTTCATGAGCTAAAACGTTTGAAAAGAAAACCGAGCCTTGTGAGTGAATTAATTGAGCTTTCAAAGTTGGCATACTAGGACTTCATTGTACCCTATATTAGCTTAGTTGAGAAGCATTGTAATAGGGTGTTTTTTTCTTTACATTCTTCTTTCACAAGAGTGAGTAGAGTGTGTGTCCAAATCAAGGGGATTTTGGACGTAGGGTAACTTGTCTTAGGGAAGACAGGTTACGTGTGTTACAAGTTGTAACAAAATGTGTTACTATTGTAACGTGATTAGCCCGTTTAGTGAAGTGTTTAAATCCTACACGAGGTAGGTCGTGGTTTTTAACCTCAGTTGGGCTAGAGGTGTTTTCCACGTAAAAATCCTGTGTCCATTATTTCCGCATTCAATTTTGTTGGATTTTCACTTCTGCTTATCTCAGAAACAACCTGTGCGAATAGGGTCTAAGACTGTTTGTCAGCAACTTGCGAAAATCGGACACCACAATTCACTCCCCCTCTTGTGGTTGTGTACTCTCTAAATCAACAAGTGGTATCAGAGCAGGTTCTCCTTTGAAAAGCTAACACCTTTGAGAGATCCTTGAAGATGAGTACTCCACAAGGCATGCTTGAAGGTCAATCCATAACTCGTCCACCATACTTTAATAGCCAACACTATAGTTGGTGGAAGAATAGGATGGAAAACTACATCCAAGTCGAGGACTATGAGTTGTGGATGCTCATCAAGCATGGACCACTCATCCCTAAGAAAACAACTGAAGATGGAAAGTCAATCCCCAAAGAGCCTAAGGAGTTCAATGCTGAAGATTACAAGATGATGGAGAAGAATGCCAAGGCCAAGAAACTCCTATATTTTAGCCTAGGTCCTGATGAATATACTCGCATATCTGAATTGAGTCGGCCAAAGAAATCTGGGATGCTTTGCAAGTAGCTCACGAAGGGACCAATCAAGTAAAGCAATCCCGGATTGAATTGCTTATGAGAAAGTATGAGCTGTTCGAGATGGATGATCGGGAAAGTGTGATGGACATGTACACTCGCTTCACTCACATAACGAATGAGTTGAAATCCTTGGAAAAATCCTTCACCACCGAAGAATTGGTAAGGAAGATCCTAAGAATTTTACCTCATTCTTGGGAAGCGAAAGTAACGGCCATCCAAGAAGCTAAGGACATGAACAAGATCACCCTAGATGAGCTGATTGGAAACCTCCAAACATATGAACTTAGGAAATATTCTCAACAGAAAGATGAGACAAAGAGAGAACGAGGTCTTGCACTAAAGGCCTTAGAAGACAATTTTGATTCTTAGGAGGAGGAGATTGCCATGATGACTCAAAAATTTAAGAAGTTCTTCAAGAAAGTCAAAGAAAACATCAAAAGGAAGGACTTCGGCAAAGCCAGGAACACCCTCGGGAACAGTTCACTGGGTGTTTCAAGTGTGGTAAGCTGGACCACATTGTGAGAAACTGCCCACTGCACAAGGAAGAATAAGAACCCGAACACCCCAGAAAACAGGGGAGGAAACAGGGTGTAAGCAGCTCAGCGAAAAGGTTCTCAAAAGCTATGCTCGCGGCCTGGGGAGATTCAAGTGAGGATGAGGAAGGGTCTGAAGCTGGGGAAGCTGATGTAGCACTCATGGCAAGGAGTGACACTGATTCAGATGATGGGTCAACGGATAGTCTGACTCAACTCAAGAACAAGGTACGTGGTCTAAATAAATCAACTCTTGAGAAATTAGTGTACAATATAATGGATATATGTGCTGAATTAAAAGGGATGTTCGAGATTTAGAACTTGAAAATGAAACCCTTAAATTAGAAAAGCTTGAAGTTGACAAAGAGACTCTTGCCTTGCATAAAAACATCAATGTGCTTAAAGAAACTCTACTCATGAAAGAAGAGACCTGTTCCACTAAACTGACTGAGCTAGAAAAAGAATCTCTTGACTTAAAAGGTAAGGTTGAGTCTTTGCTGAAAGAAAACAGAAACTTGCTTGAAAAAATAAAACACTTAGAATCGGACCTTGCCACAAACAAGCTCTGGAACAGGTCCTCAAGGGCCTTAGAATGGTTAAACACTCATCATAGTCAAAATAGAAGAGGACTAGGTTTTGTGCCTAAGATGACCTACCCAGTGAATAACAAATATGTGGGATTACCTGAAAATATTGTTTGTTTTCATTGTGGTAAAACGGGGCATTATCGATATGCTTGTCCTATAAGAAAGTATGCCATTAAAAAGAACTCAGTGCATGTAAAACAAATGTGGGTTAGGAAAGATGAGATTTACACGTCTAAAGGAATGGGACCCAAGTGGATCTGGGTTCCCAAAACTAACCCTTGATTTGTTTTGCAGGCTGAAGTGAGAGAGAACAACCCAGCAAACAGTCTAGGGAACAGGCAGTTGTGGTATGTTGACAGTGGGTGTTCGAGGCATATAACTGGTGAAAAATCCAATTTTCTCTCACTTACAGCATCAGAAGGAGGGAGTGTGGCATTTGGAAACGGCAAATCTGGGACAATTGTCGGTATAGGTAAGATAGGTGAGTCACTCTCCCATTCAATTGACAATGTTTATTTTGTGGATGGTTTAAAACACAACTTGCTAAGTGTGTCCCAACTGTGTGACAAAGACAACCTAGTAGTGTTCTCTCCAACACGTTGCTTGGTTGTAAACATGAACACAGGAGATGTTGTGTTGAGGGGGAAGCGACACAAAAATGTTTATAAAGTGTGTATTTCTACTCTTCCCCAAAATAATTTGACTTGTTTGAGTGCCTTAAAAGATGATGTTATGCTTTGGCACAAAAGACTAGGTCATGCAAGCCACTCTCTTTTGAACAAACTTGTAACCAAAGATTTAGTAATTGGCTTACCTTCCATCAAATTCAATGATGACAAGGTATGTGATGCATGTGCCAAAGGCAAACAAGTCAAAAATTCATTTAAGTCTAAAAAGTGTATAAGCACTACTCGACCCCTTGAATTAATACATATGGATCTATGTGGTCCAATGAGGATCATGAGCCGAGGTGGCAAGAGGTATGTGCTTGTGATAGTGGATGACTACTCTCGTTTCACTTGGACTTTGTTTTTGGCTTCTAAAGATGAAACTTTTAAAAAAATTTCTTGCTTTTATTAAAAAGACTGAAAAGAGGGTAGGACATTCTTTGGTATGCATAAGGTCTGACCATGGTACAGAATTTGAAAATTCGAGCTTTATTAACTATTGTAATGAGCATGGTGTTGATCACAATTTTTCAGCTCCAAGAACACCCCAACAGAACGGGGTGGTAGAGCGCAAAAATCGTACTCTAGAGGACATGACTAGAACAATGCTTGTTGCTAGTGGTCTTCCTAGAAATTTTTGGGCTGAAGCTTTAAACACATCATGTTACATTATAAATAGATGCATGATTAGACCTGTTCTTAACAAAACTCCTTATGAGATCCTCAAAGGAAGAAAACCAAATATTTTGCATTTGAGAGTTTTTAGGTGTAAATGTTTTGTGCATAATAATGGAAAGGATGCCTTAGGGAAATTTGATCCAAGGAGTGACGAGGCAATATTCCTCGGTTACTCCTCACATAGTAAGGCATATAAAGTGTTTAATAAGAGAACTTTGTGTGTTGAAAAAAGTGTGCATGTGCTTTTTAATGAAACTAACTCTCTAAGTGAGAATGATGCACAGGAGGAAGACCTCAAACTAGGTCTTGTTAAAAAAGACATGCTGCTTCAAGATGAACCAGGTAAGGATCAACCTGAGAGATCAAGGCCTGAAGCTGTTCTTCAGGAAGGTAGGCAGGGTGTGAACCAAACAGGGGGAAACAGGGTGGAACCCTGTTCGGGACAACATCAGCCGAACCCTTCTGAGATAATTTTAGGAACAGGCTCCCAAACAGGCTTGGGAACAGGACCTGAACTTGTTTCGCCAAGTATTCCAGCTAGGATGGAGAGCATATCTGTGAACCCACTTTCACCACGATCATGAAAATACCAAAGTTCACATGCTCTTGATCAAATTTTGTCTGATATTAATGCAGGAGTTCAAACTAGATCTAGGCTTAAAAATTTCTGTGCTTTCTATGCTTTTCTCTCAAAAATTGAGCCTAAGAATATAAATGAAGCTCTTGCAGATTCAGATTGGGTCACAGCCATGCAAGAAGAACTCCATCAGTTCGAAAGAAACAAGGTATGGCACCTTTGCCACGGCCAGAGGATAGAACAATCATTGGAACCAAGTGGGTGTTCCGTAACAAGCTAGATGAGTGCGGAACAGTCACTAGGAACAAGGCCCGGCTGGTGGTTCAAGGCTACAACCAAGAAGAGGGAATTGATTATGAAGAGACTTTTACACCTGTTGCAAGGATGGAAGCCATTCGAATCTTGATAGCTTTTGCAGCCCACATGGAGATCAAGTTATATCAAATGGATGTTAAAAGTGTGTTTCTAAATGGGTACCTTAAAGAGGAAGTGTATATCAAACAACCCCCCGGTTTTGAAAGTGATGAATTTTCTAACCATGTTTTCAAACTTAACAAGGCACTTTATGGTTTAAAACAAGCTCCTAGAGCTTGGTATGAGCTGTTGTCAAGCTTTTTATTGGAAAATAATTTTGCAAGAGGCAAGGTAGACAATACCTTGTTTCTAAAATCTAAGGGGGAACATTTGTTGATTGTCCAAGTATATGTCGATGACATCATATTTGGTGCAACTCATCATAAATTGTGCAATGAATTTTCAAAAATGATGAGGAGTGAGTTTGAAATGAGCATGATGGGTGAGCTTAATTTCTTTTTAGGCTTGCAAATCAAGCAAACTTCAAACGGCACCATGATCCATCAACAAAAGTATATTAAGGAATTACTTAAGCGTTTTGGGATGGAGTCAGCCAAGCCCATTGATACTCCCATCTCTCCTTCAACTAGGTTGGTAATGGATGATGGTAGTCCCTCAGTTGAGGAGAAATCCTATAGGGGCATGATAGGGTCACTCTTATATCTAACTACTAGTAGACCTGACATTGTTTTTAGTGTTGGTCTATGTGCACGTTTTCAGTCAAACCCTAAAGAAACTCATCTAAAGGCTGTTAAAAGGATTTTTAGGTACTTAAGACATACACCTGATCTAGCCTTATGGTATCCTAAAGGTTGCAACTTTGATCTTGTTGGGTATGCTGATGCTGATTATGCAGGTTTCTTGGTTGATAGAAAAAGCACCTCAGGTATGGCTCACTTTCTTGGACCTTGTTTGGTATCTTGGGCAACCAAGAAACAACTCTCTGTTGCCTTGTCCATAGCAGAAGCTGAGTATGTGGCAGCTGCATCTTGTTGTGCTCAGTTATTATGGATAAGACAACAACTCAAGGACTTTTGTGTTGATATAGGATGCATTCCTATTTATTGTGACAATACAAGTGCAATTAACATTGCCAAAAATTCATGTCAACACAAAAGAACAAAACATATTGGCATTCGTCATCATTTGCTAAGGGACAATGTTGAAAAAGGAGTAATCTCAATGAATTTTTGTGCCACTGAAAATCAAATTGCTGATATATTCACAAAGGCATTGAGTAGAGAACAATTTGAAAGGAATAGACTCGAATTAGGCTTAATTAGAACAACCTGACCAACCTGTTCTCTCTTCCTGTTTGCAAAATTTAAAAGGGACGGGTACAACATGTTAAATTTTTGTTTGCAATCAACTTGTGTGCTATGTTTAGCATATGTGAGGTTTGCAACTTGTTGACACTCGTTGAGGTCTAATGAGATTGCCCTTATTGTCCAATGTTACCGAGCAAGTAACCTCAAGAACAAGCATCAGGAACAGGTACGCCTCTTGTTTGTCAAATGTGTGCAACAAATTGAAAACTGCTAATCTCTTCCCGAGGCGTGCGCAATAAATGCTAAAGTCCGTTGCAAAAACGGGCAAAATCTTTTAAAGACTTCGCACGTCTCTCTCTCCCTTTAAAGCTCTTGCTCAATCTCTCACCTCCACCAAAACTCTCTTGCTTTGAAACTCTGTTCAAGAAACCCTAATCTCTCTCCTTCCTCTGAAAAATGGCGTTCCTCATTAGCTTCGAGAGCTCCTCGACCTTGACCCAGGGCAACCAGACACAGGGCACAGCCTTGCAAACAGCCATAGCCCTGTTTGCACGTACACAATTTCTGACGGCCCTCATGGAAGGTAAAAATACTGAACCTCCTCGATCCATTGCCTATAAACCTTTTGGGTTTTTGAAAAGTATCGACCTTAGAACAGTGAATTTGAAATTGGAAGACATCCCGTACAAATTTGGGTGGGAATTGATTTTGTTTGGTGAAACGGGCGCATGTCAACCCCAAGAACTTGTTGGGGCATCTGAAAGAGAAATTGGGGCTTTAGATGAACTCTTTCTATTGGACCATGGGTTAGATGACATCAATTCGTTTGGGCTGTTTCCTGAGCAGGAAACAGGGTCAGAAACAGGGCCTGAAGTTTTTAAGGATGACCTAGGGGAGGATTTGTCAAAAAAACAAAGGGGGAAGTAGTGGTCAAATGGAGGAGTCCCCTGTTAAGCCTGCACAAGCCACACCGGTAACACAAACCGGTGAGAAATGCAAAAGGTACAAAATTGTGGCTAGGCGTGCTAGAGTACCAAGAATACGACCACCATCAAGGCCTAAAGGCGGCCAGACTGAAGAGCCCTCAAAAAGTGAACCCCTTGTCAAACCAAAACCGCAAATCCCCTCTTCGGCCAAACCCACAAACAGACCCACAAGAAAATCAGCCCGAATAGCTTTTCACTCCACTCCTCGTCCTGCCAAACAGTCAGCCCCTGTTGTTGAGGAGATTGATTCCTCCTCTGAGCCTTCATCAGATAGCGACACTGAGAACACTGCCTTCAAACAGGGCACGCCCATGTTCTCAGAGTCCTCAGAGGATAAGCCTCTTCCTATACCAAAACCATCACCCCTCAAAACTCTCAAGAGAAAAGCCTCCCTCAAATATGCCTCCACCCAAGACCCTCCTACTGAGCCCCAACCTAAACGAGCCAAGAAATCTACCCTGTCTGCAATCTCAGCCAAACTGATCCAATTGATTCAGAGACGGATTGCCAGGGGCAAAATTATAAAGGTCAAATATTTTGAGGAATAGGGACTGTGGGTGTTTCTGCACAAGTTGCATGCACAGGGGTGGTATGAGTTGTTTACAAACACCCAGTTGGGGTGTTCTGTACATGAGTTGGCAGAGTTCTATGCCAACTGCACTGTCACCGAAGGAGTGGTGACAAGTATTGTTAATGGGAAGCAGCTTCGCTTTGATGCGAAGATATTAGGGGACATTCTGGGGATTCCCTCCACAGGCTTTGATATATATGTGAGGGAAGACAAGACTATTCTAGGGACAGCCAGGCTGCTGGAACTCGCCCAGAAATTTAGCCAGCAACCAAGCCTGCAAACACCCAAATCTGTGAAGAAAGGGGACATGACATCGCTCCATCAATTGCTATTTTGGTTTATCATCAAGAATGTCATCCCCAGAGGCCAGGGTCGAAATCTTGCTGATGCCATGGATCAGTGTTTGATGGATCTGATGGACACGGAAGTGCAAATTAACCTTCCTGCCATCATGATTCGACATATTGCAAGAATTGCAAACACCTCTAGGGAACATGATCTGGGATACGGTTTCTTTCTGACTAGTGTGTTTGAGCACTTTGGGGTGACACTGCAGAAGAAGGTGGGCGCTCAGTTCATTGATGAGATCGGGAGTAACACCCTTATGGGGTGTGGGTATGCTTTGATTGAAGGGTCTGCCTCAGAACAGGGGACTAGAACACCCCGTCCTCCTGTTCCTGGCAGTTCCTCAACCAAGCTTGAGGCTGCTTTGGAAGAAAACTCTCGCCTCAGTACTGATCTTAACGTTGTAAAGGCTGCCCTGGACGAGGAAAAAGCTCTAAATGCAAAACGCCATGCAGATCTCCTCGCCCTTTTCTCTTCACTTTCAGCAAAATTTTCTCTTTCTGCTCCTTGAACACCCCTCATGAGCTGTTCCCATCTGTTGTTCTCATAGCCTGTTCTCACTTCTCTTGGTGAATTAGTTTGTACTCTGTTGCACTCTTTTGATGAATGACAGGATATCTTGTTTTTTGATTGGCTTTGCCTTACTTGCTTTTTTTTGTGAATTGCTTGTGTGTGACTAGGATGGCCAATCTCATTACCGTACCAACACACTTGAGTGTATCGCCTGTTGCCTTTCCTCCATTACCCAAGTGGTGGTGATAGCAAACACCCTCTGTTTGACTGTTCGCCCCTACTTTTTAATGATGCCAAAAGGGGGAAGATAGGATGACCAATATTGTTTTAGTTTTGCCATAGACGAGTTAAATTTCTTACACTCTTTCGATACTGACTGCTTCATGTGAATTGTCGGTCCTATAAATAATTGGCACTAATCACTTCAATTGTCCTTGAAAGTCAATATGGTCACTTGGTTTGTCATCATCAAAAAGAGGGAATTTGTTAGAATGTATAAGGTTTTGATGATAACAAATCCAAGTGTTGTAGTTGTTGTTGTTGTTCCAAACAGGCTTTACCAACAGGGTCTTACTGCTGTTCTTCAATATATTAAAACTGCTTGACTAATGGTTTATCAAGAACAGGTACTCAAGTCAGCAATGTAAGAACAACCATGAGGAACAGGTTCTGTGAGGTGTTTTGAAGCATATCCTGTGAAGTGTTTGAAACATAAGATATGTGCAGCTGTGACAAACAGGTTCTGTGAAGTGTTTACAGCAAAGTCGTTCTACAAGATGACTAGTGGTTACAACAAGATGTCTTGATCTGATTTGGTTTTATATTTTTAGACTCTTGTTAATATGCCAATTAGAAAGTTTTAATTTACCACTCACTGGAAACGGTTTTGCTTTTCGGAAAATATTTCGGATCACCCTTCAGAACAACCCTGGGAACAGGGCGATCAGGGTGTTTCCCGAATAAGCTGCGAAAAACTGCTTTGCACGATTTTTATCTTTTGGATTTTGAGCAGCTTCTTCAAAGATTTGCAAGAAAGATTTTTCTATGGAGTATCTTATTCTTTACCCTAAAAAACGGTTATCAAAAATCTTAAGGGATTTGCAAAATCTTTTTGAATAAAAAGAATATCCAATTTTTGGCAAGTGGATAAGGTAGTTGAGAAAAACATGGGCTAGCTGCTAAAGAACACCGCCTTATGCACGCGGTTCAGGAAGTGTTTTTCAGCTCATGTCACCTTACCCCTTATAGCTAAAGGATTCTATTTTCTCTAGGATTTTAGTTTCCAAAAATTTCAGAAATAGTTTTTCCATCCCTTGTGGGTAAAGGATTCTATATTCTTCAGATTTTTTAGTTTCCAAAAATTTGATGAATTGTTTTCCAAGCACTATAAAAGGCGGCTTCTTACAATCTTGGAGACATCGGTTTTCAAAGAGAAAAAAATCTGAGTTCATGAGCTAAAACGTTTGAAAAGAAAACCGAGCCTTGTGAGTGAATTAATTGAGCTTTCAAAGTTGGCATACTAGGACTTCATTGTACCCTATATTAGCTTAGTTGAGAAGCATTGTAATAGGGTGTTTTTTTTCTTTACATTCTTCTTTCACAAGAGTGAGTAGAGTGTGTGTCCAAATCAAGGGGATTTTGGATGTGGGGTAACTTGTCTTAGGGAAGACAGGTTACGTGTGTTACAAGTTGTAACAAGGTGTGTTACTATTGTAACGTGATTAGCCCGTTTAGTGAAGTGTTTAAATCCTACACGAGGTAGGTCGTGGTTTTTAACCTCAGTTGGGCTAGAGGTGTTTTCCACGTAAAAATCCTGTGTCCATTATTTCCGCATTCAATTTTGTTGGATTTTCGCTTCTGCTTATCTCAGAAACAACCTGTGCGAACAGGGTCTAAGACTGTTTGTCAGCAACTTGCGAAAATCGGACACCACAATTCACCCCCCTCTTGTGGTCGTGTACTCTCTAATTCAACAAAATATAAACTTAAAAGTCTTATCTAAGTAGTAATTATTATGTCAAATACAAAATCAAATCTAAACTTGCAAATGAAAATTGCATGTTATTTATACATACAAATTATCAAAGGTTACTACTAGTACAAATTTATTATAATTTCAATAAAATACCATGTATTGGTCGTTTAAAATATTAGCTTCACTAATTTTTATGATTTTGCTTAATTATATGTGCATAGACCAAATTTGTATTAAAAATATGCTAACCTATTTTGATTTATTTATTTAGTTTTGTTCATAAAAGGTGTGGACCGTTTTCAAGGGTGACGATGGATATGTTCACTCTCTTCTGTTTACAATATACAATATTGAGTTAAAGTCTGATCAATATATTTTTTTCATTAAAAAAAAAGTCTTATCAATGTGTTTTGATAATTGAAATACTATTCATTCAAGTGCTAAAAAAGCAAGATTTTAATTGCACTAAAATTTTCGTTAATCTGTTCATATCACTCTTTTTCTCTATTTTTTTTGTTTTTCTATATAGAGTTAATGTTCTTATGTGACCAAATAATATATAGAAGCTTTTTTTTGGTTCTTTTTTCAAATAAAAATGGATTTTAATAATGTACAAACATGCAAGTTCAGTAACTCTTGTTGCATATCTCTTCTGCCTAATGTTGAATCTCTAATTGTTTATGGAATATAAGTTTCATTTCCATTCTATCTATATAATCATCCCTCACAACTATGGTTTGAGATGTCTAACAAATGTAAGTGCCTGCTAATATTCAAAATTTATAGAACCTATTATAAGGTTCATTTTGCTTCCATAGGACTTTACACCTCCCTTTATATATATGTGTGTATCTGTCTATCTATATATATGCAATCAAGTCAAGTTACAAGAATAAGATTCCGACTTTTGTCAGAATAATTATTACTGAAGCTACTATTCATCTTTTATTTTCAATCATTCACGTGTCGATGTATTAATCATTCGTGTACTATATGAATTACAAACCACCCATTCTAGTAGAAGGCAAGTGCTTCTAATTGAAAGTTATCAGCAAAGAGCAATAGCAGTGAGAGCTCCCATCACCTTGTAAACTTCCCTAAAAATCTCTTGTATTTTAATTTACAGTATTTCAATGAAAAAACAAGTTTTATTCAATCATTGTTTTATTTATTAACATTTCGCATATTTTATAGCGTTCTGTTTATTTAAATGCAATCATCTTTTTCATTTTCTTGTATTTCGTCAATTTTGTAATTTTTACACAAACTGTCATTCTTGCCTGATTCTACTCTCCAACTGGTATCAGAGCCAAGTTTGCATACTTAGTAGGAGTCCTACCTATATAGCCTTGGTTGGTCCCAGTAAAATCATTGGTCAGTCATGGAAGTGGTCCCAGCAAGGGTGGTCCCAGTGACCCTGATATAGCCTGCATGATTAATTGTTTGTTAACTATGCATTCTTATTTGTGATGACATGTTGGATTAGAGATCATCTAGGTCTTCACTATGCTACTAGTAGTAATAGTGGTGGCAGTAGTAGTAATTCAAATGTCATTAATAATAGGGAACAAAATTATGCAATTGATGTTTCAAACTGAAAAATTCCAAAATAAACAATTGAAACTATTAATCAAATAGACACTCTTGATTTCTCAATGGCTTTTTCAATTAAACCATCATGAAGAAACATTTAGTTTACAAGAAGGATTTGTAATTGTTACAGTTAAAAATATAAAGAAAAACTTTTATATATTCATTTCGAGATGGTTCAAATAGCACTCAAACCCTTTACTAGGTTAGGATTATTGTTCCATATTCATAATCCTTAGAGATAACATATTAATAAGATATAAAGATTCATTATTAGCCATGATTCAAACAAATATATATAATGGTCCAATTTATTTTAATTGTTCTCCAAAATTTTCAGTTGATCTAGCTGACCCGTGGATATTAAATGCCTTAATTTTGAATATTCATCTTCTAATATTTCAAACATTCAATTAGGATCATTCAAAAAATTTTGGAATTATCTTTTGAGTTTATTTTAGATTATTATCTTCACTTTTTAACTCAAAATGTTTATTACAATCCACTACGGATGAAACAATCCTATTGAAAGTTGAGATGGATACTATTTCTACCTTTATTCCAAAACTATTAAAATGGAATGAAATTACTATGGCGCAGGAATTTATTACTCAAAATAATAGACCACCTAGAAATATTGCCAAAAACATATTCAACAATTTAAAAAAGAGCCATACATAAGTATATTTATTATATTTTATTCTATGTAAGAGAAATCATCCTCTTCAATATATTAAGAAGAACGTCCACCCTCTACCTTCTCTATGTCTCTTTGGTTATCCAATTGTGAACCTCTTAGGTCTATTATCTCAAACAAAGAGTTATCAAGAATTTATTTTCAGAACTCCCATAGCTCAACTTATTAATGATAGTGCATCATCCTTGGGATCCCTAACACATTCTATTATGAAACCCCCTCTTATTGATCCATTAATGTCATATATAAGTTTATCATAATAGACAAAGAATATTTGAAAAGATACTTTAATTCAATTGAAAATAAAGAACATAGTGATTGGTTTTGTATCCTTTGATAAAGAAGCTCAAAGTCATATATGACACGAGTGGTATTCATTAATGGAAATGATGAAGTGAATATTCATCTCTTTACTTGGTTTTTAATGTACATGCATGAGAACAATCCTCCAAATCTTACGAAATTAAAATTATTAATACAAATTCAAAACTAGCAAACAATGGATATTAAAAGATGAAAAAATTGTACAATCCATAATTCTTCCTTTAGATCAAATTGTAGTCATCGCTTCCAAAAGACCCATTCCAACAACTCCTTTCAAAATAGGAGGACCTGATCTAGAAAATAGCCAAGTCAATTTAAAGGACATTAAGAATATTTATCGTCAAAATAACTATACTAATCAAATATTTCATACAACTCCAAACCAAGTCAATATGGTTTGTACTCAAATAGAAGCAATATCCAAAAAGAATGATATTGATTCATTAATAGAACAAATGGACGATCTTAACTTAAATAAAAATGAAGAAAAATCAAAACCACAATTTCTAAACTATATATCAAAACCCTGTTGCAAAATTAACTGTCCTATCAGTTTAGAATTACTAGACAAAAATAAGGCTTTATTTTCAAAAATAAAACAAAAACTCAATGAAACTCCAATTCCAAGAAACATAATAAATATTGTGGAGTTTATTCATATTGATAATGATTTAAATTTTCAAGAATTAAATAAAATTCATAAAAACCAGTTCTCATCCTACTCTAGGATGACTCCACCATCCCTCCAACTAAATAATAGCATTAATTACTAAAACATTTGATGGAAATTCACTTTATGAATGAAATATAGATGGCAAAAGGGAGCACGAAAAAATTACAGCACTCCATATGATGATTATTACATTGACTATCATTGCAAAATAAATGCTAAGCTAGTAATTTTTGATCTTATAACTGCTGGATTTATTGTAGTATTAAGAAATTAGTGGGATTTATATCTCACTAAAGAGGAACAAATGTACTCAGAACTCATAGAAACACTCAAAATAGATTTAATGGCGCCGAAATTCTAATTCACACTATTATAATGAATTTTATGGGCAATCCAGAAAAAGTCCTTGCCTCTCTTGAAATAGTTTTAAAAAATTTAAACACTAGGTGATTACAATTGGTGCAAATATACTTTCTTTACATACTTATTAAAAAGAGATAATTGTAGAGAACCTTACTGGAAAGAACAATTCATATTAGTATTACCTTCATTATTTTCCTAGAGAGCATTTAATAAGGTTAAAGAAACTACAGGAAACGATACAATACCGTTTGAAATAATAACTTCTAGTCAATTATTTGGTTTCATTAAAAAAGGAATTGCACTATGTATTAAATTAAAAATACAAGAAAAATATTCTTTAGACACAACTACAAAAAAGAAATAATTAGAATTTTTTTATGAAGCCTTTTATCTTCCAAAAATACAAGCCCTTTTTGTTAAACAACGTAGAAAAGCACAAGCTACAAAGGAAAACAAACATAAGTCCCTGAAGCAGATTGGAAAGCGCTTAATCACAAGAGTGATTAAACTTCAATCAACACTAAAGTAACAAGACCATGAACTAAGCTAATCTTGAATAATAACAGGAGAATCAATGAAATTTTTATGGATTTTTTTGAATGTGAGAAAAAAGCTAATAAAATGGATATGACTAAGATAAATGCTCAAGCCAACACTGAGCCTAACAATCTACCAATTAATTCTTTAAAACAAAGCACCAAGAATTAATCTAAATGATTGACTCAATCATCATCCAAATACACAAAGATTTGAAATAAAGAGAGAGATTTTCTTTATGGAAGAGAAAAACATTCTAGGTTTAATTCATTGATTCTTAAATCAAGGCTCTCTAATTGGACACAAGGAGACTAATTTATAGGCACAAAATTAATGCCCCTTCCTCAAGGTACCAAGATAAGCTAATAGAAATAAAGTAGCTATGGGGTTAGTGTAGACCAATAGGATTCAAGCATCCACTCTAGCTAGTAATATTTAGACAATAATTTAAGTATATTGAAATCAGAAGCTTATAGATTAGTGATGAGTTGTCCCCAGTGCAAGGTTATAATTTTGCTGAACTTGTACTTGATTGGTGGCGTCATCCACTATCCTATATGAAAGAATTTGGGAAACATCTTTAAAGGGTGATTCGCTGGAGGTATCCACTAACTTTCCACAAAATATTAACTCCTTAAAAATCCATTTGCTGGCCTAGTTAAGCTCTCAAATCAAACCTATGCATAACTAGACCAACACCAACCCTTGCTTGATTTAAGCTCCATAATTGGATACAAGGAGACTAATTTATAGGCACAAAATTAATGCCCCTTCCTCAAGGTACCAAGATAAGCTAATAAAAATGAAGCACTTATGGGGTTAGTGTAGACCAATAGAATTCAAGCATCCACTCTAGCTAGTAATATTTAGACAATAATTTAAGTATATTGAAATCAGAAGCTTCTAGGTTAGTGATGAGTTATCCCCAATGCAAGGTTATAATTTTGCTAAACTTGTACTTGATTGGTGGCATCATCCACTATCCTATATGAAAGAATTTGGGAAACATGTTTAAAGGGTGATTCGCTGGAGGTATCCACTAACTTTCCACAAAATGTTAACCCCTTAAAAATCCATTTGCTGGCCTAGTTAAGCTCTCAAATCAAACCTACGCATAACGAGACCAACACCAACCCTTGCTTGATTTAAGCTCCATAATTCACACAATACTTGAAATTTGAAGAAGATCTATAGCTTGTTGAAAAATAGACATCTGAGTCTATCCAACCATAGGTAAAATATTAATTTTAAAGTTTATTTAGACATCTAAAAAGCAACTCAAATTTAACATATGAAACTGAAAATTTTGGATGGCTTTGACTAAAAGTTGTATTTGTCATACCCCATCACTAACAAGTGAATTATGAACCTAATTAACTTGGGAAGACGATTTGAGCTTTTGCTCTGCATCAGTCCCAAACCAAATATAGAAAATCATATTCGAAAATGACTCAGACAAAATAACGTGTTACAAATGTGGTAAAGCTGGCCATAAGCCTGATAATTACAAAGTTAAGGAAAAAGTTAGTGAAATATGCATAGATTATCCATATATTCAAGAAAGAATAATATCTTTATTTGAACTCAAAGATACTCCTAGTCAATCAGAAAAGTCATTAGCAGATAATGATGAAGATATTATATATCAAATGGAATAAGATTCAGATTCTAGGTCCCTAGGAAGTGAACCTTCAAGATTATGCAATGATTGTATTAATCTATTAACGACTAATAAAGATGAAAAAAAAGAATTTCCATTTGACTTAATTGATAAAATTTCAGACATGGAATTAAAGAAAGAATATCTTACTAAACTAAAAAATATTATATTAAAAGAAGATCCAATAACTGCTCCACCAACCATAAGTTTGACTAAATCATTTAATAGATATGAGACTGCAAATATAATAAAAATGGTAGAAACTCAAGATGTAGAGATGGACATTAATATTTTAAAGGAACGGATAAAAGAATTACAAAAAAGAGTATGTTCTCCTCATGCTAAAGATCTTCACATAGGAACAAGATTAGTGTTAATAGAAGACCATGTTCTTCCGACACAACAACTAGATAATATTATAATTTCATCTGAAGAACCTTCTAATCAACAATTCCTATCTATTATTGATCATGTTAATTTGCAAAAATGGTCTATCTACATTACTCTTATAATAGAAGATAGTTTTGAAGTAAATACAATATCACGTCTTCATAGTGGCATAGATCAAAATTGCATTAAAGAAAGATGAATTGTATCACAATATTATGAAAAGACTAAAGAGCAACTTCATAGCGCTAATGGAGTTGTATTACGAATTAAATATAAATTATCAAATGCTTATATATTCAAATTTCAATCAAGGATATTGTTTTAAAAGTTGATTCATTCTAGTAAGACATATAGGTCAAGAAATTATTCTTAGAACCCTATTCATCATTTAGATTTGTCCATTTAACGATGATCAATATGGAGTTTATACTAGTATAATGGAAAAAATGATTCTTTTAAATTGATCACTCCAGTTTATCAAAAGGATTTGACATTATTCCAAACCTCATCTATATTGAAACAAATTAATATGCTTAGAATGAATAGTAATAAATACATGCTAAAACGAGAAAAAAATTCAAATTGAACAACGAGCAGACACTACACGAAAATACAAAGAAGACATATTAACACAAGTAGGCAATATTGACGAAAGATTATTAAATTTGATATGGAAGACAATGAACCTATGGTGGAGCAATCAAACTATTCCTTAGAAGTAACAAAAAGCCCATGCCTACAAGCAAAGTCCAAGGAAATAAACAATATGTTATGAAGAGCCCAGTTATTGATAGGATCAGAAAAATACTGGAGTCAAAACCTGGAAGTAGTAAAAAAGGCCTTCATAAATTATGAAATAATTTAGCGATAGACATATTACAAGTTCAAATAGTGTTATTCATGATGCCATTTCAAATGGACCTCAAGATTATTAACTTATATTCATTTTGAAGTGATTTAAAAATCTTCAAAAACCTTTTTCAAAAATCTTCCAAAACTGTTGCACATTCCAAGTTCACTTTAGAATTAATATAATTTATTGATCTTAAGCCTCGTTTGAAATGGTATCATGAATGACACTATTTGAAGTTGGAATATGCCTATTACTTAAGTTACCTCATAATACATCAAGGCCTTTTTGGCAAATTTAAGGTTTTGACTCTATTATTTTTTCGATCCTATTACTAACTGGACTCTTCACAAAAAACTGTTTATTTCCTCGGACCTTGATTATAGACGGAATTTTCATTACTTCAAAGAAATATTTTTATTTTTCCAACTTAGGTTCATTGTCCTTCCATATCAAATTTCACAATCCTTCATCAATACCTCTTATTCGTTGGAATATGATTTCTTTGTCTTTTCGTCTATGTCTAGCCTTCTTTAAACTTGAATTTTTACTTGTTTAGCATGTACTTATCACTATCCATTCTAAGAATATTAATTTGTTTGTATATAGATGAGGTTTGGAATAATGTCAAATCTTTTTGATAAACTAGAGCGGTTAATTTAACATAAAATTTTCCCATTATCTTAGTAAGAACTCGGTATTGATCTCCCTTAGATGGATAAATTTGAGATGATAAATGGGGTTCCAGGAATAACTTGTTGACCTATATATCTTGCTAGAATTAATGAAGTTTTGAAAAAATCTTCTTCATTGAAAATATAAGCATTTGATAATTTATATTAATTTAATGCAATTCCATTAGCGCTATTTAGTCATTGTTTAGTCTTTCATAATATTTGATGGAATTAATCCTTCTTAAATGGAATTTTGATATGCACCACTATCAAGGAGTGCTATTGTATTCATTTTCAAAACTGTCTTCTATTTTTAGAGTAATGTAAATATACCATTTTGGAAATTGATAGAATCAATAATAGATATGAATTGTTGATTAGAAGGTCCTTTAGACGAAATTAGAATGTTACCTTGTTGCGCATTGGAGGAAGATGGTTTATTTTCTATTAATGCTAATCTCATTTCTATTTCAAGATCTTTAGTTTGAAGAGACCATAACTCCTTTTGTAGTTCTTTTGCTTGTTTTGCTTGTTACTTTAGGATGTTGATTTCCATCTTTAAATCTTGGGTGATACCATTTAATATATCTACAGTTTCGTGTTTGTTAAACAATTTAGTTAAATTTACGCTTGGTGGAGGAGTTATTGAATCTTCTTTTAACATAATTATTTTGAGTTTAATAAGATATTCTTTCTTTAATTTCGTGCCTTGAATTTTATCGATTAAGTCAAACAAGAATTCTTTTTCATCTTTATTGGTTGTCAATGCATTAATACAATCATGACAAAATCTTGAAGATTCATTTCTTAAGGACTCATAATCTAAATCTTATTCCATTTGATATACAATATCTTCTTTGTTATTCAACGATGAATTTTCTGATCAAATAGGGGTATCCTTGAGTTTAAATAAAAACATTATTTCTTCTTGAATATTTGGATAATCGGCGCAACACTAGTGTTTTTTTTTCTCAACTTTGCAATTATTGGCTTTATGGCTAAATTTACCATATCTAAAACACGTTATTTTGTATGAAGTCTGTTTTGCAGTTGCCTGTTAGGAGATATGGTTTTTTTATATTTAGTTTGGGATATATATTGTTTTTTCTTCGTAACTTGCGCTTTTCTACGTTTTTTAATAGAAGGGACTTCTATTTCTGGGAGACAAAAGGCTTCGCATAAAGATCATGATTCTTTCCTTTTTTTAGTTTTTTCTAAAGAATATTTTGCTTGCATTTTTAATTTTGTATATAATGAAACTCCTTTTTTAATGAATCCAGATAATTGACCAAAAATTATCTTATTAAATGATATTGTATGTTTTCCTACAATTTCTCTAATTTTGTTGAAAATTCTTTGGAAAAATAATGAACATAATCCTAGTATGAATTTTTCTTTCCAATAAGGTTGTAAAAAATCATATCTTTTTAATAAATATACAAAGAAGGTATCTTTGTACCAATTGCAATCATCTAGCATTAGATAGTATAAATTTGTTAAAACTGTTTCAACAGAGCCATGGACTTCTTTTGGGTCGCCTGCAATATTCATTGTAATAGCATAAATTAGAACTTCTACACCATTGAATATGTCCTAAGTGTTTTTGTGAGTTTTAAATACACTTTGTTCCTCTTTCCTAAGATGTAAATTCCACCAATTTCTTAATGTTCTGGGAAATCCTGTAGTTATAAGACAAATATTATTAGTTCATCATTTATTTTGCAATAATATGTGTTATAAGCAATAAGCATCCTATGGTGTGTTGTAATTATTTCGTGCTCACTCTTGCCACTTATATTGCATTCATAAATTAAACTTCCATGAAATTTTTCAATACCTTTACTACTTTTTAGTTGGAGGTTAGATGGAGTTGTCTTAGAGTAGTATGAGAATTGTTTTTTGTGAATTTTATTTAATTCATAAAAATCAAAATCATTATCAATGTGAATTGATTCCACAATATTTACTGTATTACTTGAACTTGGAGTTTCATCTAATTTTTTATTTATTTTTAAAACTAAAGCTTTATTTTTGTCTAGTAATTCTACACTAATAGGACAATTAATTTTGAAATAAGGTTTGGATACATCATCTAGGAATCGTGGTTTTTGACTTTTCTTCATCTGTATTTACGTTAAGATCTTCCATTTGTTCTATTAATGAATCAATATCATTTTTTTGGCTATTGCTTCCATTTGAGTAGAAACCATTTTAACTTGCTTTAAAAATATATGAAGTATTTGATCAGTATAATTTTTTTGATAATAAATCTTTTTAATATCTTCTAAATTGACTTGACTATTTTTAAGGTCATGTCTTCTTGTTTTGCAAGGAGTTGCTGGAATGAGTCCATCAAAAGAGCGATTACAATTTCTTCTAAAGGAAGAATTATGAATTGTACAATATTTCCATCTTTTAATGTCCATTTTGTGCTAATTTTGAATTGGTATTTGTACTTTAATCTTGTAAGGATTTGGAAGCTTAATCTCACGCATATACATTCAAAACCATGTAAATGAAGTAATATTCACTCTAGTTGTTATTCATTAATTAACACTACTCTTGTCGTATATGGCTTGGAGCTTCTTTATCAAATGAGGACAAGAACCAATCTCTGTCCTTTATTTTAAATTGATTTAAAGTCTCATCTCCAATATTCTTTGTTTATTGTTAGAGACATAGAGATGACATTAATAGATGAACAGGATACAAGTTTCATAGTATAATGGGTTGGGTATCCTATGGATGATGCACTTTCATCAATAGGTTGGAATAAATTCTCGTTGACTCTTCACTTGGCATACCAGGCCTAAGAGGTTCATAATTGGATGACCTACAAGATATAGAGTAGGTAGAGTATAGACGTTCTTCTTGAGAAATTAAAAGAGATAATTTTTCTGACATAGAATTGAGTCTGATAAGTATTCTCCCATCTCCAAAGAAAGAAAACAGATGAGGGTATTTAGACCGCGTCTCCTCTTTTGGTTCCCAACTGTCCTCAACCATGGTGCAGTTACACTCTCCAGAAAATAGAATACAGATGATTTGTTTTGCATAAAATGATTTTTCATGCACATACCTTATCCAGAAAGTAGATGAGTGTATTTAGATTGCATTTCCTCTTTCTGTTCCCAGCTTTCCTCAGGCATGGTGTGGTTACCCAAAAGGACTTTTATAATTGAGATTATTTCTTGCAAAGTTAGTTCTTTCTAAATTCCAAGATCTCGATTGGTTGTTCCTCGTAGGTCCAATCTTCATAGAACGGCAAAGGTTCTAGCTCGATCACATGAGATGGGTGGTGAATATACTTACATAGTTGAGACACGTGAAATACATTATATACCCTTGTGAGGTCTCCATGTAGTTGTAATCAATATGCAACATCACCTTCTTCTATTTTGATGAAACAAAGGGCCAACATGCCTAGGTGTAAGCTTGTGTGATTGCTAAACTGTCTCTCATGCAATACTTTAAAACTAGTCATTCCTATACTAAAGTGGTAGCTATTGTCGCAGAAGCACTTGTTCAGTGTTAGCTACTTATCCTATGCCTTCTTGAAGTTCAAAACACAAGTTTGAAGCATTTCTCCTAATGTTTGAGTAATATGCTATGTCTGGCCATCAGTGGCTAGGTGGGAAGCGATGCTAAAGTTTAGCATGGTCCTAAAGGATTTTTAGAGTTTCAGTGCCTCATGTCTCGTATCATAGGTTGAAACCATCAAGGTAGCTGGTTCAATTAATTAGATAATCTTCTCCAAACAACAAGAAAATGCTAGGGCCAAGTGTGGCGAGCAAGGTTGGGTGTTAGCATGTCGATTGATCTAGGTTCTGTGATCATCTTAGTTGGTGGTGGCTTTTGAGGTATTCACTCTCTACTTATTTATTACTATAATCTCACTTCACTAACTGTATCCTTACACTATATGCTATTTACTAGTATGTGAGTTACTCTAATCCTTGTGGTTTCGATCACTAAAATATGTTCCTTATAACCTTATCACACTATGAATCATTAAAAATGCTCATCCCAGTGGTGACGATGTTAAGGGAGGGGGTTGGTTTAGGGCTCCATAGGGCTGAAGCAGCCGTTTCCTCCCCCAACGAACCACCTTCTCTTGAAGGGGTGCACTAGATTTAGCTTTCTCAAAGTAGTAGTTTCATAGAGTTATGTAGTAGGTTGGACTAGTGCTTCAATTTTTAGAGTCGCTAGCACATTTTAAAGGAAGTGAACAAACCCATAATTCCATAGAAAATACCGAATTCCTTCTTTGAAATAACTGCTTAAACCAAAGGGATAAACCTGGGACATAAGGCTTAATTGTCAAGAACAGAAGGGCTTTTTTGTCTACAATTTCAAATACTGAATAGAAATTATTAAAAGTGAATCCATAACTACAAACCATGAGAATGGATAATGAGTGAAGGATATGATCTAGTGGATAGTGAAAACTACCATTAGATCACCCACTTCAAAAGTGGCCTCTACTAGGAATTTAATAACACTTTAAATTTTCCAATACTATACAGAAGACTTATTAACAAGCCATTTTTATAATGGAAAGAAATGCACAAGAAGTGATAAACTAAATGATAGCTTTATTGTGAATATAGCTTTATTTAATATGCAAAAGAATGAATATTGGGCTGATAGTCACTGAGGATAAAAGCAAAATGTGATCATGGATACAAGAACTATAGAAAGCTTTAAATATGTTATTACCTTTGGTAATAGGCCCTAGGATGTACCTCGATTTGAGCGGTTGACAAAACAACGTGCACTTGATTCCTTACTCTCAAGTGTGCTCAGGGAGGATGAAGGCTAGTCCATCTTCAAAAAGGTTTGAAGGAATATTTTAATTGAGTTTGTTTCTTGATTTTGTGTGTGTGTGTGTGTGTGTGTGTGTTCCCCCCCCTTGTGTGCAAAGAAAGTGTGAGAAGAAGTCTAAAGAGAAGTAGAGTTTCTTGTAGGTGTAGAATCCAGAAAGAAAAGTATAGAATTTCTTATAGTTCATGATGAATCAGAGGAATAGGCTCCCTTCTTATAGTGCTAGCAACCCAACCTCATTATAGGAAGCCATAGATCAAGAGCCAAAAATCAAATTACTTTATTCATTAAGCTTCCATAAAAAAGGTAGAAATGCTTGATTACCACTAATGATGTTAGAAATTTGCTAATAAGCTCAATTGCAGCAATCCCACAGATAAAAACATGTGGGATTTATGAAATAAGGAGTAAGGTAGGACCAAATATCTTGCAATAGGTCCTAGCAATAGCTACTAGACCCTAATTGTAGCCATTGGGCAAGCTACACTTGCCCCTAGGTCCTAGTGGGTGCAAGTATCTTGCCACCAGCCTCCGTTTTCTACCTTAAGTAAATTCTTCATGAGAGTTTGAACATGAGGCAAGGCGCCAATCCATTGGTTACTATCTCCATTCATTCATTATGAGGTCTCGGCTTCAAGCCCCTATGCTAGTAATCGCACAAAACTCCAAGGTTTTTGTCTTTTTGAAATTTTTTTTAAATTTTTTTGATTTTCAAATGCTTTTTAGTTCTCTTAGAAATTTTTGATGTGAGAAATGATTTTATGTACGAATTGGCTATTTCACCCTTAATGGATTGGATAGTTGTCACCATTGGGCGACAATTTATAGGACATGCAAGCATGTAGTTTGTCTAAAATCTTGTGGGCACTATTTGATGCCTTACCCGAGTTTCTCAAGTCCCGTTGAGGAGAAAGGCATAGAAAATTTTGGAGTATGGTTTAGAAAGAAAGATTTTAGAAAGGTTTGGCCTTCTGTCTTGCCCCATGAGTTGAAATTCTCAGAGAAATGGTTAAAATATTTCTAGGCTTAAATTACACCTATGAAATCATTTTGTGATTTGAAAGTCTTAGACATGTAAAAATTTTAAGCTTAACGGTCTCTCACATTTAAAATTTACGACTTGAAGTTCTCACAACTGTGAAAATCATTTTGAGAGTTGAAGGCCTCAGACCAACTTTTGAGGGTTCAAATTTTGAGGCTTGAAAATTTTGAGGGTTGAAGGTCTCACACTTATAAAGATTTTGAGGCTTGAAGGATAAAAAACTTTCACAAAATGAGAAGGAGTTAAAAGGGTGCTCACCATTGTTTTACATGGTTATGGGGCCAAGTTCCATGCAAGTGAGTAGATGTTACTCATGCTTGGACAAATAAATTATTTTTCTATTTGAATCATACCTCAACGACATGACTAGCACAATCATTGGGTCAATTGCTAAGGTAACAGTATGATGTGGCATGTTGGCTGCTCTTAATAGCATAGTTTCGAACCTAATGGCAACCACGAGATGCGTTCGCCTAGCATTATGTTGAGCAAGCTATAAAAGGCCCGCTATAGTTGCTTTTCTTCACTTTCCCTATCACTTTGACCCTCCTCACTCTAAAACCACCATTGTTGGCCATTTCCAAGCCTTAAGAGCCTCCATTCTTACAACAATCTAAGAGGTAATTGCTCCACTCATGCTCACTTGTATTATTTACTTAGTCCTTGGCATTTTGAGTTGAAATTGTGAATTTTATGCTTATGTGTAGCATTTGAGGGTTTCTATGGTTTTGATTATGTAAACCTCCATTTTAGAGAATTTGATGGGTAAACTTATATGTTTAAGATGATTATAGAATGTACAAAAGCATTAAGAGTTAACTTAAACTCAGTTTTTGCTCCCTAATTGTTTTTGTAAAGTTTACTTTTAAAACTTAGTTTTTGCTCCCTAGTTGGTTTTGTAAAGTTCAGTTTTTGGCTCTTTTGAATTCCTATTGATGCGATGCTGAAATTTTTACGAGGTGTTTACTTATTGGAGGGACTTAAACCTCTCTTTTTTAGTTTATGAACTAAAGTTTTTGATATTTGCATCTAAACTATGGCAAGTGTACCCATTTCTTTATTGTGGTGATGAGAGAATATTATACGATGAGCATGGGATTAGGCCTTAGGCCCCTATCAACTGGATTGATACCTTTAGCCTGTTATATTTAGAGGATAACCATCAATGTCTCTTTACCATTGCCTGACAAGGTAGAGTAAGATTTTCTCCTTTTTTTTTTCTTCTGACCTAATGGTCTTTTTGATTTGATAATTCTTAAATTTTCTTGGATTCATTTTGACAATCCATTTTCTATTACTATTAGTGTTTTGCTCTCTCTCTCTCTCTCTCTCTCTCTCTCTCTCTCTCTCTCTCTCTCTCTTTGTAGAATTAGGAATTTGTGAAAGGCTTTAAAAACCTAAAAGATATTGAGTGTATCTATGGGAGGCTTCTTAGTGCCATTACAGTGATGGTGACCCGCTTTGGCTTCAGCTCCCTAATTAAGGTTTGTGAAACTTGAAAGAAAACTAGTCACTGTCATTGATGGAGGTCACTCCACTACCAGCCAAATTCATCTAGGTACCCGAACCTAGAAGGTTCAAGCACTGTTCCAGGAGGTCCAAAGTTAAGGTTCTAGCTTTATTGATCATCCAAGCATGCTAACAAAGCCACTGATATGTTATCTGATCTAGCGAGTATTGGATCCATTTTGGGGAGTAACCTATATCGTTTGCTAGCTCACATATCAGCTAATAAATGATACAAGTTGTCCCACCCTTTTGATGCTAACACAGTAGATCAAGCAACCAGATCAGCTAGCATAGTCAGCCCATGCCCAGATTACAGTCCATTGTGGCAGTGTTTTGGAGAGTCAACTTTAACTCTACTTTGTAGCACTCTTTTAGCTTGTTTAAGGTGGTGAGAATATCTCTAAAATATTATCCTACATGCCCCAAAGTTATAGCAAGAGATTAGTTTGCATTAGCTATTAACTAGCTCAAGTCCAAAGGAAATCCCCTATGGTCCATTAGTTCACAGGCTACTGCCCACTTGCATCTTCCTAGGGCATTACCAAGGATGATGACTGTAACTTTCTACTAATAATCATCATTAGCTTGTATTTGATCCATCCTAAGCTTGATACCTCAGTAATAGAGATTAGCAACCTAAATAGGCGTCAAAGATTGGGCTAAACCTGCTGTTTTGAGGCTGTTTTAGTTTAATCTTTTATTACTGTTTTTAGTATCTAATGTACTCTAGTTTAGCCATCAAGAGAGGGAGTGGGGCTTGGTTTAAAGGCCTAACTTTTTGTACTATGATACTCAGTTGTTGAATTAATTAAAGTTGAGTAGAGCTCCTTACTCTCAAATTCTCTCTAGCTTATCCTGTTCTCTTGCTAGTTTGGGTGCTGTTTTAGTGAGTCTTGGTGAACTTGTTGCTGGTGTGTCTTATCCAGCTAGCAGTCAAGGGCCCCAACTTCAGCACAGTGGTGAGACATATCCAAGTGTGAGTCAGTTTACGTGTTTTCTGATTTGTTCAAACTTCCAGTCTAGTCCAATCTAGTTTGCTAGTGTTTATTTCAGTGAATCTCACTTCCTATAATGCCCCTGTTCTTTTTTTAGTTTAAGCTAACTACCCCATTTCATGATATTATGAAATCGTATTTTATTATTTAGTTAGGTTAGATTAATATTGATATGCTTGCTTAAGTGATAATTTTATTAAAAATAGAAATTATTATTGTTATTATTAATTTTGAAATTTTGTGGTAGTCTTAATAAGCGTCTATAAAGATTTTTATCAAGTACTAAATCAAGAAGATTCCTGAATACGATTAGATTGTCAGCCTTAGAATTAATTCCGTCGAACATTAGACCTAACATTATTAACGGGAACGAAAAAATCGACGAGGGTTAGAATTAATGGCTTGAGTTTAGGCTAAGAGGTATGAAATTGGGATGAGAAATATGAGATGATCAGACAAACAAAAACCAAAAAAAGGGAAAGGAGGGGCTGCCTTTTTCTACCCAAGCCTGATAGGCCCTCGGCCCCCTTTTCATTTTCTACAGTCTTCATCTTCTTCCTCCCCCAGAAATAGCCCGATGCCCCCCCTCTACCCAGCCTTCATTCATGCATCCAACCTCCCCAAAATCACAACAAACAATTCTGTAGTGAATTTAGAAGTTCACAAGCCGAATCCACCATGTTTGTGGTCTTCTCTGGAGTGGTTTGAGGCATTGAACGCGTTCCCGAAACCAGCCATATCTTTCTGCTCCATAACCACCATCAATCCTCTATAAATCGAGTCCTAAGCTTGGAGTGACGTGGGTGTTCTTAATCTCCTCGAACTATTAGTAATTTCATAAAATTTTACAACTCCTTTTGTTGAGATATTGAGCAGCATGCGTTTTAACAGATTACATGAATCTGTTTGTGGGATTTAATTGTGTTATAATATAGAATTTAAGTCAGATTATGCCTTGATTATATTCTGATTTTAATTCTACATTGTAATTGTTGTTGCATGTCGGTTTGGTGACTCTCGAATTGCTCGATTAGGAGAATTGGGTGATGATGGTGTCGAATATGTTTATGGGTTTAGAATGTGTTATAATGCAATATTTGAGTCAGATTATGCCTTGCTTATATGCTGATTTTAATTATGCATTATAATTATTACTACATGTTAGTTTGATGATTCTCAAATTGTTCAATTATGAGAATGGGGTGATGATGATGATGTTGAATTGAAACTGAATGAGTAATTGATGAATTTGGGATGAATCATTGAGTGACATTTGTGGACTTTTTGTGGAAGGTGCTGTGAGGAGGGAGCTCGGGGTGTTAAATTATTTACAGCATTGCGTATTGAGTCCAAAAATGTAATCCTAGGCTGATTATGCTGAATTACTAAAATTGAAAATGGTTATAGGCTGATTCTGGTGAATTACTGAAACTGAAAATGGGTATAGGCTAAATCAGCAACTGAAAATGCTTATAGGCTGATTCTGCTTAATTACTAAAATTGAAAATAGTTATAGGCTGATTTGCTGAATTACTGAAATTGAAAATAATCATGTTAATTATGGCCATTGAACTTTGAATACGATGAAGTTATTATGTGTTAATTGTTTGAAATTAAAATAACATAGAAAGGTTCTTCTTAATTAGCCCGAAGTGCTTTACGTAACTCTTATTTACCATCATTCTAGTTCTTGTTTTAGTTGTTAAAATTATTTGTGCCACGAACGCTTTTTAAATTACAGTACGATTCAGCAGAATGGTTCGACATATTAAATTATTTAAAATGAGAATTTGAATTAAGCAAGGTGATTCTCTAAGAACATGAGCTTTTTTCAAAATTCCTCCTTTTATTTATGAAGGTTTGAAATGAATTTAGAACGACTAAAAATGTTTAGTTGCTAAACTAAGTTGCGATTTACATATATCGGCAAGTTGTTTAAAGAGTAAGATGTTGAGTTAATGAACTCAAAGTGAACTTAAGTGACTTTCCCTTTTGAAGATAAAGATCTATAAACCGATAATACGGCTATGGAAATTATTTTGGCCTAACAAGCATGATTATGGTTTTGTAAATGAATTATTGAAATGAAAGGGCTTATGACTCGCTTGAAAGTATGAGAAATCTTTATTGCTTGTGACAAGAGTTTGAATAACTAATATGATTTGGTTGAATTAAAAGTGGCTAAGATAAGTGCTTAATGAGTGGCCATGATTAGGGAGCAGACCCGGTTTGTGAGAACCCTAATGCCTAGTGAGTAGACCTAGAAGTGGGAGCCCTAGAAGTCTTTGACGAGGGTAAGGTCCAAAGTTATGTCATGCCCTAGGGATAATGCGAATTGTTAGTATAGATCTCACGTAGGGCGAGTGTAGATATCCCCTAACTAGCATGTTATGTAATATTAGACCAGTAGAAATGATCTTATTTTTCCGTTATGTAAGTAAATTATTTGAGTTCTCACTTTTAATATTTTGAGAATTTAGAAAAGAGCGTAAGTCCTTCATGCGCCAAATTTGAAAGTAAATTACTCGTTTTAAGGCGAAACGATTTAATTGTGTTTTAAATGTGTCAATGAGGATTTCTTTTCTTTCTTGAACCTTTGTTAAGTCACGTTACTTGGCTACAAGTTTGAATGACGTTCCTTAATGGGGTGTAGATGCTAGAGTGTGGCCATTAGTCTCAGTGGATTCATTTATATTGGAGGATAAAGTTTTCTTTTGTATTCTTACTTACCTAATATGATAATAATAGGATAAATGTGATGCAGTTGCTACTTCTTAATATTGCTTGTAACTGTTTTGTTTTTTTGCAGAGTTGAGAGACATTCACTGAGCGTGTGGTGGCTCACCCCCTCCTTATTTTCCTTTCTAGGTTTAGAATAATCAGGTATAGAAGTTATATGACGATGACCTACTAGCAGCCATTTTGGTAATTTCACTTGATTGGTTGCTGTGAATTGATGAATGTGTTGCCATCTATGTAATTAATTAAGTCTACTCATTAGTTGTGTAAGCATGTAGACGGCGCTGGACCCTATGTACATGTTGTTATGTCATTTGTTATTAGCTAGTTTGAATTCCAGTAACCCAGGTGTGTGACCTGTGGTAGGGACTGATGTCACTTAGTAATTTATTTATCTTATCGTCAGACTTATAGGTACCTGTTAGCTTAAGTTAAGCTTTAAAACATTGCAAATATAGGCAGAACTCTTGTAGTTTTGCCCTAGAATGCCTAAACATGCTAAAGTTTAAGTTTGACCCTGAAAGCCTTCGGGATTTCTTCTAAAAGTCCTGGCAGTATGACGCCTCCTTGGGATGAGGGGTATTACATTGGGTGATATCAGAGCTATAGATTACATTATGCATTTAGCCATAATAATAGGAGTTGTAATGCGTGAAATACATGACTTATGTGCTTGCATGAAAGTGTTCTGCCTTTATATTATCTATGTTAATTGTATGACCTGTGGAATATATATATGCCAGTTTCCATACTTAGCCTCACAGTGGTAGTGTAGGATGGTGTTTTACATCATTTACTATATATAATTACCCTTTTGGTGGGTTGCCTAGAATGCGGTCTTATATTGGAGAGCTTTAGAGATGAGCAACCGATGGGGCCCATAAAGAGTCATCGAGAGCTACTGGGTGGCCAAGTTTATAAGGAAGCTACCCATGACTGGGAGGTGGAGAGAAGTTGCTGTTACCCTTCATCAGTGGACAGTGCATATGGAGTCATATGCCCCTTTTACCTATCGAGGCTTAGTAGAATTTTTACTACTGGCAGAGCATCAAGTGGACTACTTGGGAAACACCCCTTTCCAAAGAAGCATTGCTGCCAGTCAGCTTGTACATAACACACTAATTCAGCCTGCTGAAAACCAGCACCTCCCTACCACCTTGTCTGAGAGGGGCCAAGTCGAACATCATCAGATGAGGCTACTCTTCATCGAGAGAACCCAAGCGAGCGCTACCAGCGAGTCGGCATAATGTGGTTGCGCTAGGTGGATGCCTTTGGGATGATCTATTCCCGAGGGTGGCAAGCCACAATGCTCAGAATGAGAGAGTTGGTTGATGAAGGGTATAATATTGAATACGCTCCCATTGTGAGATTGGAAGAATTATTGGCCCTTAATTCGGACAAACTCGAGAGCTAGGATGACTCCATGATTGATAATCCTCCTAAAGATGACTCTTTAGATGAGGAGTAGGACAGAGCAATATGAACCAAGGTTCACCGATGGTGTAATGTGTATAATTAAGATAGTTGTAAGCCTTTTTAATTTGCTTTCTTTCTAGAAGGAGCACTAGAATGGTAGGAATTCCCAGTGACTTTCAAGTCACAAAACCTACATTTAAATAAAACAAATGCAAATGGGTGCTTACCAAAGTGTTATTTGCTCGCCAATTTGTTTAAGCACATACATGCCCTCCCTTAAGTGAAAATGTGGTATGCATGTATGACCTTATGTGGGTTAAGCTAAGACTTAATTTTTGACTATACATAACATTCCTTTGCCTCAATTACAAACAATTTCATTAATTGAAGGATCCTACCCCTTGTAAATCATAGTGTGATTACGATATTAGCTTCTAACTGGAATTAGAACTAAGTAACTCCATATATAAATGTGTAAACATATACCTTCGTGACGTGAACCACCACTTGAACCTTCTACCATGGAAATGATATGTCAATTCAATAGGCTAAAATCCCTAAATTTAGAGGTGGGCTAGACCCTTTGATATACGAGCAATGGCTTAGAAGGATGGAAAGATTATTTGAGATTATGGAGTCTCCTGAGATGTTCAATGTATGCCTAGCTACCTATCAATTTGAAAAGGAGGCTGAATTTTGGTAGGAGATAGTTAAACCTCAGGCAGGCAAACCGACATTAACTTGGAAGCAACTGATGACTCTAATAGATGCCTAATACTACCCCAGGACGTAAGGAGGGCTAAGGAATAGGAGTTCCTATGCCTTAAACAAAGAAATATGAGTGTGATGGAATGCGCAGTGAAGTTCAATGAACTGAGCTATTTTGCACCAAACCAAGTGGCCACTGAAGAAATGCGAATGGACCACTTTGAACAAGAACCAAAGGGGGAAGTAAAACATACGATAGCAGGGCACGCCTATGCCAATTTCCCAGAGATGTATCAAAGGGATGTGAAATAGCCCGAATAATGAATGAGACTGACATTGAAAATAGGGAAAAGGGCCAAGCAAAAAGGAAGTTCAGCCCTGGGGATCTAGTTCACAGGGAAACAAAAACTTCAGGAGATTTAACCATGGGAAGAAACAAGACAAGGGTAAAGAATTCGATCGATTGCAACAAAAGAAGACATGTGACCAATGCGGGCATCAACATTTTGGCCCATGCAGAACCATTATGGGCCGGTGCTTTAGATGTGGTGAAAAGGGACACAAGGTCGCTAACTGCTCGAAAGCAGTATGGAACAGCTAAGGCAACTCTCAAAAAGCAGGAGTGGGAAGAAATCTTCCAACACAACAAGGTCACCTTCTAACTAATGCTTCCTCGGGAGGCAACAGGAGCAACAAAAAGCCACAAGCAGGAGGCTGAGCATTTTTCTTGAAAGGAGAAGAGACTAAAGGCCCCACTGCTACAGTGTCAGATACTCTTCTTATTAACCATATTTATGCTCGCGTTTTATTAAACTCTGGTGCTACTCACTCATTTGTGAGCCTTGAATTTGCAAAGAAACTCGCTAGTAAGCCTAGCGAGATGGATACACAACTATATTTGACCACTCTCTTAGGATCTATTTATCACACTGACATCATTTTTAAGAATTGTGCTATTATTGTAGAGGAGAGAGTCCTCGCTGTTGATTTGGTGCAATTAGAGATACAGGGATGGGATATTATGTTGGGGATGGATTGGTTAGTTAACATAAGGTGACCATAGATTATGAAAAAAGCTAATCACTTTCTCGACCCCTAAAGGAGAAAGGGTGAAATTTATAGGAAATGGCTATCGGCAAACTATTCCAATTATATCCGCTATGCAAGCCTTCAAAATGCTGAGAAAAGCTTGTCAAGGTTATTTGTGTGTAATTAAGGTGGCAGAACAAAGAGAACCAAACTTAAATGAGATTTCAATGGTGAGAAAATTCCCCAGTGTATTTTAGAAAGTGCCAGGGTCACCACCTAATCGAGAAATTGAATTTACAATAGACCTGGTGTCAGGCACCACCCCAATATCTGAGACTCCGTATCATATGGCACTTACTGAACTTACTGAGTTGAAAATCTAACTTCAGAAATTATTAGATAAAGGGTTGATTCAACCTGGTGCCTCACCATGGGGAGCCCTAATGCTTTTTGTAAAGAATAAAGATGGTAGTTTACGATTGCGTATCGATTATTGGGAGCTAAACAAGGTGACTATCAAAAACAAATATCCTCTCCCTAGGATTGATGCTTTGTTTGATTAATTAGCATGCTCTACGGTGTTCTCTAAGATTGATTTAAGATAAGTTGTATCATTAGTTGAAGATTAAGAGAAAGCATGTGCCCGAAACTACCTTCTGAACTCGATACGGGCACTATAAGTTCCTCGTGCTACCATTTGAGCTAACCAATACCCCGACTTTCTTCATGGACTTAGTGAGTAGAGTATTCAAGCCCTTCCTTGATAAATTCATGGTGGCATTTATTGCTGACATCTTGGAATATTCTAAAACTAAGGAGGAACATGCACATCACTTACAAGTAGTGTTGAAAACTCCAGAAGAACACAAGCTCTATGGTAAGCTTAAAAAGTGTGAGTTTTGGCTTGAGAAGGTAAACTTTCTAGGTCATGTGGTGTCTTAATAAGGAATTTAAGTGGGCCCTACAAAAGTAAAGGTGATTGTGAGTTAGTTGAGACCCACAAATGTCTTCAAAGTGCAAAGCTTCCTAGTTATGGCTGGTTACTGCAGAAGATTCGTAGAAGGATTCTCCAGGCTAGCCATGCCTATCACCAAATTACTTTGAAAAAGCAATAAGTTTGAATGGACATGAGAATGTCAAGATAACTTCTAGGAGCTAAAGGAGCGACTAGTGTCTGCACAAGTTCTAGCAATACCTAAGGGGAATGAGGGATTTGTGGTCTACAATGATGCATCTAAGAAAGGATTAGGGTGTGTTCTAATGCAGAAAGACAAAGTTATCGCCCATGCCTCTCGTCAACTAAAACCATATGAGGAAAATTACCCCAACGCATGATCTAAAGTTGGCTGTAGTTATATTTGTGTTAAAGATCTGGGGACACTGACTTTATCGAGTGATATATGAGATGTATACTAATCATAAGAGCCTGAAATATATTTTCACTTAGAAAGAGTTAAACATGGGGCAGAGAAGATGGCTGGAACTTCTAAGAGATTACAACATGGAGGTCAAGTATCATCTTAGTAAGGCGAACATAGTGGCAGATGCTTGGAGCAGAAAGTTGACTAGTTCTATAGCCTGCTTACTTATATGGGAATGAAGGCTTCTGAGGGAACTTGATGCACTCCAGATAGAAGTAGTACTACTAGGGAATCGAAGCTACTTAGCAGCACTCTATATTACTTCTCCACTAATACAGCAAGTCAAGCAGCATCAGAAGGAAGACCATAAAATTATGAAGATAAAAAAGGAAGTAGAAGAAGGAAGGATCAAGGAATTTTAAATCCAAAACGATGTGCTTTGGTATGGGAATAGGTTGTGTGTTCCTAACATACTAGACCTTAAGAAAGAGCTATTAAAAGAAGCACATAATTCAGCCCTTACCACTCATCTGGGAAGCACCAAGATGTACCATGATTTAAAAACCCATTTTTAGTGGGTAGGAATGGAAAGAGACATTACAAACTTTTTTGCTTGCTGCCTCGCCTGTTAAAGGGTAAAAACTGAGCATCAAAAACTTAGAGGATTGCTTCAACCCTTACCTATTTCAATATAGAAATGGGAGCACATCTCCATAGATTTCATCACTGGATTACTAAAAACCACCAAGCAGCATGATAGTATCTGGGTGGTTGTTGATTAGATTGACCAAGGCCGTGCACTTTCTAGCTATGAAAGTTACTTTTACCTTTGAACAACTAGTGAATTTATATCTCAAAGACATAGTCAGATTACATGGAGTACCTCTCAGCATAGTGTCAGATTGAGATACGAAGTTTATATCCAAGTTTTGGCATGGATTTCAAAAAGCAATGGGAACAAAACTATGCTTAAGTACAACCTTCTACCCTCAATTAGATGGGGCATCAGAAAGAACTATTCAAACCTTAGAAGATATGCTGAGAGCCTGTGCATTGGAATACGCGGGGACCTGGGATCATAACTTGCCTCTGGTTGAGTTTGCGTACAATAATAGCTACCATGCAAGCATCAACATGGCTTCGTTTGAAGCATTGTACGATCGACGTTGTAGAACTTCTATTTGTTGGGATGAGGTAGGAGAAAGGGAACCCTCTAATGTTTAACTAATCAATTAAATGATCGAGATGATCAAAACTGTACGTAAGAGACTATAGGTTACCCACAGTAGGTAAAAGAGCTATGCAGATATTAGGAGAAAACCCTTAGAATTTGATGTTGTGGACCATGTATTTATGAAAGTCTCCACACTCAAGGGAAGCATAAGTTTTGGTCAGAGAGGAAAACTGAGGCTAAGATTCATTGGACCATTTGAGATTCTACAAAAAGTGAGCTTAGTTGTGTATCGCTTGGCCTACTGCCCTTACTACAAGGCGTACACGATGTATTCCATGTATCCAGTCTCTAAAAGTATATTTTGGACCTAGATCATGTTATCGAGTATGAACCCTTACAGATTAAGGAGAACCTCAGATATGTGGAAGAGCCCATTCGAATATTGGAAAGAATAGAGAAGAAGCTTAGGAAGTGCCTTGGAAGCATCATAAAATAGCCGAAGCAACCTATGACCCGGAAAGAGAAATGCGAGAGAAGTACCCAACATTATTCCCACCAGGTGAGCAATTTAGAGAACAAAATTCTTTTAGGTGGGTGTAATGCCTATGTTCTTTTTTTAGTTTAAGCTAACTACCCTGTTTCATAATATTACGAAATCATATTTTATTAGTTAGTTAAGTTAGATTAATATTAATATGCTTGCTTAAGTGATAATTTTATTAAGAAGAGAATTATTATTGTTATTATTAATTTTAAATTTCATGTTACTCTTAATAAGCATTTATAAAGATTTTTATCGAGTACTAAATCAAGTAGATTCCCGAGTACGATTAGATTGTCAAGCCTTAGAATTAATTTCGACAAAGATTAGACCGTGTGTTATTAATGGGAACGAATAAATCGACGAGCGTTAGAATTAACGTCTTGAATTTAGGCTAAGAGGTAGGAAATTGGGCCGAGTAATTAGTTGATTAGACAAACAAAAACAAAAAAGAGGAAAGGAGGGGCTGCCATTTTCTGCCCAAACTCGACAGATCCATGGCCCCCTTTTCATTTTCTACCATCTTCATCTTCTTCCTGCCCCAGAAACAGACCGATGCCCCCCTCTTTTTCTCTACCTAGCCTTCATTCATTCATCCCTCTCCAAAATCACAACAAATAATTCTGCAGTGAATTCAGGAAGTTTATAGGCCGAATCCACCGTGTTTATGGTCTTCTCTGGTGCAGTTTAAGGCACCAAATGTGTGCCTTAAAGCAGCCATATCTCTCTACTCCATAACCACCTTCAATCCTCTATAAATCGAGGAGAACACAACAGAAACGGGTATTAGAAAAGGGGAAAATAGCAGCATAGAACATAGCAGTAACAGCAGCAAGAAAGGGGCGGAAACCGATCTGGGCAAGCTAATTCGAAACTACGCTTGGGAAGCGAGTAAAGAAGCAAATATCTGGGGTCCAGTGCATCCAAAACCTCACGCAAAGCCCATAAATCGAGTCCTAACCTTGGAGTGAGGTGGTTGGTCTTAATCTCCTCAAACTATTAGTAATTTCGCAAAATTTTATAATCCCTTTTGTTGAGATATTGAGTAGCATGCGTTTCAACAGTTGCATGAATATGTTTATTGGATTTAATTGTGTTATAATGGAGAATTTGAGTCAGATTGTGCCTTGATTATATTCTTATTTTAACTATGCATTGTAATTGTGGTTGCATGTCGGTTTGGTGACTCTGGAATTGTTCAACTATTAGAATTGTGTGACGATGATGTTGATTTGAATCTGTTTATGGGTTTAGAATGTGTTATAATATAGAATTTGAGTCAGATTGTGCCTTGATTATATTCTTATTTTAATTATGCACTATTGCATGTCAGTTTGGTGATTCTCAAATTGTCCGATTATAAGAATTGGGTGATGATGATGTTGAATTGAAATTGAATGAGTAATTGATGAATTTGGAGTGAGCCATTGAGTGGAATTTGGGGACGTTTTGTGGGAGGTACTATGAGGAGGGAGCCCGGGGTGTTAAATTATTTTACTGCATTGCAAATTGATTCCAAAAATGTAATACTAGGCTGATTCTGCTAAATTACTGGAAATAAAAAATGGTTATAGGCTGATTTTGTTGAATTACCGAAACGGAAAATGGTTATAGGCTGATTTGCTGACTTACTGGGACTGAAAATGGTTATAGGCTGATTCTGCTGAATTGCTGAAATTGAAAATAGTTATGTTAATTGTGGCTATCGAACCTTGAATGTGACAAAGTTATTATGTGTTAATTGTTTGAAATTAAAATATTGTAGAAAGCTTCTTCCTAATTAGCCCGAAGTGCTTTAGGTAACTCCCATTTACCATCAATCCATTTCTTATTTTAGTTGTTAAAATTACTTGTGGCGTGGACGCTTTTTAAACTACAGCACGATTCAGCTGAATAGTTCAGCTGAATGGTTTGGCAGATTAAATTATTTGGAGAGAATTTGAATTGAGCAAGGTGATTCTCTAGGAACATGAGCTTGTTTTAAACTTCCTCTTTTTATTTGTGAAGGTTTGAAACGAATTTAGAAGACTAAAAATGTTTAGTTGCTAGACTAAGTTATGATTTACATATTTTTGCAAGTTGTTTAAATAGTAAGATCTTAAGTTGGTGAACTTGAAGTGAACTTAAGTGACTTTCGCTTTTGAAGGTAAAGATCTATAAACCGATAGTACGATTATGGAAATTATTTTGGACTAAGGTGCGTTATTATGATTTTGCAAATGAATTATTGAAATGAAAAGGCTTATGACTTACTTGAAGGTAGGAAAAGTCTTTATTGCTTGTGACAGGAGTTTGAATAAGTAAAATAATTTGGTTTAATTAAAAGTGGCTAAGATAAGTGCTTAATAAGTGGTCATAGTTAGGGAATAAAGCCGGTTTGCAGGAACCGTAATGTCTAGGGAATAGACCCAGAAGGGGGAACCTTAGAAGAACCTGACGAGGGAAGGTCCAATTTTATGTTATGCCCCGGGGATAATGCGAATTGTGAGTGTAGATCTCACGTAGGGTGAGCGTAGATCTCCCCCAATTAGCACGTTATGTAATCTAAGCCAGAGGAAATGATCTTATTTTCCCATTATGTAAATAAATTATTTATGTTCTCACTTTTAATATTTCGGGAATTTAGAAAAGAGTATAAATCCTTAATGGACCAAATTTGAATGGAAATTACTCGTTCTACGACTAAACGGTTTAATTGTGTTTCAAGTGCATCAATGAGGATTTCTTTTCCTTCTTTAACCTTTGTTAAGTCACCTTACTTGGCTACAAGTTCGAATGACGTTCCTTAGTGGGGTGTAGATGCTAGATTGTGGCCATTAGTGTCAGTGGATTCATTTATATTGGAGGATAAAGTTTTCTTTTGTAGTCTTACTTACTTAATATGATAATAATAGTATAAATTTGATGCAGTTACTGCTTCTCAATATTGCTTGTAACTGTTTTGTTTGTTACGGAGTTGAGAGACACTCATTGAGCGTGTGGTGGCTCACCCCCTCCTTATTCCCCTTTTTAGATTCAGAATAATTAGGTATATAAGTTATATGGCGATGACTTGCTAGTAGCCATTTTAGCAGTTTCACTTGATTGGTTGCTGTAAAGTGATGAATGTGTTGTTACCTATGTAATTAATTAAGTCTGCTCATCAGTTATGTGAGCATCTAGATGGCTCTGGACCTATGTATATATTGTTATATAAGTTGTTATTAACTAGTTTGAATTCTAGTGATCCCGGTGTGTAATCCGTGGTAGAGACTCATGTCACTTAGTAATTTATTTTATCTTATCATCAGACCTACAAGTGCCCCTTAGCTTAAGTTAAGCTTTAAAACGTGGCAAATATAGACAAAACTCTTGCAGTTTTGTCCTAGAATACCTAAACTTACTAAAGTTTAAGTTTAACCTTGAAAGCCTTAGGGATTTCTTTTAGAAATCCTAGCGGTGTGGCGCCTCGCTGGGATGAGGGGTGTTCCATTTCCTTTCTCTCTTAGTCTTGCCCGATTCTATATTGGTCGCCTCAGGGTTTTGAAGAAGAGGTTAGGGGGCACCATGAGAAACTTCTATTTCCCTTTAGGATATATGATTCCCTACAGATTTTTGCATGTTAACCAGGTTCCTTTTGGGTTGAACCTGTTGAAACACACTTAGATTTCACGTTGAAATACGACCTCTCAAATCCAACTCCAGTCAGTACTCCCTAATCAAGAATGTCTTTGTGGGCTCCTTGGATGGTCTCTCCTATTAGCAGCTCTTCCGCCTTTTTATGATTACTTGCGTGGTTGCACTATCTGTGCTGATAAAAGGTAGCTGGTGTCATCTTCATTGGTTAGCAAACTTAGAGTTATAGCAGTAGTGAGCAATCTTAATGGGAGCATTGCGATTTTCACCACTCTTCCGAAGTGCATAAGGGTTGCTTGTAGGTGGGACAGAGGGAGCATCCCCATTGTAACCTTGGGGGTTTTTGGAAGGTGCTTAAGGTAGGCTTTGCTTATTTGCTTTAGTTTATGCTTGTGCATTGGATTTTTTTTTTTCTAGTGATGACTTTATTTTCTCTTTTTGGTTTGGTTCTACTTTATAGCCTTGGTTTCTAGAGTACTTTCATAAGATCACGCTTAGCACTGAGGGAGCTAAGTGGGTACCCTTCATAATGCTGTGGGCTTTAAGAAACTACGCTAGCAAGGTTTTTACCTTTAAGGACATCAACCGCTTTCGACTGGCCTTAAATGGCTAGACCATTGAGGATTTAGGCTTTTCTAATTTGCTTTATCTTCTCTATTTCCATTGGCATTTTCAGGTGCTCATTTGTATTTACTTTAGGTGCCTGGGGACCATTAGGTGGATGCTAGAGTCGTCCCTACTTGCATTTGCAAGCCTTGGGGCCTTTCTGATCAAAGGGTCATCACTGAGGGTCCATTTGGGCACATTTGGTACCTTGGGAGCGGGTGAACTAGCAAGCAATTCTAGGCTCAGTAGGGCTAAAATGCTGAAGTGTCCTTATCAATGGACCATGTTCACCTTCTCCCATGCTCTCGAGCAGATTGCTATTTGGCTACTAATCTATATAATTTTGATGCCCTTTAGACTGGATTTAACTCCTGAAATAAATGTTAAATTAGAAATTTATGTATGTTTTATGTTTTTGCTGGTAATAATGTAAGAACTGCTAGAAATAGTGCCAAATGAGCCACTTTGAAGCGTAAAGAAGATAAAGCAAAGAAAGGAGCAAAACGATGCCAAGTTCAAAATTGCAGGAAAAGATAGGAAGAATCAGGGCATGGGGTGCCCATGCCATATTGAAAATTCACAAAAAAAAAAAAGAAAAGAAAGAAGAAAAATAGGGCAGTTGGGCAGGAATGCGGCACAGTCAACCTCTGCTACCCTGGCATGACCATGGGCATGCACAACACTGATTCTATTTAAGTGAAGATTAGGCTAATGAGAAGGAGATCTTACATCTTTTTTTTAGGTTTTAGCTTATTTTGGCATGTTTTTGCTATAAAATACACTATTGTAGGCTTATTGTTTCATCAATGCAAAGGTTCATCTTTTGCTTTGATTCGACTTTCATGTTTGTTCCTCTTCTTTGATTTAGGTTTAATCTCACTTTTCTCTCTCCTTAATCTCTCTTAAATCTCTATTTCTGATCCATTAAAAACAACCCTCAAATGATAAGTTTTGACTACCAAGAGGTTGAGAAGGGACTAAAGGCTCACCTTCAAGGGTTTTTCACTTCTAAAAAACTTATTCATGCCATTTTTCACACACTTTTTAATATCTTCTTCCCATGCTCTTGTTTAGAAGTTCTCAATGTCAAAGTCGCAATCCATGTCAAATTAGGCTAGATTGAAGTGGTTAAATGTAAATGGAAGTAGGTTAAAGATAGAAGGATTTAAAGCAAAACCAACACTAATCATTCCTGGGTTTTATAGGTAACTTTTTTTCCTTCCCATTTTATTGCATTTATTACTTTAGGTTAATTGTAGATTTTGGGATCGATTTTCATTTTTTGATGTCTATTAACATGAATTTTATATACTGGGTTGAGGCATTGGTTGTGTCAAAGCTTTTGATCGCCCTTTGTGAGCTTATGTAATGATTTGCTTTTCATTCCTCTTTTGGGTGCTAGGTTAGTGTTAGTGTATTTTACTAATTTGTGATTTTAGGTTTTCATTATTAGTTGGTTTCATTTGGAAAATCATTAGATTAATATTAGTTTAGTTGTCTATTCAATCCTCACCTATAGTTTATTCACAATCAAGGTGAATTTTCCAACATCCCTAAGGACAACAATTCTCTTACTCACGACTTACTTAACAAATTTTTGTGCCATTATTAGGGTTGATGGCATTGAATTTGCCATTGCTTGTGACTTATTGTTTATAGATAACTGTGTTTTGCTTTTTGCTAAGTGAAAACCCCTAAAAATTTGAAAAAAAAATAAAAAAATTGTGAATGAGTACATGGAGGAGGTCCTCTAGTTGTGGGAGACTTATTTGAGTTAAAATTTGTGAGCCCCACATCGAGTAGGTCAATCTCTTGCATTCAAACTTGAAAAAAATGATGGGAAGGGAGGAGGCACAACCTTTGCCTCCTTATCCCTATAGGAATCTAAATAAGATTTTCTATCCCTTAAGACCTACAAACCCTTCTTGTTTCGGACTCTTGGAATTCAATTAGAATGTTCAATTTAAATGAAAACCCCAGCACACCGTGCTCCTTAAATTCTCCACTGAAAATTATTTTTAAGTGAATTTGAGAGGTATGCTTAATGATGCAATTTCCTAATGTTACACAAGATATTGAGGTTGGGTTTGTAAGGGTGTTCCTAAGAAAATATTTTCTGAATGACCAAATGGTTAAATTAGGAAATGAAATCAGCCATTGTGCAACTTGATAAGAAATCATTTTGAAAATGTTAGAAGAGGTTTAAAAACTAGTTGGCTGAATGCCCCCATCAAGGTTTAGAGTAATGGTTTCATGCCAAATTATATATGAGGGGCTTAACCAATCAACCCCTGGACTATGGTTGAGTCCCTACATTAACGGAGATTTTTTAATAAAGGTGAAAGTAAGGCATGAGATTTTCTAGAATAACTTATTAAAAAAAACCTTGCAGTGTAAAACCACTTAAGATGAAAGTTTAAGTGTTCGGACAAATAGTCAAAAGGAACGAATGCATAGGGTTACAAATACCACTAATATTGAGATGAACACATGCTTAGGGGGATAGTCTTATCTCAACCCCCAAGCAATTTTCCCACTCCTTAAGTGCTCCATTGCTCATAATGTCAAGCTCCACACCACACTCTAGGTGCCTGTCCATTGTTTGCACTATAATGGGTCATGATCTAAGAGTAAGTGGAGGTCATAAGGCCTTCTAAAGGCCAAAGCCTACGTATAACCTGGGGTGGTCTAAGAACCCTAACTTCCCACAAAACAACTTGAATACTTTACTGCCTAATGATCAAGGTAATGGTTTCCAAGGAAATGTGACCTCTTCTTATAAAAGGCCACCATTCCAAAGGGCATATAATGCATTTAGAGGGCCTGCTCCTCCACTGGTTGTTGCTTAATCATACCTCACTTCCAGTATAATGAAATTGATGAAGGGATGAAGAAAGTGAATGATATAGAGAGAACAATGAGAAAGACAAAAGAGTTTAATAAGAGAATGATGAAGATCATGAGTGAACAATTTTCTCAATTACCCATGTTAAGTAGGAAGAGAGGGATGTTTCCTAGTTAACTCGTAATGAACCTCAGAGAGGGACCTTATCGTTCTTCCTTTGACCCCAATGTTTAAGAGAAGTCAATGCCGTGATTGCCCTAAGGTCGGGAAAGAAGATTGATACTCATTTGGGTGAAAATTATGTGTATATGTCCCCTCCTATGTCCTTTTCTCCTCCCTCTTCGCAAGAATGTGTTTCTCATGGTATGTCTACTTCTCCATCTAATCCACCTGTTTCTAAGGATGTGGAAAAACTAAAGGAGGATTAATCTCCAGTTATTGATGACTCTACACCCTCTAAGGTCACTCTTCATTTTTCTCTAATGGCATCTAAGCTCATTGCTCCTTTTCCTAACATACTTAAGAGGAAGAAGACCCAATCTTATGTTAACAAGATAAAGAATACTTTCTCCTAAGTAAAAATCAACGTTTCCCTCCTTGATTCCATTTAACAAATGCCCCCTATACTCATTTTCTCAAAGAATTGTGCATTACCAAGTGGTCCACTAAAGTTCCTAAGAGGGCCTTTTCGGCATCTAATGTGAGTTAGGTAATTTCTAATCAATTGACCATCAAGTATGAGGACCCGGGATGCCCCATCATATCAATTGCCATTGGTGATCATAACATGCATAGGGCATTACTTGACCTTGGTGTTAGTGTCAATCTCTTACCCTTTACAATGTATGAGAGATTGGGTATAGGGAAGCTTAAAGCTACCAAAATGGTCCTTCAATCGGCTGATCGTTCTACTAAGCTTCCTAGAGAAATGGTAGAGGATGTGTTAATCAAGATAGGAGGATTCATATTTCCAGTTGACTTTGTCATGCTTAAGATGGAGGTTATTATTTGTCCCGAGAATGAAATACTAGTAATCCTTACTATATCTAATGCCATTATTAATCATAGGGTTAGGAAAATGAAGTTAACTTTTGGGTGGCAATGGAATTGAATTTGTTTAATCTACAAAAGGAAACCAATGATATTTGATGACGTGGAGCTCTCTACCCTGAATTAAGTAGATAACTTTTCTTTAAAAGAAGTAGATTTTGATCATGAAGAGGTATTGTTGTCAGGTGTGTATGATTTATTTTGCATGGAATATAAGCCCAAGTATGACATATTTGTATTTGATGATGAATGTGATGACTTCTTGCATGCATCCAATCTTGCGTCCATCTCATCTTCTCCCTATCAATCCGAAGAAGCATCTGCTAGTATACTTGAATTGAAGCCCTCTCTAATACCCTCAAATATGCTTTCGTGGATGTGCACGAGTTTTTTTCCCCATGATTATTGCCAATGATCTAAACCCAAACCAAGAGACCCAAGTGCTTGATTGGCTTAGGGAAATCAAAAAAGACTTTAGAGCAGACCTTAGGAGACATAAGAGGCATTAATCCTATACAACACATAATCCATATTGAAGACAATGTCAAGGCTTGTAGAGACCAACAAAGTAGGTTAAATCCTACCATACAAAAAGTGGTGAGAAAGGAGATTCTTAATTGGTTAGCCCATGACATTATTAACCCATCTCAGGTAGTTAGTGGATAAGTCCCATCAAAGTCGTTTATAAGAAGATCGGTATTACATGATTAAGGGCAATAATGATATACATATTCCCACAAAAAATCAGTCCAGGTAGAGGATATGAATTGACTATAACAACTCCTAGTGTGGGTCCCTCTTTGGTGGAGTCTGGGGAGATCCAGATATAGGCAGCCTTACCCATATGCACATGACTGCATGTAAAGACACTGTTTTCACTAGACCCTCATAAAAAGTTTTATGAAGATAATTAGATGTTGAAAATTAGTTGATAAAATAATTTATCAAACCGAAGACCTAAGTACTTAAAATAACATTTGCTAACATAAACAATAGATGAAGGATAAGAGTTTTGCTTACCTTAAACAGCAAGCGGCAACACACTACTAATCTGGACAATAACTGCATACACTCAAAAAATCAAAGACGGAGGGGGGAAACAACATTTGTGAAGAGTCTACGAGTCAAGCAATCAGAGGTGCATCAAGCTACTAGCCTACAGGATTACATCAAATGCAGGCAATAATAAAAGCCATTACAACAGAACAACAATCACGTCTCACACCGCCTCCAGTAGACGCATGCTACCGATGATCTATAACTTAATTCTAGATCTCCATGGACTTCTGTCCTAAGCCATGTTCTCCGTTAGACTTACAAACTTTAAATAATTTCTAATCACCTCGTTCTAAATTTTTTTGGCCGTCCTCTACTTCTTCTACACCCTGAAAGGTTAATTGTCTTGCATCTCGTCACTAGTGCATTCTCACTCCTCCTCTTTACACGACCAAACCATCTTAGTCTAGTCTCCCCCATAGTATCTTCTATGGTGCAATTCCTACTTTCTCTCTAATCACTTCATTCCTAATCCCATCCAATCTCGTATATCTACACATCCACCAAATCATTCTTATCCTAATAACCTCTGGACTCCAGACTTGTTAATTGACTAGCACTCTAAACCATATAACAAAGCTATCCTAACAATCATACAATAGACCATCCCTTTCTATCCTACAGGTATTTTCTTATCACACAATACTCCGGAAAAACTCCTCCATTTTTACCATCCCACTCTAATACATTGGTTGATATCTTTATCAAATATCTCCTTTCTCCTTAGTGATCAAGCCAAAATACATGGACTTCTCTGCCCTTGGTATTGCCACCACCTGTGTTAACACTTTCCCCACCCGCTTCTTCACCGCTGAACCCACATTTCAAGTATTCAGCCTTTTAATCTACTCAACCCTAGATTCTAAGGTATGTCTCCATGTTCTAACTTACTGTTAAGACCATTCTCTAGTCTTATTGATGAGAATAATATCATCAACAAATAGCATATACCATGATACCTCATCCTTCATCCCTTTTGTGAGTACATCCATAATGATAGTGAAAAGGAACGGGCTTAAAGCTGACCCTTGATGGAGCCCATTGTCTGTAGGAAAGTCCTCTATGTCTCCTCCTAAGCTCTTTGCACTTGTTTTTACTCCCTCATACAAATGCTTAAGAGCCCGGATATATGTCTCCAACACCTCTTTCTTCGCAAAACATTCCCATAACACCTTACGAGGTACTTTATCATATGCTTTCTCTAGATCTAAGAACACCATGTGGCTATCAAAAGTAAAATGTCTCGACTAGGAAGGAGCACTTTTCTTTACTTTTTTTAGACTAAATGTTAGAGATATTAGCTGAGTGAGCTTTTTAGTTTTTCCTTGATGGATACTCCAACTATACCAAAGTTCCCATTGCCCCCAAGTACGAAGAGAACATTGCATTTGCATGCCCTTTTGGCACCTATGCCTTAGGGAATATGCCCTCCAGTCTTTTCAATGCCTCGATCACCTTTCAAAGGTGTATGATTTTCATTTTTTTTTCTAATTTAGTTAAGTTATATTTAGAAATTTTCATGGACGATTTTTCCATTTACATAACTTCTTTTGATGATTACTTAGATAATTTGGGAGAGGTTTTTAAAACATGTCAGGATAAGCATTTGGTCCTTGATTGAAAAAAAAAAAGCCATTTCATGGTAAAACGGGAAATGTTTTTAGGTCATACAAGCTCTCATGAAGGGATGGAGGATACGTACAACAAAAATGGATTTAATGGCAACCTTCCCCTCCCTGCATGTGCAAAAGATATTGTTATTTTCTTGGACATGCCTCTTTCTGCCGGAGATTTATTAGAGGTTCTAGTAAGATTTTTAAACCCTTGTCTTCATTTCTTGTTAAGGACGTGCCATCCTACTTCTCTTAGGAGTATGAAGTGGCATTTATGAAGTTAAAGGAGGGATTTACCACCGCCCCTATATTACGTCTTCCCTATTATGTAGAACAATTTGAACTTATGTGTGATGCATTCGATTACGTAGTAGGGCTAGTTTTGGGTCAAAGAGTTGATAAAAAGCACCGTATAATTTACTATGCAAATCACACCTTAAATGAAGCGCAAGTAAATTACACCATGATCGGAAAGGAGTTTCTAGTGATTGTTTTTAGATTTGAAAATTTTAAGCACTATCTCATAGAGTCTCATTGGTTGTTTTCTTTAATCATTCGACTTTGAAACATCTTTTGAGAAAAAAGATGCCAAACCCATAATCATTCGATGGATCATGCTGCTCTAAGAGTTTGATTATGAAATCAAAGATAGGAAAGGGTCCTAAAACCTACAACGGACTATTATCTAGGATTGTGATTTATAATGTATGGGAGACCCCTACTCTTGGGTAGTTTGCTGATGAACAACTTGTCAGGGCCTATGTTGAGCTATGACATGCTGACACTGCCAAGTACTTAGTCACATGTGACATGCCTAGGGAATGAACCACAAATGATAAAGCATGCTTCCTTGCATTGGTTAGGTTTTTAATATAGGAAGATCCCTATTTGTTTAAATATTACTAGGACTAACACATAAGTGGGCTTGTTAATTTCACCGAAACCTGATGGACACCTGACTCACCCACCCTGAAAAATTGGGTGAAAATTCAATTAAACAGGTCAACTAAAGGGGTGACGGATAATCGTATGATGGATTGGGTCGGATTTGGGTGATGGTCCACCAAATCTGTCACTTGACCCATTCCCTGTTTAACAATTTATTTAATATGTATGCATGTATGTATGTGTTGAATTCCAAGAGTACACAACCACAAGAGGGGGGTGAATTATGGTGTCTGATTTTCGCGTTGTAAATAACAAACACCCTCACAGAGGTTATTCTCAGATGACAAACACTCTAGTGACTTGTTTGCAGGGGGTGTTCTCAAATATTGCAAATGCGAAAATCACCAAGATAAATGCGGAAAATAAAGCACATACACAATTTTTACGTGGAAAACACCTCTAGCCCAACTGAGGTGTGAAAAACCATGACCTACCTCGTGTAGGATTTAACCACTTTCACTAACGGGCTTCACACGTTACAAATGTAACACACCTTGTTACAACTTGCAACCACGTAACCTTCTTCTCTAAGAAGGGTTACACCACGTCCAAATCTCACCAGATTGGACACGTCCAAAGTCCACACGACTGAGGACCACTCACTCACTTTTCTGATCCAAGATCAGGGTTACAAAACACCTTACGGGGGTGCTTCTAATTTAAGCAGATGTAAGGTACAATGAGGTCCTAGTATGCCAATATCTTGAAAGCTCAGTTTAAACACAACTTATCTCGGTTTTCTTTTCTCAAGCGTAACTCGAAAGATTCTTCTCACTAGAAAAACCATTTTTGAAATTTTCCCTTTTCGCGTATGTTGTGTATATTTCTCGTCTTTTTTCCTCTATCTTCCTCTATGCAAATGGGAGTGAAATGCTGAGATTTTAAATACAAAATCCAACGGTCAAAAACAAGGAGAAGTGAAAGAATCAGCTAAGTGGGGAAAACGATTTTCAAGCAAGAAATACTCCCCAACGGCTAGTGATAAATTTTTCCCAAAATATAAGGGATTTGTTATCTTAAGAGATAACCCTTATCTTCCCATAGCCGTGAAGAAGATTCAAATGACAACCAGAAATCTTCAGCTTTTGAAATTTTATCATATTCGAAAATATAGGCAAAGGGAATCTTTTAGTTTTGGCAATTCTCCCAAAACCTATTTTCGCAAATCTCCCATAATATTTTCAAGAAATATCCTTTCCAGAAAAATAGCAATCTTGGAATTTAAAGAAAGTATTCTGGAGATCTTGGCCAACCGAAATGAATTTTCAAAGATAACCGGGTATGGCCACTTCAGTTCAGAAACACCCTAGGCACCCTGTTTGCAGGGTTGTTCGCAACTGGTGTTCTGAAGCACTTAGCGCAAATACCGATTCAAGAGGTGTTTAAAATGACGTTTTCAATATTGGCATATTAACAAGAGTCTAAATAAATAAAACCTATATACCCAAGACTTCTTGTTTTGAACCAGTCATCTTGTCCAAGATTTGTAGAGCTGCTGTGAACACCAAGGCCACCTTGTTTGCTGGGGTTGTTCTTTTGCATTGCTAGAGTTCAGGAACATGCCTTACAATCAACTGTCGAGAGGGTGTTCTTGACTTAATATAGAATCACCAAGTAAAACCTGCTTTGAAGACTTGTTCTCACATGTAGCAAACCAGTTAATACAATAAAGATCACAAACACCAGTTAGGCCTGTTTGGAGATCGTGTTTGGAGCAACATTACTTGGACAAAGTTTTACACTTGGATTTGTTATCATCAAAACTAAATATACTCAACAAATTCCCCCTTTTTGATGATGACAAACCAAGTGACCATATTGACAAAATTAAAAAGCTTAACAACGATTAATGCTGATAGGGATCCTCTAGGTGCTAGGTGATAGATCATATGGTCTTATTCGTATGGTCTTATTCCCCCTTTTGGCATCATTAAAAAGCATAAACAACAGTATGAATACAAGAAAAGAAATATAGAGCATAAGGTGCAAGAAGCATCATGAAAGAGATATTGCATTAAAAACAGTACAATGCCAAAAACGAAGAGGGGAGGAGGAAACAAGAGAACAGCCTAGAGAATCAGGGTGCAGGGGGTGGTCTCGTTTGTAGAGGAGGAATGCTGGGGGCAAGAGTGGAGAGAAGGACAAGCAATTCCTCATGGAGTTTGGCGGAGAGGGCTTGCTCCTCAGCCAGAGTAGCCTTGACAGCTGAGAGCTCATCCTTAAGGCGAGCATTGTCCTCAAGAACAGCCTCAAGTTTGAAGGAAGGTTGCCCAGAAACAGGTGGTCGAGGTGGTCGACGACCCTGTTTGGAGACTGATCCGTCGCCAACCTCATAGCCACATCCGAGCAGAGTGTCAATCCCAATTTCATCAACGACTTGGGCCTCCACTCGCCGTGTGAGCACTATCCCAAGGTGCTCAAACACCCTTGTCAGCAGAAACCCATATCCAAGATCATGGGCCCGGGTGGTGTTCGCAATTCGCCCTATGTGGCGAATCATGATTGCAGGGAGGTTGATTGGTTCCTCCCGATCCAGTAAGTCCACCAGGCATTGATCGAGGGCATCAGCTGAGTTTCGCCCTTGACCTCGCGGAATTATGTTCTTGATAGTGAACATAAACAATAGTTGGTGCAGGGAGGTCATTTCACCATTCTTAACAGAGAGGGGTGTTCTCAGGCCTTGTTTTTGACTGAGGCGTTGGGACACCTCTAGGAGCCTGACTGTTTCTAGGGCTGTTTTGTCTTCCCTCACATACACGTCAAAGCCTTGGGAGGGTACTCCCAAAATTTTCCCTAGTGTGGGCGCATCAACTTTAATGCATTGCCCATTCACAAAACTAGTCACCACCCCTTCGGTGACACCGCAGTTGGCGTAAAACTCAGCCAACTCAGGTACAGAACACCCTAGCTGGGTGTTTGCAAACAAGTCGAGCCAGCCTTGAGCGCGCAACTTGGTCAGGAACACCCCCAGACCCTGTTCCTCGAAAAAGCTTACATTCACTACCTTCCCCCTGACGACATTGCGCTTAAGCAACTGCGCATGTTTGTCAGACATAGGAGAGGGAGTGAACTGCTTTGGGCGTTTGGGGGCAGGAACAGAGGTGGTAGCTTCTGGTAGGGGGGCTGTTCTGGGCTTTCGCTTGAGGGGTGTTTTTGCAGGAGAGGGCTTCACAGCAGGTTTAGTGGTTGATTTTGGAGGGGCTTGTTCTTCAGAGGACTCAGAGAACACCGGTGTCCCCTGTTTGAAGGAGGTGTTCTCAGAGTCAGAACTCGAGAACCCTTCGGTAGAAGAGGAGGAAATCTCCTCGATGACAGGAGCAGAGGGTTTAGAGATACGGGAGGAAGATTGAAAAGCTAGTCTCGCAGATTTGCGAGAAGGCTTGGAGGATTGTGGAGAAGAGGGAGTTTGAGAGGGCTGAGACCTTGGTTATGGCCTTGTTCTTGGCGTTCTGCTACGCTCCAGTTTGAGCGACCGGAGTGGGGGTTTCAGCTTCAGGGAGAGAATCCTTCTCTAAACTCTCCTCTGATGTCTCATTTGACTTCTCTTGGAAATCGACATCTAGATCCTCCACAAACACACCTTCGACAGAGGCAGCCCTTGTTTCTGGCGCTGTTTCAGGAAACAACCCAGAAGAACAGGGCTCAAAATTAAACCCTTCAGGGGTTTCCAAGATTTGGTCTTGAGACCCCGATAGTGTACCCTCTGACTCGACGTTAATGGGACAAGCAATTGTCCCTACAAGAAACACCAATTCCCTTCCACATTCGAAGGGAATATCAACCATCCCCATTCCCACTGAGTGTAGGGACAAGCTTTTCAGGAATTTGAAAGGCTTGTACAGGATTGGGCGAGGGGGAGCAGGGATTGAGGACGCAAGAACGAGGTCGTTTGATTGAGAGGAGTTGTTGAGAGCCATTGTTGCTAGAGGAGAGAGATTAGGGTTTAAGGCTTTGCAGGTTTCTCAGATTTTGCAGTACTGAGAACAGGGCATATAAAAAGAGAGAGAGAGAGAGAGCACCCAAAATCTTTAGAAGATTTCTTGGTTTGCAACGGGTGTGAGACTTAAAAGCTTGTGCCTTGGGAAGGAAAAACACATCGAGCAACCAAGGGGCGTACCTGTTCTCTTCGTTATGCCTGTTCTTTGCCGTCTGATCTTGATTGGACTTAATGGTATTAAGGCGGCTTCAGTACATCCCCTTATGCTGCACTAAGTGGATAAGTAAAGAGAAAATGCACGCAATTCGAGTGTATGCAATAACATCCGTTGTTAATAAGATTTGCAAACAGGGGGAGAGAACAGGGTGTAAAGGTTGATCTTACCAAACCCAATTCATGTTCTGGAAACAGGTAACTCAGGGTGTTCTCACCAACCCTAGTTCTAGTCTATTTCTCTCAAATTGATCTCTAGCTAGTGCCTTAGTGAATATATCAGCAATTTGATTTTCCGTTGTGCAAAAGTTCATAGAGATTAAACCCTTTTCAACATTATCTCTCAAGAAATGATGTCGAATGTCAATATGCTTTGTTCTTTTATGTTGACATGGATTTTTGGCAATGTTAATTGCACTTGTGTTATCACAAAAAATAGGAATGCATCCAGTGTCAACACAAAAGTCCTTAAGCTGTTGTCTTATCCATAACAGTTGAGCACAACATGAAGCTGCTGCAACATATTCAGCTTCTGCTGTGGACATGGCAACTGAATGTTGCTTCTTGGTAGCCCAAGATACCAAACAAGGTCCAAGAAAGTGAGCCATACCTGAGGTACTCTTTCTATCAACTAGGAATCCAGCATAGTCAGCATCAGCATATCCAACAAGATCAAAATTGCAACCTCTAGGATACCATAAGGCTAAATTGGGTGTATGTTTCAAATATCTTAGTATCCGTTTCACAGCCTTAAGATGAGTTTCCTTAGGATTAGACTGAAAACGGGCACATAAACCAACACTAAAAACAATATCTGGTCTACTAGCGGTTAGGTATAGGAGTGACCCAATCATGCCCCTATAGAGTTTCTCCTCAATTGAGGGACTCCCATCATCCATAACCAACCTGGTTGAAGGAGAAATAGGAGTGTCTACGGGTTTGGCCAACTCCATCCCAAAACGCTTAAGTAGCTCCTTGATATACTTTTGTTGATGGATCATGGTGCCGTTTGGAGTTTGCTTGATTTGTAAGCCTAAGAAAAAGTTAAGCTCACCCATCATGCTCATCTCAAACTCACTCCTCATCATATTTGAAAATTCATTGCATAAATCATGATGAGTTGCACCAAATATAATGTCATCAACATATATTTGGACAATCAATAAATGTTCCCCCTTAGATTTTAGAAATAAGGTATTGTCTACCTTGCCTCTTCTAAAATCATTTTCAATTAAAAAACTTGACAACCGTTCGTACCAAGCTCTAGGAGCTTGTTTTAGGCCATAAAGAGCTTTGTCAAGTTTGAAAACATGGTTAGGAAATTCACTGTTTTCAAAACCAGGGGGTTGTTTGACATACACCTCTTCTTTAAGGTATCCATTGAGGAATGCACTTTTCACGTCCATTTGATATAGCTTGATTTCCATATGAGCTGCAAAGGCTATTAAGATTCGAATAGCCTCAATTCTAGCAACTGGTGCAAAGGTTTCTTCATAATCGATCCCTTCTTCTTGATTATATCCTTGAACAACCAGCCGTGCCTTGTTCCTAGTGACTGTTCCTGACTCATCCAGTTTGTTTCGAAACACCCACTTGGTTCCAATGATTGTTCTCTCTGCAGGTTTAGGTACAAGGTGCCATACTTTGTTTCTTTCAAATTGATGGAGCTCTTCTTGCATTGCCGTGACCCAATCTGAATCTGCAAGAGCTTCATTCACACTTTTTGGCTCAATGTTAGAAAGAAAAGCATAGAAAGCACAAAAATTCTTAAGTTTAGATCTAGTTTGCACTCCAGTATTAATATCTGACAAGATTTGATCAAGAGGGTGCGAACTATGGTGCTTCCATGGTCTTGGATTAAGTGGATCCACAGACACATGCTCTGTTCTAACTGAAATGTGTGTAGGATCAGGCTCAAGAACACCTCCTAATCCTGTTTCTGCACCTGTTTGCAAGCTTGTTCCTGAAGAACATGGTTCCGAACAGGGTTCAACGGTGTTACCCCCTGTTTGGTGTTCATCTTGCCTGCTGTTCTGAGAAACACCCTCAGAAGTTGTTTTCTCCATGATGTTCTTACCTCGTTTATCTTGGAGCAACACTTCTTTTCGAACAAGACCTAATTCAAGTTCATCTTCCTGTGCATCATTCTCACTCAACAAGTTAGATTCATTAAAAAGCACATGCACACTTTCCTCAACACACAAGGTCCTTTTGTTAAAGACTTTGTATGCCTTGCTGTGAGAAGAATAGCCAAGAAATATTGCCTCATCACTCCTAGGGTCAAACTTTCCTAAGACATCCTTCCCATTATTATGCACAAAACACCTACAACCAAATGTTCTTAGGTGCATAATATTGGGTTTTCTGCCCTTGAAAAGTTCATAAGGAGTTTTGTTCAAAATGGGTCTGATCATGCATCTATTTATAATGTAACATGAGGTGTTCAATGCTTCTGCCCAGAAATACCTAGGAAGACCACTAGCAATAAGCATTGTTCTGGTCATGTCTTCCAGGGTGCGATTTTTGCGCTCAACCACCCCATTTTGTTGGGGTGTTCTTGGAGCTGAGAAGTTATGATCAACACCATGTTCATTACAATAGTTGATAAAACTTGCATTTTCAAACTCAGTTCCATGATCAGATCTCAAGCTAATTAAGGAGTGTCCTACTCTCTTTTCAACCTTTTTGAGAAAGGCAATAAAATTCTCAAAGGTTTCATCTTTGGATGCCAAAAACAAGGTCCAAGTAAATCGAGAGTAATCATCCACTACAACAAGCACATACTTTTTCCCACCTCTACTAGTTATCCTTATGGGACCACACAAATCAATGTGTAATAATTCTAGAGGTCGGGTAGTGCTTACACATTTTTTCGATTTAAAAGAAGATCTGACTTGTTTGCCTTTTGCACAAGCTTCACATACCTTGTCATCATTAAATTTGATGGAAGGTAGTCCAATAACCAGGTCTTTTGAAACAAGTTTGTTTAACAAGGACATGCTTGCATGACCTAGTCTCTTATGCCATAGCATTATATCATCATTTAATGCATTTAAACAAGTCAGATTATTTTGGAGAAGAGTGGAAATACAAACTTTATAAACATTTTGACATCACTTCCCCCTTAACACAACATCTCCTGTGTCGTCATTCACAACCAAGCAACGTGTTTTTGAAAACAGTACTAGGTTGTTCTTGTCACACAGTTGGGACACACTTAGCAAATTGTGTTTTAACCCATCAACTAAGTGCACATTATCAATTGAGTGGGAGAGAGTTTTACCAATATTACCTATACCGACAATTGTCCCAGACTTGCCGTTTCCAAATGCTACACTCCCACCATTCAAAGCTGTAAGTGAGAGAAAATTTGATCTTTCACCAGTCATGTGCCGTGAACACCCACTATCAACAAACCACAACTGCCTGTTTTCAAGGGTGTTAGTGGGGTTGTTCGTAAGGTTGTTCTCTCTCACTTCAGCCTGCAAAACAAATCACGGGTTAGTTTTGGGAACCCAGATCCACTTGGGTCCCATTCTTTTAGACATGTAAAGCTCATCTTTTCTAATCCAGATTTGTTTCACATACCTTTCATTCTTTTCATTGGCATGTTTTCTTAAAGGGCAAGTGTATCTATAATGACCCGTTTTACCACAATGAAAGCAAACGATGTTTTCAGGTAATCCCACATACTTTCTATGTATTGGGTAAATGGTCCGTTTATGCTTGTAACCAAGTCCCTTTTTGTTTCTACTGTGATGAGTGTTTAACCAATCAAGGGCTTGTGAAGATTTGTTCCAGCGTTTGTTTGTGATAAGCTCAGTTTCCAGTTTCTCTATATTAGCATGCAAACCCTTGTTCTCCCTGAGCAAGGACTCAATCATTCCTTCCACCTCAAGGAGTTTTTCCTCCATTCGAGAATGATCTCCTTCTTTTATAAAGAGGTTTTCTTTGAGCGTATTAATATTTTCATGTAAGCCCAGTTTTTCATTTTTAAGGATCTCATTTTCTAGTTCTAGGTCTCGGACATCTCGTTTCAATTCAGCACAAGTATCCATCAAGGTATACAAAAGTTCTTCGAGAGTTGCTTTATTGAGACCACGTACCTTGTTCTTGAGATCAGTAAGACTGTTTGTTGATTCATCATCTGAATCCGTGTCACTTTGTGCCATAAGAGCTACAGCATCTTCCTTAGTTTCAGACTCATCTTCATCCTTAGAGGAATCTCCCCAGGCAGCAAGCATAGCCTTCGAGAATCGTCTCCCAGAACTGCTTGCAGCTTGTTTTCTACCTTGTTTCCTGGGGTGTTCTTGCTCTTGCTCTTCTCGAAGTAGTGGACAGTTCTTCACAACGTGATCCGGCTTGCCACACTTGAAACACCCTGTGAACTGTACTTGGGGGGTGTTTCTGGACTTACTGAAGTCTTTTCTTTTGTTGTTCTCCTTAACCTTTTTGAAGAATTTCTTGAATTTTCTGGATATTAGAGCCATATCTTCATCTTCAAGGTCAGAGTCAGTGTCCTCATGTGCTTTCAAGGCAAGCCCACGATCCTTCTTTTGCTCCTCTCTTTGTTGTGAGTTCTTTCGGAGTTCATAGGTCTGGAGATTACCAATCAACTCGTCGAGGGTGATCTTGTTCATGTCTTTAGCCTCTTGGATGGCTGTTACTTTGGCCTCCCACGTACGAGGTAAAATTCTGAGGATTTTCCTCACCAACTCTTCAGTGGTGAAAGATCTTCCCAGGGATTTTAACTCGTTCGTGATGTGGGTAAACCGTGTATACATATCCATCACAGTCTCACGATCACCCATATCAAACAACTCATATTATCGCATAAGTAGCTCAATTCTAGATTGTTTAACCTGATTCGTACCTTCATGAGCAACTTGCAGGGCGTTCCAGATAGCTTGGGCTGATTCACACTCAGAGATGCGAGTGCATTCACAGGGTCCTAGGCCAAAATATAGAAGCTTTTTGGCCTTGGCATTTTTCTCCATCTTTTTGTAGTCCTCGGCATCAAACTCATGAGGTTCTTTGGGAGCTGTTTTTCCTTCAGGAAGGGTTTTTATGGGAACAAAAGGCCCGTTCTTGATGAGCATCCATAACTCATAGTCTTCGGCTTGTATATAGTTCTCCATCCTATTCTTCCACCAACTATAGTGTTGGCCATTGAAGTAAGGAGGGCGAGTAATGG